>OY987257.1:50540650-51140650 GCA_963920725.1 Rhamphomyia laevipes
CTTGAATAATAGAACCCAGCATTGATCTCTACATTTTGTAGGAAATTAAAAATTTACAACATTTTGGAATTTACTATAAAAGATTTCCATTCGATAATTTCACAAGTCAAAAATGTGTAATTATTTATATGATTCCATTAAATTGAAATAAATACTATAAATTTAATTACAAGTTTTAAAAAAAAATAATATTTTATTGTGAAATTTATTATATTTTGTGTGGAAAGTTACTTCCTTTAGGGTAAATATTAATTTGAAGAATTTTCAAGTTTTTTTTTTAATGAAACACTATTACGTCGTCAATAGTAATTTCTCACACGACATAGAGTAGAACAAGATGATAACGTTTAAAAATAATCAAAATTTATGATCCTATTAAACAAGTACGTAAGTTTTTTTTTATATACATCGAAATTTAATGTTGAATTTCGAAAAAATCCATAAAGTTAATATTTATGTATAAATGACAATTTAAAATTTTATTCAATTATGGATCAAATGAAGCGTCTTCTGTTGATAATTTTCCAGGAAAGAAATATTTATAGATGTCATATTAATTGGATAAGATTCGATTCGAAAGTTTGAATATTTTAGTAATTATGATTTATAGATTACATTTAGATTAAAATGGGGTCAGTATGGCAAAAATACTAACTTAAGCCTGCCTACACTGCAACCTAAAGAGATCTATTGTGCCTTCCCTTCTAGATTTTGGTCAGTTGTATATAGACTTATGTAGAAACACAAATCAAGTAATTAAAAGGCCAGACTCCTAATTTTAGGAGGACTCAAAAATCCTTTATCCAGTCATAGTCGCAGTGCATGTATTCCTCATTTTCTTCATCTTAAGAACAGAACTTACAATCGCTAGTTTCAGACTTTTCGATTTTGTTCAGGTGATACCTAAGCGAGCAGTGGCCTTTATACAGACAAATTATTATACGCAGCTCGGTTTTTCTAGGTCAAAGGCCTATTGATCCCTTTTGTAGTAGTAGTTGTGATAATGAATGGTAAAGCAGTTAATACTAAATATTATAGCAACATAAAATTATGCAAAATTTTAATAAATTTATTTTTCGAGGAAAATTTTGTTTGAGTGAACTTCTTAACTAGTAAGTACCACTAGTACTAATACAGAATAGAATTTAGTTATCTTATTTTTAATAGAAAATACTTGAGTGTTACCAGATTTGATAATATTCTATAAATCATTAAGTTATATTTAAATATATAATTAATTAAAATTTCACATTATATTTAATACTTTTGAAAATAATTAATGCACTGTGCATAAAGAGCACTGGTAATGACAGAGGGAGCAGATAAATGTTAAGTAAATGAAATATTTAATATTGAATTTGATTAATAATAAGTTGGTAAATAAAATAAATAAAAATAAAGAAATAATTTCATATAGAAATGCGAAATAAAGTTCTTTTTCATATAATTCGGAAGATTTGTATATTTAGCTTTACGGAACTCATATCTTTTTAACCTTGTATTTCTGTATGATGTCGGTAGTTCTTGCATGGTGGATCTACTCCTCTGTTACTCAATGGTAAACATTATATTCCTGCGGGTGGTGGTGCTTGCTACGCTGTGTTATGATTCAGGTTCAACTACAGATTGAGAATGAATGTCACAATAAAATGTCGCGAAACCTCTTTGAGAGGAGTTCAAAACTCGAAATAAACATTTTATTTCAATAATTTGATATGGAAAATTACTACTTAATCAAAAAATAGAATTGGAAAGATTCCATTTGAAAAAAATTTAATTTTACGGAATTGGAAATTTTCAAATTATTTCTCTTTCGTTAAAAAAATCGAATTAGGTTCGTAAATAAAGTTTATCTGTAGAATATTTAAAATATATTACATTAAATTTTCCAGCAATAATAAATGCATTTTCCCCTGTTTTCGAACTGAATTTCAAATTTTGTACTACAAAATACTTAAAAAAAAAACTTATTTCCGAAAATCTACAGAAAACTATTATAATATTAACGAATATCTACGAAATAATTAGCATAAACATAAAATTATTATTAAATAGCTTTTATCTAATCGACGAGTTACTTAATTTTATTTAAATTCCCGAATTTGAAGAGTAATAAAATATCAACAAAAAACAGGCTTTGTATAACTAACAAACTGTAAAATATTTGAACCTAATTTTGACAAATTTTTTTTTACAATTTTGATTTACTAGATTATATTTAATTAGCAAACATACTAAAAAACTAGTTTTTTTTTTGAAGAAAAAAAAAATATATTTTGACATTTATTATAAAATCGCATAATTATCACCATGGGCGGTTGTCGAATTAGTTATGCAAAGCCTAAAAAAAAATTATCTTTTTGGTTAATTACCAACAACATTTCATTTTAATAATCATAGAAAATAGTATTTTTTCTATTCGGAATTAATTAAAATACTTTGAGACAAACAATTTTTTTTTTATTAGTGTTTTGAGCTCTTCCATAAAGCCACCAAAAAACTTAAGAGAATTATACAAAATCACAAATGAAACTAATAAATTTGGTATAACTGTCATCTGATTTGAACAAATTATATTAAATTTTTGGATTTATTTAACAAAGAAATTCAGGGGGGAAATAGTTTAGTAAAAAACAAGTTTTAACTGGACTTGGTCCAAAAAATTTGTATAATAATAAAAATAAATCATTTTTATATGCTTCCTAAAATAAAAATATTTTAATATTATATAATTTTGCATTGTGAAATATTTTAATATGCAAATTCAGTTTTGATTTTTATGCAAATTAGAAAAGTTAGATTTAAAATTAGTGAATTTCATTTCAGGATATCTAAAAATAAATTTAAACATGCGCCTTTGAATTTGCATATAATATTAAACAAAGATTTTTCGTTTCAAATCTTAGGAATAGCTTGTTAATGTCAGTATTGAATATTTTTATTTCTTCATTTTTCTAAATGTAGGCTAGAGAACTTCTGCAGTAGTTACACATTAAGAATCAGGATTTAACCATTTTCTTATAAATTTAATATGGTCCTGTATTTCGTATGGTGGTTACAGAATATTACATGCAGTGGTTAACGAATCAGATGCTAACTTGCGACATGACAATAAATTATAATTTCATATTTTTTCAAATTATACTAATCAGTGGCCTTTTTCAAGAGGAGTACAAGGATTTCCGACTGTGACTATAATTCCTGATTTATGGTCTAATCAAAAACTTTTAACAAATAAAATAATATTTAAGTAAAGTTTTTGTTTTTATGGTTATGTTTTATGAAGAACTTTTTTAT
The DNA here is from genome assembly GCA_963920725.1 of Rhamphomyia laevipes. Taxonomy (NCBI): domain Eukaryota; kingdom Metazoa; phylum Arthropoda; class Insecta; order Diptera; family Empididae; genus Rhamphomyia; species Rhamphomyia laevipes. Next base: position 50,543,948 of record OY987257.1, read on the forward strand.
TTCCTTGACAATTTTTATAGTGTTGACATATAAAACGAGTATAAAATATCTTTTTTTTTTACAAACATAATAAAATCTTTTACTATACATCAAATTTTAACATTAAAATTATTTTTGTATTTTTTTATTTTTTTAATATCCCTTTTAAATACCGTCTCACGGTCAAACTTTATGAACATTTTTCAAATTTTGAAATCAAAGAAATTCCCTTACGCATTAAAGATTTGATTAAGTTTTAATTATTTTTCCAATTAAAATAAATTTTATTTGTTTTCTGAAAAGGCCAAATCATTAATAGTAAAATAAAAAATTAATTTGCTAATGAAAATATATTTTAAAAAAAAATTTAATTTCTATTATTGCTAAATTCCAAACAACGAACATAAAAAATGTTCTAATAAAAATTTCGTCTAAACTAGTTTTTTTTTTGTTATGTTTTTAAGAAATTAATTAATTTTACTATTTACACTCCTTCAAAAATTAATGAAATAGCTACAATAAAACAAAAAAATTTTAAAACTTAAAATCACATTCAAGAACACTTTTTTTAATGGATCAAGTTTTTCATTTTTGAATAATGGAATAAATAAAAATAATTAAAAAAAAATTTAACTAGATTTCCTTATTAATTTCCATTTAACATATAAAAATTATGGTTCAATAAAAATTGTAATATTCGATTACATAAAATATAATAAAACTTTTAAGAAAATTAATTAGTAATATAAAAAACCAAATATTTATCACCCAATGGTAATGACATATGAAAAAAGCAACGAGCTGAAAACTATTATAATTCAACTTTGTTTTAGTATAAAGCCTAGAGGGAAATTCCATTTATGTTTTATTTATAATTAAAAAAAAAAAATCAAAATCAAAACAATTTTTACTATATTCACATTGATAATTGAACAAAATCAATTTTTACTATCAAAAATTTTATAGTAAAATTTATTTCAGGTTTGTGGCTTAACATTTTTGTTTGTTTAAAAATTTTTTTTTTTATTTTTTTAATGAATTTCAAACATTTTGCTAATATAAAAATTTAGAAATTTAATTTTAATATACATTTTAAAATATTGTAAATTTAAATTATTAATAATAATTTAAAAAAAAATTAATTTTAATAATTATCGACACTTTAATTTGAAAGTGTGAAAAGTCATTTATTTTATATCAAAGAAATGTGATAATTCCTAATTAGAAATAATTATAAAGAAGACTTTTTTGAAATAAAAAAATCAAATTTAATTTTAAACTCTCACAAAAAATTTGTTATTAAAATAAAAGTTTGTTAAATGAAAATTAATTATTAAACGATTTAAGGATCTTTGGTGGAATGAAGAGTTTTATATCAAAATTTTCTATAGATGTAACTAGAAATAACTGAAATTTCAGTATAAATATGTTGAAATTAATGAATGGTTATCAGACGGTACTTGTTATTTTAAAATCATATATCGATTAAATTTTATTTTATATATAAGTGTGTCTCAATATTAAATAATCCAAAAAAATTTGATTCTAAGATACTAAGACCTTAGACTATTTATTCCCAAGGCTTAGTTATCCTCAGATCTTAAGGCAACATTTGATCAATTAATAGTTAGATGGTTAAATAATATGTTAAGCATAATTTTCTTTAAATTCATACTCTGTACTATTGACAAAAACCACTTATATATTACTTTAGAAGTTTTCACAATATACCTAAATATATTTCAGGAAATATTTGAATTTAAATTTCTAAAATAACATTATACAATCTGTAGAATCTAAAATGTTTAACATAACAACTCAATTTGGTTTAACAGCCACAATTAACAGTTCAATATCGAATCAACCAAAATTATTTTATTAAGAATTCAAATTTGATTTTACTTACATTTCAGTTTTTCTTAATAATTTTTTTATAATCCAATATACAAAATTTCACTTTTATAAATAACAAAATATTTTCCAATTTCAATAAATTTATAAATTCAATTTTATTTTATATACAAACAACATAAAAAAAATCATCTAAATTTCCATTTAACATACAACTAAATTCCAAATTAAATTAATACATTTTTTTTTTGTATATTTAGCAAAAATCTTTAAATTAAATAATTTAAACTTAACTTTTTTTTTTATATTTCTTTAAAAATCACACCGCGTGATATAAAACTCACAACCGAAAATCAAAAATTTCACCAAAAATTTATTTAAATGTAATATTTTTTTTTTCAAACAATTTCTATTCGTTCAGCTTCAAAATAAGAAAAAATTTTGTTTTCAAAAGATTTTAACCAACAAACAAAAATTATACAAATTAAAATAATAAAAACCACAATTTTAAAAAAGAACGAAAATGAACAAAATTTCTAAAAATTGGCACAATTTCAATTATTTATTATTAAATTTTTATTTTTTTTACCATTTATTTTTTTACTAATGTAATTTGATTTTTTATTTTTCTTTACTTACTTCCGGGTTTGGAAATAATTGTTTTCTTTAATAAAGTAGCTAAAAAAAAAATATCTTTTAAGTAGAAAATTTTAATTTTTAATAATTTTTTCTTATTTTTTTTTTTTTGGCACTGTCCATTTAATATTAAAACATTTTTTCATAATCAGTAAATTAATACAGAAAATATTACCAATTATTTTCCCGTTTTTGTTGTTTTGTAAAGTAACCAAAAAAACAGAAAAAAAAATCAATTAATTACCAAATTTTATTATTATTAATTTTTATTTTATTTTGTTATAAACCAATTTTTTGTTGTTGTTGAACTGGTAGAAACTGTAAATTGGGTAAAAAAAATGAATTCCGCCAAAAAACAAAAAAAAAAAATAACCACGAATCGAATGTAAATTTTCAATATTTTCGATATGCAAAAATCACTGAACCACAAGTTTTTTTTTTTTAATATTATTTTTAATTTATGCAATTTTTAAGTTTAATAAAAAAAAAAATTGATTTTCTCTTTTTCAAAATTAATTTTTTTTTTATTAATTTATTTATTAAATATTATGTTTATGTAATAATTTTATGATTATTGTTGAAACTACAGTAAAAATTAACTAATTAAAAAGTTTTTTTTAAATATTTTTTAATAATTTTCTAGTTAATTTTTCATATGATTTTCTTATTTTCAATTATTTTTAATTATATTTTTTCTAAATATTTAAAAAAATTAGATTTACACTTTATTTTTTAAATTGGTTTTTATTTTTTGTATGGAAAAATTTAATCATTAAATTAAAATTAACACGTTTTTTTTTTAATATATATTTTTGTCAAGATAATTTTCACGTTTCTGTTTTTCACACAATCACACACGAGTTAAAGAAAATTTTCCAAAAAAAAAAAAAATTAAAATATCCATTTAATTTTACTCTATTTTTTTTTAATTTAATTTTAATGGAAACAAGAAAGAAAAGAACGTTTAATTTGAACAAGAAATAATTAAAAAAAAAAGCGGTACAATAAGCTGCTTGGCAAGGCACCTCTAGACCGACTGACCGAGTAATACAGTGCTGGTTGGTTGGTTACCTGTATGATACCTGTTATACAGATTTAAATATATATATTTATATGTATATATAAAAAATATTTTATTTTGCGGTATTATTATACACACTTATAAGAGATTCTGCACTGTGGCACTGTGTTGCGGTTGGTTTGGTGCGCCTCAATATTAAAGCCATTTTTTTTATTTCAACTTTAAAATTTCTTCTCTTCTATGTCTTTTACGTGGTTTTGGTTAAACCCATATACAGAGTTTGTGTCTTGTATAAAGTATGAGTGTTAGAGAGATGAATTTGAATGAATATAAGTAACAACAGTTTGACTAATATTTATAGACACATTTTTTTTTTGTTTTTAGATGTAGTTGTGTATTTGTGATAACTGATTTTTGTTAGGTGCTATGCGGATCTTCCAGTTTATGTTTTGTTGTTGTTTGATATTCTACAAATAATGCAGTTTTACCCAGTTTTGAATAGTTATATAAATTTTACTAGTATTGTACAAATAGAACCGTTTTAAAACAACAACAACAAAAATATTTATAAGCTGAGTTTTTTAGATAATACTAGAGAGAGTATTATAGAGTTAGAGATAAAAATTTAGGTTTTTGCTGAATTTGTTAGACTCTTTTTGACTAGAAAACTTTTTTTTTTTTTAGATATAAATTCGAAGTTTAATGTTTGATTCGGTTTAGACTTTTATACAAATTTTGAGAATTATTAATGGGTTTTAGTATGTCGAACGTTTTAATTATAATTTAGAAGGATTTATATGTAATGATAAAGCAAATTTGTATGCATACGTATAATTATCATAATGTATTAAAAATTAACATAAGAAAAATCAAAAATGTTACGACACAAACTTCTTTTTACGAAATTTTTATATTATCATTTTTAATACAATTTGCGAATTTTCTTTTAATTAATTAAATCAGCAAAACTTTATATTGACTCAGTAGCGTATAAAATAGTCAACGGCATCTGAAAATAATATCATCCAGTGTCGTCAAACCAAATTATGTTGGCCGCGACTCTGGAAGAAGAAATTGGAGATTATTATGTTTATGAATAGAACAATTTGTGTCTGCTGATCGATCTCCTTGGATTTGTAAACACGGTACCTATTTTAGGATTCCCATGGGAACATTATTATTTGGCAACAGTTGGTCGGTCTTTCAATACTGCTTTTGTGGATACGGACAACAATGGATCAATCGAGATCTCTCGTGATGTGTGTTGACCACGGATCTTCACGACTTTTCTTGACTTAACCTAACCTATTTGGGATTCCGAAAAACCCTCTATTCTTCTTTATTTTTTGCAATGTTTTACAGTCTATGATCGAAATGGTGCAACTCATCTCGCCACCTTGCAATTTGCCTACCTGATAACCTTAACAAGTCTTTATTTCCTTGGACGTTTAAGTCAACTAATTAAGATATGTGATCTGTCTTTATACTTGCACTTAATTAACAACTTTTCAGTATGTTTTTGTTATATATCTTACATAGTTTGTCCATAGTCAATCCTTTATTTGAATGAATTATTAAATTTCAATTTTATTTGCGATTTTTCATGTAACAACAATTTTTTAAAATTCTTCTAAACTCTAAACAATTTAATCAACTAATTATGTCTAAGATTTTCCTTTTTAATATAAATTTTTATATTTTATTATAAAAATTGAAATATTTTTTTTTCTCTTAATACAATAAATAATACAAAATTTCCCTTAATTTTTACATTATTCTCTTTACACACTGTTAAGAGTACCTGTAACAAACCTGTTAACAATACTGTAACGAGAGAATGGATAATTTTAAATCTGTACAGTCATTAAATTTAATGAATTTAATATTTAAATAAGTTTTTTTTTATTGATCCAATTTAAATATATATACTTAATGGTAAATTGTACTATATTTTAATTATATAGCCAGCATTCTTTATTTATATTTATAAATAATCAATATTTTAATGTCAGCTTGTCCAAGGACGTTATTTGACCTTTTACTTGAAACACAGACAAATCCAATATTTTTAAATTTAATTAATGACAAAAAAATTATTCTGACGGAAAATTTTGAAAATGTTGTAATTGTATATTTAAATAAAAAAAAATTGCAGATGAAAATCATAAATTATGGATAGTTAAAGTTGAATTTATAAAATTGTCATGAGAATGAACTCAAGAAATTCATTTACAAGTTATATAAAAAGTAATATTTGGCGTGATGCTTTATAAATTACAATTTTTTGATTAATAATATTTTGACATTATGTAATTTTTGTTTGGTAGGTTTGTAAGAAAGAAGATGAACATGTTGTATTCTAATCGATCTCTTAATCACTTAATCATTTAGTTCATCGAATTCAAGTTGACCTAGGATTTTAAAATAGGATTTTAATTTCACCAGTTGACACGTAGGGACAAATGTCATGTGAATTCTATTTATGAAAATTTCGGGAACAAAAGTAAAGAAAACGTAATCGTGAAAATAAAAACAACCCCATTAGTTTCGATATTAGGCAGAAAATGATATATTATAAATAATTCACTTTATTAGTTGTTGGTAAGTTGTTGCAATTATACTTATATTTATGAACGGTGTTACACGAGGTTATATTTATATATAATATAAAATAGATTTTGCTTGCCAATACATAAGTTTTTTGGTATATAAATATGGCTCAAAACCGTCACATTTAGCAACACTCAAATGGTCAGAATGGAAGAAAAATGATATGCAATTGTTGCTACCATACAAAAAGAATAACTAATCATGAAGAGACACTGTCTTGAATTCTTGGAAAAGCTGATCGGTAGAAGACTACTTTTCATGGTTGTGCATTTTTTATTGAGATTATCAAGATATTGGAGCAGTGAAAATCATTATGAACACACTATGAGATTGTCGAAGTCTTAGTAGAAGAAGACTCTTAGGATATTAGATAACCGATCACTTTGATAAACTGAGAAAATAGACGTAACCCCAAATATTGCGAATTCCTTGATTTGTTACGTAAACTAGATGAATAAATTAACAGTAGTTAATATTGTTTGTATTAGGCAAATATCGGCCTATAGTGTTTGATAATTTCATGAATATTTAAAAACTTAAAAGGAAACACATAATAAAAATTGTATCATCAAAGAAGTTATAATTTTTTTTATATTAATTAATATTATAATTTTTGCAGACATAAAAATTTACAATATTTTTCTATTAACTTCTAAGAAAAATGATATTATAATAAAAAATGCAAGTAAAACAAAAAATGTTAACATAACAAAATTTAGAAACTAACACGAAATACTCCCCCAACATAAAACTACTAATAGATAACATGATATAAAACATAAGAAATAATTATTATTTGGTGTGTTCATTTGAAATTCAATAGTTACAAAAAAAATATATAATATCAAAAATTTTTTGCACCCAGTTGTATAGAAAACGCTTTCGCTCTGCTTTGTATAAAAAGAAGAAAATAAAAATTTTCGGTGTAATACGACTAAGGTGTGTTATGCGGAAATTTTTCTTATAAAAAATATTTTTTTTAGTAAATCTATTTTAGTAAAAAACTAAACATAAAAATAAGAAAATATATAAGAAAAATTTAATGTAAATAATTATAATTTTTTGTGCAAAAGACAATAACATTATTAGCTGCACCAGAAGAGAAACAAGTTAAGATATTATGAAAATTAGCCTGATTTGTGCCACACCAAAAAATAACCAAAATATACATACAATAAAATTGAATGAAAACTGGAATTCGCATTAGAAAAAAAATTAAATAATGTATTATTAAATTTTATGTGAATTTGAATAAATTTTGCAAAACCAAAAAAAAATAAAATATAAAAAATTATTATATTCTTCATTTTATAGGTATAAAAAATTGACAATTCCGTCAGGGTTTGCAAAAAATAAAAAAAAAGATTCAAGTTTTAAATCCAGCTCAATTTAAATATTTTGTTTCTATTTTTGGGGTGTAATAAAATTTAACTAGTTTTCAAATTCAATATTGAAATATAAAAATGATATTTATTGACTGGGAAGCATGAAAATGTAAATTTTCTTACATTTTAGCATAAATGTAGTTATTAGCATTTATAATATTCAAAACGTGAGCTTCGAGCAAGTTTGAAATATGAATATAATAAATAAGTATGAACAATTTTATTATCTAATTTATATTACAAAAACGAAATAAGTTGATATGAAACTAAGTGTAGTGGCAAAGAATAAATGGTTCTAAGTGCAGTAAAAAAGTGATTATTTACTACTTTAACACCAAATAATTAAACCCATTTAGATCGCAAAATGGGCATGGAAAAATTATGAATTAAATGAGTATTTTCACAAATTAGTTCAAAATTGTAAATTTTATTCTAGTAGTTTAATTCCGAAGATTAAACTAACCATCTCCATTTTTTTACTATCAATTTACGATTGTTGTGATATTGGTCACAACTTTAAAATTTTCATATTCTATTTAAAACATTTGAAAAAACGCTTAAATAAATTCTTCATTTTCTAGTTACTTATAAAATTCATTTATTAATCTATGGCTAATCCAATTTTTAGTGTACTTTTAACAATGATATTTGTTTAGATTCGATGGTACTTCTACCTAGAAAACTTGAATACTATAATTAATCAATTGTTCTGAATTCGAAAGCTTCTGAATCCGGAAATATGTTTATTTTTGATGGAACAGGTGCAGAAGTGTATTGTCTTTACAAATAAAGATGGCAACAGACTGAAACAAATTGTTTCTTAACGTTTTATTGGAAGTTGTTACTAATCCCTTTCGAATTGTTAAGCGTTTATTAAATTCTTCTGATATGTTAACCAGTCGCTACCACTACGATAAATATAATTTTTGGACTCATGGTATAAAATAATTATTCAATTTGTTATGCGCGACATCCCTGCAAAATATACTTACCTAAAATTTGTCAAATTATTTCAACTTTATAATAACTAAATTCTTATCAAAATTTTCAACTAAATAATAATATTTTTATGTATATTGAACTCGCCTAGAATTTTTTTTTATATACAATAGAAACTGAAACCATTTATTGGATGAAAATTTTGATGAAAAATATTTTTCATTCAATATAAAAAAAAATAATAGAAAAACATTTTCATTTTATATTGACAAAATTTTTCTTATACACTAAAACAAACCAAATTTCTTCGGTGTCAACAGACAAAGAAAATTAAAAGTTTCGTAATATTTTAGGGTTCGTCGCTAGTTATTTAGGACGCGCATTTAAGTCTTTTATATTTACTTGATGTAATATCGTTTTTTTTCCTTCAATTTTAAAATATTTGTTGATTGTTTTTTATTTTTTATATTATGAATTTAAGGTAAATAAAATTTTTGTAGAATTTGTTTATATTTATTTTTTGTGTGAAAATTTAAATGTACGATTTAGTGTAACACTGTATGGTGCCCTGTTATGTTTTTTTTTATGGGGTCATATAGCAAAAGATCATTTGTAATATGTTACTAAAATAATTTACATAAAATTGGACACAAGACGTGTTTAAAAATAGTATAGATAGGTTACCAGTAGTCAGTTTGCCATACGATGCTTATCGTAACTTGTTTTATATTAGGTAAAATTAATTTAAAATTTGTTTTTCTTGACGTTATTGTTTTGTTATTATATTTAGAAGGAAAATTAAATATTGTAGGAAATTAAAAATAAAAATGAATTTTTATGAATAATTTTTCGATATATAATTACAAAATTTTATATTCCGAAATAATACTATAGAGAATCATTTAATTATTTGAAGATTATGTAGTTTCTGTATCTAAAATTATTGCTTTTTGGATAGCGAAAGGTTCCAAGGGTTACTTCCATACGAATATCTGCAACCTAATAAAACATAGTATAACTATGAATAATTTATGAAATATTTGTGAATATGAATCACATAAACATAAATCCAAACTTCATCACTTCTGACAGGTATTCGAAAACGTTTTACTTGTTAAAAGATTTGAAATTACACAAACATGTCACAATAGACCATCATTAGTAGCAGTAATTTATATTACAAATACTGATCGGAGTATACTAAAGAAGTATCACTGCTGCTTCATTAGAGATCAATTCATCGTATTCAAATATAATCGATACAAATCCTAACGTTTAATAAAATTTAATTGAACTATTTAAACTTTTCAAAGAAAAAAAAAAGCATAATAAATCTTTTCCTAAATATCCAACACCGATTTTCTTACGAACCTATAAATTACAATTATCCAAAAGTCTCTAGCTAATTTAAAATGTCATTTAACTGTCAACCGGTGTCAAAATGACACATTGATTATATATGCCCTATACAACCCATTTGAAATACGCTGCTAGAGGTTGTTGTTTTTTTGTTTTCTCTTCAAAATTTTAACTCAAAATTTGTCTTGCATTTTTGTTATTTATTTTTATGGGATGGTTTTTTTTTTTTTTTGTTATTATCGTACAATATTTTTCGCATGCCAGCATAATTTAAAAGAACAGCGCCATGAATGGCATATTTAAAAAAAAAAACAAAAAATGCGTTTTTAAACTAAGCTATTAGTGTCTTCCCGCGCTATAAGTACAATATTTATTACTACTATTATACCATCTTATAATAAAGTTATGTAAAAATGTTTATTATATTTTGAAATTTTTTTCTTTTGCATATATTACATTATTTTTAGCAGTTAAAAATTATACCATAATTTATCCAAGTAATAAATTTATGTTTTAATTATAACGCAAATTTGGAATTTACTGTTTATTAATATAATTTATAATATGAAATTATATTTTGTTGATGTGTGGTTTTTATGTTGTAATTGGTTTAATTAACTTTTAATTAGTAAAACATAAAAAGTTTATTAAAAAAAATCTCACATAAATTTCATAAAAATTGAAAATTTATTTCAATTTTTAATATTAGAAAGATAATTATTACTTAAATAGAGAGTTCAAAAAGTATCTGGATGTGAAAAAAACTTGATTTTTAAATCTAATTGGCAGTTGAAGCTAGGTAAGATTGTAAACTTTATTCTACATAACTTTTCATATTTAAATCATTTATGAATTGTGGCAGTAAGTGAACTTACTTATTTCGAAACACGATCTCGATTTTTTTCAATATCTTTTCATAAGGGTCGATAGAACTTTAAAATTGAAAGTAGTTTCTGTAGCTTGGTTTCAATTAATGGGCAATTATATTCACAGGTGTATGAACGTACTTACAAATATTAAAATAAGTTCAGAAGACCTGAAGATATGAAAATTTGATAGAATTCAGAAAGTAAAAATATATAAATTTTAATTATATTTTTTTACAAACTCAATCCAAATTTAGTTCTTTTGATCTGTCAAGTGAAATTTTGGTAAGAGATTATAAATTTTTGAAATATTTTTTTTTTTGTGGATTTACATACATATAAGAAATTGCATGCACCGGAAAAGCCCTTTAGGATAATTTTTTAACAATATATAGAAAATTCACCAAAAAATAACATGTCAGTTTTAAATTATATTGAAAATAATAACTAAAATTACAATTTCGTGTGTCGTTTTTTAGACAAGTTAATAATATTATCAATATACAATTTTAATTATTTTAAATACTTGTCGGGTTTTTCCTTTTTACCACAAAAATGTAAAATAAATAATAATAATTTTCATATCAAAAGAAATATTTTTAGTTGTTTTGTAATCGTTTATCTACAATTAACACCTCAAAAAAAATCTACAATGTTATCATGATATGCAAAAATTTAAAATCGACCTGCCTTAAATTGGTTTACTTAAAAACGATAATTTCTTTATATTCACTTTCCCTATAATTTTATTTTAAACATTTAAAGCTAATATTTTTGTTGAACAAATCTGACTATAAAACAATCGAAATTATAAAATGAAGGCGTTTACACTAGTCCAACCCACGACCGCACAACTTAATAATATAATAACAATAGTTTATTTTTGGTATGTTAAAAAAAAAGATATAATGAACTACCAATAAGAAATGCCAGCGGCATTTTATTTATGTAAAACCGATGACCATAGATAAAAAAAATAATTTTGCATAGTGCTTAGGTCAAGATTTGTATATTTATATAATTTTTAATATTGTGGCATTGGTACGAATAGTTGTATAAAGCTGGGCAGAAATAAACAAAAATAAATAAATTTTAGTTTCAAGTTCATTATCATTTTTTTGTTTTAGATTATACAAGCCAAAAAAAAAGTTGAAAAAAAAAAATATTTAAATTTGAGAAACAAACAAAATTTTTTAGTATGAAATAATGGCTTCCTATAATTTCTAAGAACTCTTTCATATAAACTGTCAGATTCAAGAAATTAAATTGAACAAATTTATTATTTCACTTAAAAAAATTCTATATTAATCTTCTTCAATTCTTAGATCCCCTTAGCATAGGTCATTCATTACTCCTGTCCGTTCCTGAAATATTCTTCAATTCCAGGTGGATTCCTTTTTGATTGTGCTCGTCTACATTAGTTTGGGATGACACAAACTTCGTTTTTCTTAAGCAGATGAGTTCTATTTCATTGTAAACGGTGTAATATTATTTTAACTAGTCCACATTCATTATTGTCTCTTAATTTAGTTGCCTTTTTTTCCTGGTCAGTTTTGTGAAGCAAGTTTATATTGAACCAATAAATCTGAAGGATGTTCAGCAGATAGCGATTTACCAAAGAGTGGAGTTTTCTCGTGATGACATTGGCACTACATATTTCATATTAGGTCTCGTCTGAACAATCTCAACTTTGTATTTATGCTAATGATATTATTACATCATATTGGAGACATCATTCCGAAGATAAATTTTGTTTTATTCCTTCGTTCTCAATTCTGGAGTTTAGAATGTACTTTTATATATAGCCTTTTTGTGACCGATATGGACATTATCTCATGTATGATTAATGTTAACCGTGCACTGGAATTGTTTTATTTACAAAATGATATAGTGAACTAGAAATTAAAATACTTTTGACTTGGTAAATAAAGAAACAAATTTAAATAAAATGAACGTAGAAGTTATCGAACTATTAACGCGTAATGACAAATTATTGAATGTTCGTAAATTTATGCTGTTGAAATTTTCATATTCAGAGAAAAGTTCCGATTTTACTGGTTACATAGAGTAGAAAATTACCTATAAAGAAGTTTGGAAAATTTACAATACAAAAATTAACATTAAAGTTTGTATTTATATATACCCGATAACGCTAACGACCCTCGGGGCCTCGGGAATCTATGCGTGGCCTTTAGACACCGCTCTAATCTAACCTATCCTGGTATTTATATTTTTATGCTCTAGTAGTAATTATAAAAAAAATCATTAACAATTTGTATTTATTATTTATTAACTTGCACTAATTTTGTAATTTCTATTTGGTATAGTCTGCTAAATCTAAATGCTATACAAAATTAAAGTAAATTTTAATCAAATCCTTGAAATCTTTTACAATTTTATTTATATATTAAAATAATAAAAATTAACGAAGATATTAAAAAAAAAAAAATAATTCGTTTTTATTTTTTCTATATGAATTAGTTTAGTAAATTAGTTTTATTTTTTTTGCACAAAGTTTCATTACTTGTCAAAATATCGTGCAACTATTCTTAAAGATTCTCAATCAAAAAACAACAAAAATCTAATAAAAAAAATAAGATTTATTTTTTTAAATCCAGTTATATTTCGTTTAAATTACTCTTGTGACTATAATCCATTAAAGGTCATCTTTTGGGTGTGCCTGCAGAAACAAAAACGTTATTCTTTTAGTTATTATAGATATAGAACATATATAATTACCACCTGCTGTTCATCTGATCTATTTATATCATAGCTTGTTGTTGTGGAATCGTGCAAAAATTTCAACAATGATTAAATTTTTGTTTTAAAATGGTCTATTGAAAAACTTTAAATCGATATAATTAATTAAATTTAATTGGTTTTTGTTTTTTTGGATGCCCTTGCTGTTTGGTTTTCTTGCTTTAGTTTATAAGATATTTTATATCTCGATTTGAGTAGGAAATTAATAGATAATTAAATTTCTTCAATTAATTTTTATTTGAAAAAACAATAAAAAAAATATTTGAAATAATTCAAAGTGTATTGGTCTTTCTGAGTCATTTGAATTGAAAAAAAATTAGTTGGTGGGTATAAAAAATTAAGCTGACAAATTAAACCTCTACAGAATTGAAGTATAATTTAATTATCCAAGCAACTGCAAGAATTATTGTTGAATTTACAAAGTTCTTTGTACGCGTAAAATGTGTAATTTTAAAGAAGCTGATTTGAGTACGAAATAAATCCAAGATAATTTATGAAAATTATGATTCGTTTTATGTAATTGGCAAAATAAAGGACTTCCTTCCCTAAAGTATAAGCTAAAGCTAATTGCAGTATTATCGCAAAGATTAATAGTGTTCTTGAGGTTTTGGATAGCTCCCCTAATATAATTTAGATGTAAGTGATGTGGGTTTGTTGGACTAGAGACTAGATATTGAAGACAGTTTAAATTGATTTCAATTCATTACTTTTGTTTCTTTCAGCTGTGGTAGTAAACATGGGTTTTTCAAAGTCGCAGTCACCCAATTGAATATTATCACTAAAAATCATGATAAATATTAACTTTTGATAATTTACGGTCAATAAACAATGTTGGTTACATGTCATTTACTTTTCATAATTTAATTTTAGAAAATATTAATCGGTTGTATTAATGAGAAAGCTGATGAATTGGCTAGAAATTCTGCGGTGGATAACAGCCTCCAAATTTACCAGATCGATTACCTAGTTAACTCGATTAAAATAGTTTGGCTAGTAGAATAAAATAGTTTAGAATGAATCGCGCTGAACAGTTGTCTCCACACTAAGCTGTAACTTGAGTTACACCAACGCTAAACAATCGAGAAGTATTCTAAATATGAGCAAACCCATGCTCAAACTGTACATAGGAATAGTGACGGGGCATTTTCTATTACGTAAACATGCCGTGCGACTAAGAATGATAACGGAAACCGCTTGTAGAGGCTGTACACCTTTTATGTCACTGTCCTTCTCTGTGTAATAAAAAATTAAAAAAAAAATCTGTTTTTATTTTGCAGGAGTTTTAATAGAAGTAAGCAAGGAAAAGCCTGATAACCTGATAAACTTTATAAAAGAAATGGGATGGTACGATTCGTGGTGAAAATGGGTAACGTTTGACTGCTTCCATTCCGTCTTTCTTAAGCAAACCAACCAACAAATTGGTTTTAAGTTAAATCATTGAACGGTGGATATTGTGCTTTGTCAACCAAAATTATTATAAAAAGTGAAAATCAGATAAAATCTAGAGTGACACAGTATGAAAAACATCTTCCGGGCTATTATTTATGAAATACATATTTACAAAATATTAAATATATTTAAAAAAAAAACATAAAAATATTATATTTTCAACAATATTGAGTGGCACATTAAAATTAAGAAATTACATTTTAATGACATTTAATGATGTTCCTCCTTTCGTTCAAGAAATTTTTACATAAACAATTTTTTTTACATTACATATTATTATTACGATGTAGTTAAAAATTTATTTTTATGTTATTAATAAAAAAAATATATATCGTTTTTTTTTTAAATACATCAATTATGTTTAATGTTTACCTGCCGGTTAAAATATATTTAACATTGTTTTATTATGAGAGAATTTGTAAAAATAAAAAAAAATCAACGAAAAAAAAAAAAAGAAGTTACTCTACTAAATTAACTCTTTCATTTTTATTAGCGTGTTACTTATAATATTATTTTTCCATAAATTTTATAATCGATCGCAACAAGGACGAATTTTTTTTTTGTTTGGTTCTTGTCGGTAGTGTCTTTGACATAAGATATTTCAGGAAGATTACATTTACGGATATAATTTTTTTTTTATCAGAAAAAGTTATTATGTCACAGAAACTTCTTAAATAAAATATCAAAACTTATTTATCATAAATTTATTATGCCAACATTGAGGATTTTGTGACGGAATATCATCGTAATTTGCAAAAATTCGTCCGAATGTTATAATTTATTAGGATTTTTAAAAGGCTTCTAAACTTTCGATAGTCATTGATTCCATAAATATTTCAGCCGCACCGAATATTTCAATAATTAGACTAAAAGTTATTGAATTAGTCACAATTTTGACAAATATTTTGACAAATGTTTAATTCGGTCAATCTACAAATCGTATCAAATATAAATAGATTAAACGTTTTTAAAATTTGTTTTAATATTATTGAAATTATTTAACAATCTAATTAAATATTTAACGGCCTAATTATATAGATCATTTATTATCTGGTTTAGTTCTAAATAATTTCCATAAAACTCTTGAGTAATCCATTCTCATCAAAATGGATGACCAGCTCTAATCTTCTGTAGTTTCATGTATCCGCTATATGTGGAGTACAATTACAATCTCTGTTTGTTCTAAGCCAAAATAAGTCAATAATTTCAAAATATTTTATTGCGATGCTCACAAATGTATAAACAAGAAGAAATATTGGTTCGAACCACTCAGTTTCGAACTAAGAAAAACAAGAGTTTTTATATAACAATATTATGTTTCATAATTCATATAGATTAGCTTATTCTGAAGTCCGTAAGCCTAAAAAATTCAGTCTCTAAACCGAGAACTACATGATCTAGTGTTTATTAATCTGCTACTATTTATGGTCGGTCAATATTTATGATAAGAACTTTCCTGATTACTATATCCCGAATCTCTTGAAGGTTCAGCAATCTCAGCATTTTCGCGAAATTATTTCATAATCACAAAGAATTATGCTCTATTGTTTCTTCTAAATACAATCTGCAGCCACTATTTTCTGATTTTTCGAATTTGTTAGCAATGAAATCTAAGTTAGCAATGTTCTGCGATAAAAACAGCTCCGTTTTGCTTAGTACGAATACTTCTTCAGCTATCTTTTTGGAGAAATCTATTTACTGCATGTCTGGGGATTTATTACTGTATATAGATTTCTTTTTGCCATACGCTGATTTCCTGTATGTTGGCGCCTGTTCTTGCTACTTCATCGGAAATTACAACTAATATAATTATTGCTCCGGTAATTTTATCATAATTCATTTACATTACTGGCCGAAGATATTCAATGCACAACTTTTTACCCAAAAATGATCAAATCTCGCATATGTAAATTTTGTAGCACTTAATAACTTAATAATATCGCGCTATAATTCCAAGAAATTAATTTTTAATAAACACATTTTTCAAAAAGATTTTCTAAGTAGTTTAAAAGTTTTCTGTTGGTTACTTATTAAAAAATTAAGTAAAACAATATTTTGGATGCTCATTTGAATTAACAGACCATTTTTTTTGGTATATGTCCAGTTACAGCCCACCTTTTTCACAATTATGCTCACCTTTTTTTTATAAAATTACAACCTTGTCCATTATATTTTTTACTCAACTTCCTTGAATATTGTAAAAAAAAAAATTGTTGTGGTTTAAATTTTATTGCGTGATGACGAATTGATCTCGGTATACCCAAAGAAAAAAAAAAGTTAATATTAAATTACTGTATTTTATATATTTAAAAAAAAAAAAAAACAACCAAGGAAAAAAAAAGTTTGTATCTTTTCCTTTAGGCGATATTTATCGCATATTTTTTCACCCTTGTTATTGGAATTTCTTCTTCTTTAGTCCTTTTATTGCTTTTTAAAAGATATAATAATTTATTTTTGTTTCATTCCCCAGTTTCGTGTAATCAAAAACTGATTCACTACAATAAAAAAGGGAGCGCAGTTGAGCTACTGTACAGTAGTTTTATGTTAATGGACTTTTTTTAAATGCCATGAATACAGCACATTTGAAAGAAAATTATATTTATGAGTACATTAAATATATTTGAACTCCAGCTTGATCTAGTGGTTCAAATTTCGAAATTTGTTGTAAACTTATATTTTGGATTTGTAGTGCCCGAAGTGGCGGAAACTTGATTTATGTTTTAACTCTATTTTATTTATAGTCTTTAGTTTCTTTAAATTTAAGAAATTTTTATCAAACCATTAAAATAAATGGATGTGCTTATTAATGTAAATTAAGACGCGCTGAATAATGATAGATTTCCTGATGATGCAGTATTGATAACAGGTAACAGATATGACCTACAAGAAATGCTGGAAAAGATGAATAATTATTGCAGTGAAAACGCCTTCAAATTGAACATAGAAGAAATTAAATTAAGGTAATAGGGAGTAACTCAGCTTCTGACAACTAAAACAACAAAGTAATTAAAAGGATTACAAATAATTGAAAGGGTAGAATAATCTGGTGCAAGTAGAAGATCTGAGATTAATTCCAGAATAGAATAGGACAGTGCTGCGGTCAGTAATAGTAATATAAATGAAATAAATATCCACCTTAATGCTAACATTTCATATTATAAATGTAGAAATTGTAGCTACAATAAGCAAAAAAAGAGAACTAATTAATATCATAGAACACTTTAAAACGCCGAGCAAATACGAATTTCTACAATTTGATTCAAGGATAAATGTTAATATTAAAAGTAGGGATAAAAGAAGAAAAACATGGAAGAAAAACATTGATAAATTGTTTAGTATCAAAGCCATTCATGTTTTCAAAACGACGAAGAGAAGAATTGTTAATGATGATGATCAATACTCCCAAGAGGAGATCAGCCTTAAGAAGAAGATTGTTTCTTCTATAATCAGTTTTCGTTATATAGTCGGTTTTTAAATCCTTCAGAATTTCCATTCCCATAATCTACAAATAATTCAAGTAATTAAAAGACAGTTACTATAATGTTAAAAATAACTATTTGAAAAGTTTACAACGGACGGACAGACGATGGTCACAGAGCCTTAACATATGGATTTAGTTGTTTCTGAAAAAAGCCCTAAAAAGTGCGTAAAAATCGAATAAAATTAAATAAAAAAAAATGGACAAAGAAAATCTTTTTTATTTTTAAAACTTTGACCCTGTAAAGAGTTTTTTTTTCAGTGTTCGTTGAAAATATTTTCTACATTGAAATTTACAATTTTGGGTACCTAACCAAAAAAACTCATATCCTTGATATGACAATGAAGGCCAAGTAAAAATATTACCTGAAAAATAATATAAATTAAATTAAATAAAAATTTAAATTCTTTTTTTTTTCTTTTTTTAAAATAATATCAATTTTATATAATTTTTTTAAAAATGTGGTATGTAACACGGAGATACTCTTGTAATTAATTTTGGTTTATAAAGAAATAATCGTAAATTTTAAAATTATATTAAAAATAAAAAGTTTTATTTTTGTTGTTGTTGTTGTTGTTGGAAATTTTAATTCAAGTTTTGGTTATTTTTATATTTTATGAGATGAAACAACTATAAAAATTTGGCATAAATAAATTTAATTTAATTCTTTTTATTGGATTGAATAAAATATAATTTCTGAAAAGACAGAATTGAATTTTTGTTTTCAACGTTTTACTTCGAAGACTAAAGATTCAATGTTGCAGATGGTTTTTTTTTAAATTAATGTTTAAAAAGTCTTAATCTATGTATAATTTTTAAGTAATAAATCTTTCATAATATTTTGTTGTTATTTATATAACACTGTTATATAAATTTCACCAGAAATTTAAAAAGTAAAATATTAAGATTTTATGTTACCTCAAAATTTTCGAATTTTACTAATATTTATTAAGATATTTTATAGTCCAAAGTTTAATAGTCCTGAAAAAGGTGATCATACATAATTAACTGTATGGATTAGTGAAAATAAGTAGATAGAAAGATATGATTTGCATCAAGAGGATATCATATATTAACTCACTCTCAACGCACTTTCTTCACATGCTGAAAATTTTTTTCACTATCCGAAATGAATTAAATTCATTACTGATTAATTACGTTCTTTCATATAAAATTTGCAACCACCTGTTTATTACAAACATTGTACGTAGCCAAAATTAAGATAAATAACTACATCAATGAATCAAAAGATTACTACATCCTTTTGGCTTCACTCTACTGCTTCTTTCAGCATTATTTATTGAGTTAGCCATATTAATATCAACTATAAATATGCATAGCATGGTGTAATTGTTATATAAATTAATTAAATTCAAGGAAATTAAATTGTTAAATTTAAAATGTCAACTAAATTGATTATTTATATAGTCAGGCGATTTGGTCAGATGTACAATGGAAGTAGTAATTGTTATTTCATAAATTTATGCTAATTTTGTGGCCGATAAATGTAAGAATTATTATTGCTATTATTTATAAGAATGAAACTGCACAAAATAATATATAAAAACTTATTTATGCAATCTTTGATATAATATTTTTGATCATTTAATTAGACTTATTACCACTGCAAGCCAAATATTACAGCAGTTTATATAAGATTTCCAGGACCTTTTGCATTTCAAAATAAATTTTGTCCAATGCAGCTAACAAAAAGATTAATATTTCAATAGCTGCAGTATTTTGACTGTATCAATATAATAGTTTGAAATTAAGAGATCCTTTTTGGATGCAACAGTTTAAATTTAAAAAATATGATAAATTACTTGACGTTAGGATAAGTTAAGAATAAAATTTCTGGTTTTGAAATATAGTTGAACTAATTTTTAATACTATATTTAAATGAGTAATCAGAATATTGTCGAAGTATTCCAGCTAATCTTAAGACGTGTTGCGGGAAAAAAATTATATTTACATACTTCAATCAATATAATAGCAAATCGAATTTTTGGTCCTGTGTGGTTGAAATAAAGTTAATCATAATTCTTACAAGTTAATCGAGATCATTCCAAAATACTGAATTTTTTTATAATCCTAAGTAGTTCATTATAATTACTATTCATATTCATTAGTGATTTTACTATAGAAATTAAAAATGTTACTTTGAGATGGAAAAGTTTATTTAAATGCTTACTAATTTTCACCACTTTAGCTACATTCTGAAATAGTGATTAAACATTAAACAATTAATCATTAAATAATTAAATCAGATTACTGATTTGATGACTCAAAACTTTGCAGTAAAAGTAGTTTTAATTAATTATAAAATTGATGTTTCCTAGATCAAGAATTGTCGAGTTTTAGATAGAAAATAATCGACATTGAAATATACAGAAGAAAGTTGATTGTATGATCTGAGAATATAAAATATATACACACATTTTTTAAAATCCTTGCTGTGTCCTTAATTTATTATTCAATTTTCTTTCCATTTTTTTTAATTATACATGAATAATTATTTAGACATAAATTTAATTCATTGCACTTTTATAGTTTCCTTACATCAAGATTAAGCGAAAGTTCCAATCAACGAATTACAGTAGAGTATCAAACCACCAAAATAACTGAAAAACACAAGACAACTGATTTAATATTAGAGAGTTTGTGTACATAAATATAAAAAAAAAAACAAAACAAAAAAACAAATGAACCCTTCCTTTAAGACTCAATAAACCTTCTATATACGTCAACATTTATTTCACTTTATTGTCGATAAAAATACACACTTCAAGACACTCTTGAAAATTATTATTTATATGCGTTGAATAATTTATTACTTTGAGATAGTACAGCCTTTTGTATATTTTGGTTGGCACCATGCCGATAACCATCATTCTCTCTCTCTGTGCCATCAATATGAATTAATATACCAAAACCAAATGGTAAAAAAAAAAAACTTGTTGCTTCTTTCGCAAAATTTATAATTTAGTTTATAATTCTTGTCGGTTTTATATTTTTGTCATAAATTTTAAAATATTTAATATCCAATTATTTTTTGAATTTATTGTGATGACGGAATTGGCGGTTTCGGTTTTTTTTGCTAAGCATAATTTTTCTTTTTGTTTCAATTTAGTTACTTATGTTATTTGAGTTCTCGCGAAGATAATTTGAAAATTTTGTTGAGTAAAATTTATTAAAATATGCTGGTTTTTTTTTCAAAATATAAATATCTTTAAGGGTTTTTTGGATAATTAAAAATTATTGATTGAAAGGTTTTGATATTTATTTTTTACCATGAAAAAAAGGTGGATTTAGTGTGTCTAATTAGTATTGGAGTTACACGTGGGAGTAATATGGTTAGTGCCGTCTAACAAAACTATGTTGGCCACATTCTGTTCATTAATAGAACAATCTGTAGGAAACTCATCGGACTCTTTACTGCGGTTACTGTTGGATTAGTAAATGCGATGCTTATCTTGGTAGTCTCATGGATGGTATATGTTGCTGTGGAGATGTAATTATAGAATATCTAGTGTATGACTACGAAAAACTTGTGCGCAGTTAGTTGTTCGCCCCTTTCAACACCGCATTTCTGAAGAATTGTTTTTTTTCATAAGGGCAAGCTGAATTTTTGATAGGATTATTTTGCTTAATTTTTGAACCTAACACAAACCATTACTTTTTATATAAACATTTCAAAGGGTTTATAAAAAGTAATCAATATCAAATCATCATTCCGGGGGCATATCACGTTTTTATTATTTTAATTTTTTAATTATTAATTTTTTATTAATTAAAATCAAATAAAACTATGAGCTTATGACCATTTAATTAGAAAATATGACATGATTTTTTCATTCCAATTAAGGATCCGGAAAAAAACTGCTGGATGGAAAAAATAGAGACAAGGAACAAGACTGCATTAAACATGGAATATGTGTGAAAAAAATAGATTGGAAAAAACTGCGAAGGTTCAGAATGAATTGTAATGCGAAGAGAAAAAATATATGTAATATTATATTGTGTTAACCCATTAATATCATGTAAATGTGATAACACAATTTGTAAATATTTTCCAATATCTAACTGTCAAATAAACGTAACTTTTACAGCTTTTTCAAATGATTTACAGTAGCGATTTGGCAGCCGGAATGGCCGGAATACATAAAAAATTATATTATCTGAAAAAGTTCACCATTAATACTGATAAGAATGATTCTTTATCATTTGGCATTTTACTGTCGTATTTATTATTATCTTATAATTTCATCTTTGCAAAGATGGTTCAAAACATACATAAAATTATTCATAAATGAAATGTACCAATATTTGTTTCTATGCTTTGCAGTGTTAATATTTTCAGTTAAATTGAAGAAATTCTTAAATTTTAATGATATATTTACGATATAGAATGGAATTTAATAAGATTAATGACTCACTCTCAATGGTAAGTAAGAATAAAACATAATTTTCTGATCAAAATTTATGAAATTCTTTTACTTTATTCAGTGTGATCGTCCTATTCAATATCAATCTGTTACAACCCTGAATTATTTACTCAAATTATTAACAAAATAATAAAATTATTAATTTAATTTTTTTTTATTTTTGAAAATATTTTTAATACCCACAATAAAAAAGGATAATATATTTTTTTTGGTTCACTTCTTGTGGTCAGAAATATTATTTTGATATGAATGCAATGTTTTATATCTATATCACTTGAATGACTCCATCAGAAAAATGTATACAACAATAAAAAACAAAATCTGCATAAATATAATAATTTACTAAATCCCTATATAAAAGATTAAAAAAGAAAACTCTTAAGACGAAAAGTATTAAGGATTCACTGTCATACACATCTACCGCGCCCTACTTATAAAAAACCCTCAGCTTCGGAATATAAAAAAAAAAATATAATAAAAAAACCCGAAGTATAGAATAAATCTGTCTTAATTGTGACCCAGTTTTTAAGGTTTTTTTTGGTATTACTATCAATTCCTGAAACATAAAACCATCATGATTTGTGTCTACCTTGGACTGGACTTTTAGGTATTTTTTTTTTGTTGGTTGGTTGCTGCTTTTGATTTCATTCTATCATGTATAATTTTATTATTTTTTCAATCTTTATTTTAATTTTATTTTGTATTTTGCAAAAGGTTAGTTCAAGTTTGATTGGACGATGGTTTTTGTTTTTGTTTTATCAAAATTACATCCTATCCAAAATAATAATAATAATAAAGAAAAAGAGCAAACCAGATCAAAATTGACATAATCACTATACTTGACTGAAGAAAATTTATTTGTTAAAATTAATGCAAAACGAAAACAACAGTTTTTTTTTTTTATATTTTTTTTGATTATTTTCCATTTTATATTTTCTTATCTTAATGTGGAAATTTTTAATAGGATTAAATAAATTTGTTAATGGTCCGGATTCTATAACTGTCGTAATGTTCAGATTGCGAGTAATATTCCGAAATTTCGACAAGTATCAATTCTGTAATAAATTGCGAAAAGATTTTAGTCGAAATTTTGAGTAGTTTTACTTGCAATGAAAAAAAGCTGTGACAAGTTTTCATAATTATTTTTTATTTTTGGTATAAATTACTTAAAAATATAAAGAATTTATGCTAATTTATTTTAAATCTATGTAAATGTGAACATATAAAAATTGAATTATGTTCTAAGACTAAATTTATTGATATTTATAAGACGGTATTTCGTATTTGAACATGATTACGTTAACCTGATTACTCATGTTTACGCATATAAACTTTGATTTACCTGTTATTCTGCAACTACTGTCGGTTGAGGTTGGTCATCTTCTATTACAATAATATGGCATGCAGCGCAAATATTTGAAATTTGGGTGTGTTGCGCTGGTTGGTATGGCAAACTTACTCAGCAAAACTCTTCATTTACTTTTCAAATTTGAGAATCCGGACCCATTTGCAACATTTCCATAACACAACAATAAAAAAACATAAAAAAAAAACATTTTTTTTTTAAATTTATTTATTAAATAAATTTGAAAGATGATCCGGTTTTTTTTTATATATTAATAAATGTGGTCAAAAATTTGATATTAATTTGCAAAAAAAATGTAATAATTTTTATTGAGGTTTTCTTTCTTTTTTTTTTTTTTGTTTTTTGATATTGATATATATAAAAAACTGTTAAATTTAATATTTCAATCAATTTATATTTAATCTATACCATAAAAACAGTAAAAATGTAAATAGAATTTTTGTTCGAGAAATCTCATTACGAGCACTTTCCCTCAATATCTTGCAACAACAAAAAATTTGGAAAAAAATCTGAAAATTAATATAAATTTTAAATGAATTTATTAGTTTTCGACACTTGTTCAAATCAAAATCATTTTATTTAAATTTTTATTACAAATTTATGATTGTTATCCATTTCTTGCGTCATTCTTTTCGTATACAATAGCGCTACAGCCCAAATTGAGTCTTCGTCGGCTTAAAATTAAAAAGGTTTCTTGACACTTTATTCCAATTCGGATCTGCTAATTTTATAGTAAAGAAACATTTAATTTTGTTATTACCATTGAGACTTTTGTTATTACCATTTTCCACAGTTTTAAGATTATTGCTGGTACTCATTTAAATCTGATTCAATTTAGCGCAATATCGCTGTTTCGCTCAAGAGTTGTACCCGGGACCTAATACATCACCGCATAAAACACAACCACTACGACAACCACAATTCTTTTCATCAAAATGACTTACTTTTCATGATGATCTCTTTTCCAAAATTTGAGATACTAGTTCATATTTAAAGGAAAAATTCTTATTTAAACACTATAAGTTTCTTTTCCTAATAAATACGTTCTTGAATCAAAATAATTTTGAATAAGCATAATACTTGCTATTTATCACATCACAGACGATGAGTCCCTTCAATCTTGTATGGTATAAATGATTAGCTAATTAGAAATAATTAAATTTAAACAAATTTTGAATTATTTAAGAACTATTTTAATATTTGAATTACTAAAGGCCGATTTCACAGTGAGATCTTAAGCTAAAGGTTAACTGTTTACTATGAACTTATTGTCTATTGTATAAACTAATAATAAAAATTATCTAAAGTGAAGCCTCTACCATTATTTTAAGGTAATACCTCACTTAAGTTAAACCTCACTTTAAGTAAAGCTGGTCTTTAAGCTTGTATTGAGAAATCGTAAAATAAGTTAAAACGAAATTTTCAAATGCTTAAAATCTCACTGTAAAATCGGCCACAGGACACTTTATTTGATCCAAATATTGAATCAATTTTTAATGTTTAGTTCAAAATTTGTGAATTTCATTACCATATATGATTTTGATTTCAGTCTACCAAAATTGTTAAGTTCACCAATTATATTACAATATTTTTCATTTCATATGAAAAATAATGTTGACCAGTTCAGCACAATAATATTCACCAAAAAAACAAGATAATAAATTAAACGAAAATTGGATTGAACCTGTAAATATTAAGATGATTAATTTTTATTTCCGCAAATTACACACCATTTCATCTGAAAAAGGGGTAATTGTGGACAATAAAACTTTTTACTCCATTTTTATGGTTATATCGCCTGAAAATATATAAATATTTTGTTTTGTTTTGTGAATGATGAATTTATGAATTTTAAAGTAAAACTGATAGGTCTCGCGAAAGGAGTAGGTCATCATCACAAGAAATATTATATAAGCCAAAAGAAATAAATTTAAATATTTTTACTATTAAACATGATTTTTTTAACGATACGATGAAGGTCAGTTCGAGTATTCAAGTTAGTAATTATCTGCAGGAAAATTTATAGTTCATAAGAATTTTTTGTAAATATTGATGGATGATATAAGCATGATTAGAAGTATTGATTCCAAAATGCAACATAAATTGAAAATTGTAAGCACACTTTTAAATCAGCTTCAATAAAAAATTACAGGTTTCATTTTTCAAAATTATAACTTATAAAGATGGCATTTATTTAAGGATTCGTGATTTGTATAAATTTTTTTATTTATTATATTTTGAATTTCATGGTGGCAAATTCCAAATCATAACAATTTTGATAAGATAAAAGATTTATCAAAAAATTATGTAAATTATGCAAATATCTAAAAATTATTCATTTTATATTTCGAATAAATAATTTGTATAGAAAAATTTATTAGTTAGTTAAAATTATAGGTCAATTTTTGTTGTAAGTAAATTATAACTAGTAAATATTTTGCATAAGTTAAAACTGGTTAAGATATTCTTTAAGAATTAACTTGGAAAATTCATGAAAACGCTGAAAAATTTATTTTTTTATGTCTACAGAACAAAATTCAACATTACAACTAGAAATCAAATCACCCTGTTAATCAAAAATTTTCATGTACCTGACCAATAAAAAAATATTTTACAAAATTTCTGAAGTTATTTAATTTTTGAATTATTTTAGGTGGAAATGGAAAACAATAAAATTCAAAAAAAAATGTTGGTAATAAAAATAAAAAATAATTTTATTACTATTAATGATACATTTTTGGCTATTGCTGCAATGCCTGAATCACTTAAATATGTTTTTAGGCAACAATAAAAATTTATATGAAAATAATAAAAGAAATTTTTGATATAATTTAATTCATATTTTTTTTTGGTGTAATTTAAATTTATGTATTTTATTTTAAATTTTGATTTGATTGTGTAATTGATATATCCTTCATTATTTTTTTGAATAACTTAATTTTAAAAATTTGGGTTTATTACTTTCCGGTATTATACAAAATAAGAAACAAAAATTATGGGAAAAATTATATTTCTTTAAATTGCATTTTTAATTTTGATTATTAATAAGTGAAATTTACAGAAAACATATGAAAGTTTATTGGATTCGCATGTAAATGTTATTTTGAATTCCTATCATCATTGGTTATCAAATACAAACTTGTACAGTGATCTTTGAGACGCTGTTAAAATAGAAATTATAGAAAAATTAGTAAACTATCTGGCACAAAGTCACAAACTAAGACAACACGTGATGCTATAAAGCTCGTAGACAACATCGGCATAAAATGAAAACTTAAAATGGTGAAAACTTTTGAGTTAATGTAGATAAGTTAAGTAAAATATACTAGAACAAATCGCTAAATAAATTACTAACAAAAAACTAAAAAGAAACTTAAATAAAATTACTTATCAGTCTTAGGACTTAGATTGTAATAGATCACAGAGTGATTATTCCCGGGATGGATGTGTTCAAGGGAGGCGATTATAGCGCATTAAAATCTATCGAAATTTTCTTCTACCCTCATCAAAAAAAAAACCATTTGCCATTTTTGGCTATTTGTAAATTAATTTACAAAATTAGTTAAATTACAAAATTTACATCGAAGTTAAACTTACAACAAAATGGTTTAAAAAAAGAATT
Source organism: Rhamphomyia laevipes (assembly GCA_963920725.1). Taxonomy (NCBI): domain Eukaryota; kingdom Metazoa; phylum Arthropoda; class Insecta; order Diptera; family Empididae; genus Rhamphomyia; species Rhamphomyia laevipes. The sequence continues at coordinate 50,571,714 of OY987257.1, forward strand.
TTTGTTAAAATTCTATAATTTTTTGTTTTCGAATATCATAAATTTATTTTTTTACTTCTTATTTGAATCATCTCCTTAAAACCAATAACACCGAAATATCGATGTCAAATCAATCATTTTTCAATTATAATTTCTACAATGCAATATTAATACCAAAATTGTTCCTGTCAAATTTTTGAGACAGACAAACCCCAAAGTTCATGTGGCGGCATTCCCAAAACCAAAAAAAAAAAAAGAAAACAAGATTGAAATTATAAAATTTTGACTTAACCAATTATCATGTATAAAAATATCAAATAATAAAATTAATATTTTTTGACACTGTCTCATATAGGAAATCATTTATATTTATTTTTTGACAATTTCCTTACTAATTAAATAAGATTTCCAATATGGACTTTGAGTAAAATAAGTGTCATGGCTCCAGAACATCAATCATGATAAAAGAATAAATATTTTTTTACAAGGATCTTTTTCCCTGAATAATAAAAGTTGTACAAGAATCTACGATCTTTCTGTCTCTATATAATAAGATTCCGAAAAAAAAGTTACAATTAAACCAGTTCCGAAAAAGTTACAATTTATTACTTGTACCTTTTTTAAAAAAAAAAACGTAAAAAAAAATTCGGAAATAAATTATGTTTAATTTAAAAATAAAGGTTGCACTTTTTTAATATCATACTATTAATAATGTAATTTTAAATTCACACCAACGGACCGTCATCATTTGAATATAAATTAAAGTTTTAATTTTTTCAACTGATTTTGTATAAATATTTGGTTGTGAAATTCGATTCGGTCAGATAACAAAAAATTTTATTTTATTTTTTCCATTTAACATGATATAAAACTAAATTAATCAATATTTTTTATTTCGAATAAAATAAAAATTTGCTTTGGTCAGGTAAAATTAATAGTAATTTGCAGACTTTTACAAAGACCTGAAGAAAAACTGTGAGTAAAAATTACTCCTCTCACCCTTAGAGTATATTTTTGTTTTGTAAGCTATGTTAATTATACTAGGAGGATCTGAAGTGTCATGAAATATTATATCCAACAAAAATGATAACCAACCAAAATTAACCGGTATATAAAAAAAAACTTAAGTTAAATGGGTACCAATAATTGACCATTGCACAGGGACGCATATATAAAATTTTTTTTTTTAAAGCTTCAAGGCTAATTGCAGTTAAAGAGAAAACGTGACAGCTTAATTTTTTGACAAATTGAAAAATAAAAACCACAAAAAAATATCAAAAACCAATATAAATATTGAAAAGTTAATATAAAGAAAATTTTAGTTAACATCATAATTGAGGAAGAACTTTAGCTTAACATCAGTTTAGCCTTTGGGTGGATTTTGGTGAAGTTGGTAATTAATAATTTCTTCGCCATGAAGAATATTTTTTTTATATTTAGGTAATTATAAATGTAAAGACTTTTTTATTTTGGCCAGAGCTGATATTTTATGCAAAAGATAAATGCAAACATTAAAAAAGTAATTCGTTAAGAAATAAATATTATTGATTCAGTAAATGTGAAAATTTAATTGGCTGGTGTAGTCTGTAGTGTCATATTGATTTAACAAAGGTATGATAACGATATAGAAATTATAAAGTTATTTAACATAAGACAAAAAAATATAAATAAAAATAGTATAAACTTTTCATAACTTAATAATTGAACTGGCATAAAGTTGAAAACACTAGCAAATTTCATAACGTTACACGTATAATTCGTAACAAATTCAGATGAAAACATAAAGAAAATCTATAATTCTGTGAAAATTTATTCCAAATTTCATTTAAAAATATTTTTTAACTTATTTATCTATAACAACAACGCTAGATTAAATTATATTTACATCACATACAGTAAAAATACTACCGAGGCTATGACTTCATATATTATAACCTGAAATGGTTTGCTAACCCATAAAAATATTCTTTGATATAAAAAAAAATCATTAACTATGACAACTTCAGTCGCATTCTGGGAGAGCCTTACTATCCATCCTTGAAAGAGGTCTCGAATTGCAGTACCAGGAAACTCATCAATTTTGCTACAATAACGAAATCCTTCGATCGCCATACTAGATAATTCCAAGATTACTCAGAGTTAGTTATCAATAGAAGATTGTTGTTATTTAAGGAGATACCTATGGGCCAACTTGTGGCCTAGTGTTGGGGATTTAATCCCCCTCCTTACTAACTAACTAACTAACTATCCATAAAAGTGATACCACTATGGACCCAGTGTGGTCTACGCGATACTCTGCCACTACTATAACCTAACTTTACCTATGACGACTTCAATCAAAGATTGTGTATGGCTGGCTGTCTTGTCATCTTAACGTGATACGTTAGTTGTCAAGTTTCATAAATAAATAATTTTCTGTTCCATAAGAAACAATACTCCAATAATAAATTCATTCGTAAATAAAAGAACTATGAATAATCTTTAAATTACTAAATGTTCCCTCTAATTTACTAAATTCCAATTTCCAATACATCTCAACTTATTACAATAATGAAGTAGTTTTATAAATACATAACCTATCATTAAATTAAATTTGACCTACAATATTTTATGTTAAAATTTAAATAGATATTTAATTTATTAGATAAATAATTATTTATAGCTTCTTGAAAATTGAACTAATTTTCTCTACTATATAATATAAAACTATGTTCAGTACGACGTATAAAGTTTCTATATATTTTTTTCTTTCATTTTCCTCCCAGCAGTGAACCAAACAACATCAAGAATATAATAACAAAAAAACATGTTATTACCTTTAAAATTACATAGTTAAAAGTCTTTGATTTTTATATACTATCTCAAATAACCACACCCAAATCAAGTAACATAGATTTCTTACTTTAAATATCGATTTACAATAATTTATGAAAAAAAAAAATAAAAAAACTTATCAACAAACTTAAAATATATATTTATAAATTATTATATCGCCTAAAGTATTTGACAAATGATATCAACAAAAATATTATTATTAAATGTGAATTATATAATGAAAAATGGGAACATTAATGAGATATTTACGAGATAAAATTCAATTTTATTATATAGGGGTACAAAATAGTGAACCAATTATAAAATTACTTGCATAGTTAAATAGCATAAATTGAACATTGAATATTAAAGGAGTTTAAATGCATAATTTTTATGTTGAGATAAACTTACGACAGCAAATAATAAAAATGTAGATAATTTTGACATTTTTTGTTGGAAACAGTGTAAACTGAAACTGAATAGTTTTTATGTTAATAATTGTTAGATCTAACACAATATTATTAAGTTTATAAACGATATTAAATCGGTACAAAGTATACGTTCTAATTTCATAGCGTTACACGTCAAATTTCGTAACAATGTAGAATGAAAATCTAATTGTTGTATAGATGGAAAACTTAATTCAGGACATGAAGAAAACTTGTAATTCTAAGAAAATGTATTTCAAATTTATTTTAAAAATATTTTTCAACTTTTTTATCTATATTTTTTGGGGGCGAGTTGCGACAACCTCCACGTATATGCGTAACAAGTCCATCATGCTGGTTCGCCCTGGGCAATGCGTTTCTACGTAGGTAACTGTCGCAACACCTTCCCAAACTACAACCCATCCCTCCTCGTACTTCCTTTCCATTCATCTACCCATCCAAACCTAATGTCAAGGTGGTGTGAGTACCGTGCCGAGGACTGAAAGGCTGGGGTTTAAATCAGTCGCTATCGAGCTCAATCCGATGCTCAGGGAAGGTCGGTTGTATTAAGTGCTTTATCATGGTAAGTCGGCAAAGTTATATTAAAATAAGAATTAGAAAATTATGTTTAACATACCTAAAAGGTTGGCTAACTCATAAAAATATTCATTGGTATAATAACAAATCATTAACTAAGACCATTCTAATCACAAATTGTGAATGGCTTTTAAATTTATCCTTACACATGATAAATTAATTGTCAAGTTTCGTAAATTGTTCATAAGACAAGTAAGATAATTAATTCATTCAAAAGTGCTAACTATACGTTCTTAGAAACGTGTATGCTTCTTGTTCTGTGACACTAGAATCCATGAACGCAACCTCGGATAATATTATATAATGATTGTAAAGTTTATTCAGTTTTGTTCTACATCTGAGAAATCAAGGTTTGCTGAATGTTTAAAAAAATCAAATCCTGAAATAATTTAAATATTAAATTAATCAAAATCAAATTTACGATAATTTCTTTAAATTAAATTTCCAATTTTCTCAATCATTTGGAAACTAAGAAATATAATTTTAAATGTTGTGAACCTAATGACAAAAATTTATGATTTGTTCGTTAAACAAAAAAAATAATTCACTAAAATTTCAAATTTTCAAATTTTAATTGCACTCATAATTGTTGGTAATATAAAATTTCAGAATTCAAAACTTTATGCGCTGTCCAGAAAGTTAGTTGCAATTGGTAAATACGCAATTTGTCCAGCCTTTTTTTTTTATTTATTTTTTGCTGTTGACATTTATTTATATTATTGCAAGTCCAAATAAAAAACAAATCTTGTTTTTTTTTCAAATAATTTTTCTTATTTTACTTTTTTTTTAAAAAAAAGCTATAAAAAACCAAGGGAATTGCAATAAATTTTGTTGCTATCACAATAAAAAATAAATAAAAAATATTTGCGTTTTTTGCAGGATTTTTATTTAAAAGTATTTTATCATTTTGATTAATGGAATTTTATTAACCTGGGTCAGACTTAAGTTTATTTTGGTTATTTTTTTTCTTGTAGAGGTGTTCCTTTTAAATTATCCAAGAAAATACAAATTTTACTTGAAAATATTTTATCATTATAAGATCATAAATTTAAAAAAAAATCAATTGCAAACTTAAAATTTAAACGTGAGAATAAAAATAATTATTTATTGTTGAACTTGGTTAAATAATTACAAATTAAATGCTGACTATTTACATGTTCTAAGTGAGATTTAGTAGTGAAATGATTAAATTGAAAAAAAGAATTGATTATAAGTTTAAATAATTATGATAATTATAAGTAGAAGCTTAAATTTTGTTCCTAAATTAATTTTACAATTAGAAAATAATGACTAGAAATGAAACTGTCGAAAATTTACCACAGTAAAAAATAAAAAGAAGATTAAGAAATTTCAATCTCCAAAATAATATTTAAAATGTTGGATGCCGTGGTATATTTTCCTTTGGAGTAGTCCTTGTTTTAGGTTGTACTTAAAATCAAACCCAATTTCACGTAGTTAATGTTAAGTTATGGATGTTCTATTACGTTTTGGGGAATACTTCTTGTAATATGTTTATTGTTAGGGGTCAACCTGTTTGTGGTACTTTCATTATTAAAGATTTACGTATTACACTTGTTAATTTAACAATTACTTATATTTTTTGTATATGTTTCCACCGCGTAACCTAGTCTGGCTTCAGGATTATGAGTGGTAGAAAAACGGTGCATATGCGCTAATTGGGATCTCCAGCATTTGCTAGGGACTCGCCACTTAAACCAACTAACAGAATATTGTTAATAAATAATGTAGAGTATGATTAAACCTTATATCATTTTTATTATTCGTACGTTATCAAAACAGTGTACGTCGCTTATACAGGAAAAACAGGGTTTCATTATCCGAATGATATTTGTTTGTCATCATTATATCTCTAGAAGTCTAGACTAAATAATCACTACTATAAATAATCATTCAAATATGGTTACAAATTAAAAATTATATTATATTGAGAAACGTATAAAAAATCATTATAAATTTCAATTAGATAATGGAAAAAATGGAAAAGAATATTAGAAATAATAAAACCTAGAAATTTTACAAAGCCTCCAGAAAATGGTAGAAATGTTAAAAAATAAATATATTTTTATTCTGAATCTCAATTGTATATTTTTAAATTAATATTTAAATAAAATTTACCTGATATGAAGAAAAAACTGATTCAAAATGGCTGAATATAAAAAAAATTCTTGAAATTAATTTTCACAATCGCGAACCGCACTAAAAAAAAACTACTATTAATTTTCACTTCCATAAAAACTCTATATTTTTAAAATTTTCAATATTTTAATTGCAAATATATATTTATAATAATTAACACATTTTCATATTTTCTAAATTTAAATTTTCATTACATTTATACGCACAAAAAACTAAAACACTATTTTAAATAGGTATGCGAAAAATATTGAAAATTTAAATTTTAAATATAAAATATTAAATTAAATTATATAATTCAAATTTATAATTCAAATTTATGATGGAATTGTAATAATAATAAGTCCGTCCTAATTGAACTTGAACAACAAGTTTTGTAATTGCAATAATTGATAGTGAAGAGTTTAATTTGATTGGATTGAATTGACGAGTGTAACTGCTGATGAATCATACACGTAGGCTAGAATCAGGTCTATTTTAGTCATCGTATTATTCAAGTCAGTAACTGTCTGACCACGTTGATTGCCTGAACCATCAGCTCATTCGACTGTATTTCAATTAATTATTTTTTTTTCAAACGAGATATAATTTTTTTGATAAAAATTTATAAATTTGTCTGAAAATATTTGAACTTAAAAAATATATATTCAAAATTTTATTCAAAATTTATATTAAATATAATTAAATAAATATTTATTAAATTACCTAAATTAAAAATTTATTTTACTTAATTTTTGACTTCAATTTACTTTATTTTCGTTTCTAATTGACTTCATTCTTAAATCAATTTTAGTTCAATTTGGATTCAATTTTAGTTCATTTTTGTATCAGTCTTAGTTTAATTTTGATTCCAAATAGAATCAGAAATATTTATCATTCTTGAATCAAAAATTTGTCTAATAATGGAACATCAATTATCAAAATTGATTCCAATTTAAAACACAAAGTTTATTCAAAATTAAACTCTTCTATATTTAGCTGAGTTCATTTTTTAATCGATTTGGAATCCACTTGTTTTTTGGTCTCGATGTTTAAATGCTATATTTAAAATTCTTCTTACAGTGTCAATGGTAAATGCTTACAGGGAACATGTCGAAAATGATTCAATATAATTTCAACCTAAAACATAATAAGGACACTGTAAATATTAAATAATTTGTTCTTGTTTTATTTTAAATATAATCAATGTTCTGAAAAATAAATAAATTTTACATGGAAAATAGAAATAACAAATAATCGAAATTGTGATTAATCAAACATAAAAATAAAATTCTTTCCTTTTTTTTGGTATATCTTCATTTTATCTGATAGAAAATAACAATAAAAATTATACTAATTGAACTAATTTTCCATATGATTGAGTATGACATCATCTTATACAATTTATGCTATATAATTAGACTTTAATCAAGATATTGATAATACAATTTAATGTTGTAAGCGTTTTATTATACAGAAACTGTTCATGACCCTCTATCATAATAAAGCAATGATTATTAAATTCCCAAAAATTCTTAATATAAATATTATGCAAATTATTTTATTACTGTGCATCGAATCTAGATTACATTCTTCTTAAACCAATCTTTAAATATTTATGTATAGTAAAGTAATATTTTATTTTTATTATTTTTAATATCTCAATCTTAAAAGCAATTAAACTTAATATTCTTACTCCCCATAAATGTTTCATTATATCCTGAATATTTACCTTTACCACATACATTATGCGTGTATAAAGATTTTATATTTTTATTTAAATATTTTGTGCACCCTGTAATTTAGATTCATCCTTTGTTATTTCGAAAAATTCATCTTTTTCATATTTAAGCGACACATAATAAAAATCACCACATTAAAAAGTTATAAAATCGCCCTTTATTTTTTAACCAGAAAAAAAAACTATAATCAAGATGTTTACCATCCCAAGTTCCAGTGCAGAATTTGTTTTTTTTTGTTGGTCCATCAACAAAAAAAAATAAAAAAAAATAAAGACCTTATCACCGGTTCAAAAACTTCACCAAAAAAAATTGTTTACATGAAGAAATTATTGGCAACAGGAAAAAAAAACTAAAAATTCTCTCAGGCTACAAGTTAATTTAATAATATTAAATATATAATAAATTTTTTATATATTATATTTTTATGATTTTTATATATTATGATTAATTTTCAATGTTTTTTATTAAGTTTGCATATATAATATTTTTTTAAAAACCAGAATACCCTGTGCCCATCTCAATATCATTAAAAATAACAAGAAAATTTCATATATTAAATAATAATATTCAAAGTCCTTTAAAAATAATTTAATAAAATGTACAATACAATATTGAATAATAGGAATTTTACAGGGTGTATTCAAAATGCAATAATCATACTTTAAAAACACAATTTAGTAGCCACTTAAAGATTTGATTTCTTGTCATACTATGAGATAATAAAATTATTATTAATTGTCATTTTGACGAAATTTTAAATATGCCAAAATCGTATCTTCGTTAAAATTAATTAATAAAATGGCTAAAAGACGTAAACTTATTTTACCTTCAACGTTAACCTATTAATAATTAATTCTGTAATAATTAAAATACATTTTTTTAGTAATTCTTTCTAATTCTTGTCATGTTAATCCTAAAATATGGAACAGAATTTTGGACGATGATAAGTAACGATGTGACTATCTTAAATACCTTCGGGAGAAAGTGGTTTTTGCATATATACCGGATATGCTACGATGATAGCATAGTGTTTACCGATGATGAATGAAACTGCTTCTGCAAAAAAAGTTTTATATAACTAAAACCCTTATTGTAGTTACAGGAGAAGCAGACCAACACTAGATTGGAAAGATACAGTGTTCCAAGACATCAGCAGGACTGAATTTTTCGAATTGGTAACAAGTAGCTACCGATATACAAGTGTAAAGATTATTACACTTGGCCAAGAACCACTCTACTTTGTAAGGTCATATAAGTAAGTAAGAAAGTTAAATTTATAAAAGCTTAAATATTAACCAGAACAAAATTATTACAAAATTTATGAAGATTATGTGATGCAGGCAATTGAAAACCTATAAAGAATTAGGAATTAGATAACTTAAATTTTCTTAGGAATTTTCTTTAGCATTTCTTTTGTGATTATATAAAACAAAATATTTTAATTTTATTTTACGTTAGATCCTTTTTTCTAATGAAATACGCTTTAAATTTAAACTGATAAAAGGTAAAAATTTATTTCATCTGCAATCATTTCCATTCAGTTAGTTGCTAATTGGTAGGTAATTTTGCTAAACAAACATTTAATTTCATTACCAAAAGTAAAACAACACAAAAATTACATAATTTTTATCTTAATAAAACTTTAGAAAACACCCTGTAAATTGTGAATATTTAAAACAAAAAATTGAAAATTTACACAGTGATTAGTAATCGCACCAAACAAAATTTCTGTGCAGCTCAAAATTATTATGCCATAAAATTTCATTTTTATATTTTTATTCAATTTACTATTGCAGTTTTCATTAACCGATGCTACAGAAATTTAAGATTGGATGATAAAGAAAATAAAAGGTTTTTTTTGGGAATTCTTTAAGAAGTATTTATAACAATTTAATTAATCGTTTTCGTTATTGTTCATTATTCAAATTATAATTATATATTTTTGAGATAGAATTTGGTTTTACTGATTGGAAATGAATTATATAAATATAAACTAATTATTTAATTATAACGTATGCAATTTTAAATTATTTGTGGCAAATGATTATTCTAAATGGTATATTGAAAGTTGACTAGTAGAAATGACCATCACAGTGGAATTTTACTCTGCAGCGAATTATCTTACTTATAAAGTTCATATCTTCTACCCTTTGATCACAGTTTATGTAAATATCGTTAATGAAATCGGCAATGAAATTTTATACCTACTATTTCCCAAGATGCTCCCAAGAATTTTCCAAGATGGGTTGGGTCGGGACCTGGTCCGATGCTTTTTGGAGAATTGTATGTTATTGAAGTAACTTTAACATGATTTTAATAAATTTGCTTGAAGAAATTTATAACTATTTATATTGTAAAGTTAGAAAAATCGAAGACAAACAATTCGGTATCGTTATGTAAAACCTAATGGAATCATTCAATTAAGAAATAAATCCATATCTGCATATTCGCATATGAAATTATTCCATAAATTTTTTTATAATAAAGCCAAATAATTAAAATTCTTTATCATCTTTTAATAAGAAATAAATTCAAAAGCGAAAATTCGCGAATATTTCGCAATTGAATGTGAAAAAACATCATACAAATCTTATAAGATCATACAGTATCTAGTAGACTAAGCATTGCTCTATGCTTCCAACAAATTATCAATCAATTCCGATTATAAAAATACGTCATTTTGTGTGCCTGCACATAATAAACTTTGAAATTAAATTAATTATTCAATGTGTGACTTTCGGTTAGTTTTTCTGTAATAGAAAAACTATAACCGACAAGCATTAAATTTTCATATTTTTTCCAATTAAAATTACATTAATGTAGCTCATTTATAATTAATACAAAATACTTTTCTTATAAAGTATAGAAAATTCAATTTAAATTAATTAATGTCTCATTAATTTTGAATTAAATTAGCTTTGATTTTTGTATTGCTAGAATAAAAAGATTGGAAAATATTTAAGATTTTAATGTAATGTTAAGCTAGTTTTAGTTAGAAAAACATTTTCTTATCCATAACACCAAATCATTGATCATAAAATGATACTAATACCAAAAAACGTCGAAATTAATATATAAAATTATGAATTGATCAGCTTTAGAATAGTTTTATGTACTTCCAATATTCAAATATATTTACTATAAAATTTACTATAAAACATAATTTCAAAATGTAAAATTCATTTAAAAATTTTAATCTTTAATAAATTTATTTGCAAGAATTTTTCATAATATTTTAAATTTATCTTTATCTTTACCATCTAATGAAGATCGTTATTGCGAAAAGAATATTAAATTATATAATAAAAATTGACATTTAATTTTCATTTGAATAAATGGTTTCTAAAGAACTTATTGCACCATTGAAAATGGTTTTGTTTTAATTTTTTAACCAAATTATCACAAATATTTTAATTATTAATTATTTAAGACATAATATTATCACATAATTCCACTCAAAATGAGATTACTTTAAAAAAAATTGTCATCTTTATAAAATCATTATTTACTGTGACGACAATACTGATGACAGGATATTCACTGTTCAGCGCACTGGGGACACCAATTTAAATATAAAAATTATAATTTTTTTTGTTTGTGGTAAAGTTTTCGCCATCATAACTACCATATAATTTACAGCAATTTATTTTAATTTCATAAAAACCTGAAAAAAACAAATCAATTTTTTCTTGTGGACCATTTTTTTACTTATACAAAATATTCACGAATAAAATTTTTGTTGCCATAAATTTTATTAAAACATTTTTTTTCGTTATCTCTAAATTGTACTAAATATAAAATTTTTGCATCTGCAAACATTCAACAAAAAATAATACCAGAAAATTACGAAAATATTAATTTAATTTTGTGTCCAGATGAAGGAATTTAGTTAGTGGACTTGGACACAAGTGTAATTATTAAAAATCTTATGTTAAAATATTTATTCATTTTGGAGATATATGAACATTTTATGTTAATATCAATAAATTAGCCTTTAAGCAAACTTTGTATAAGCTTCTGTATAATTTCCAAAATTTTCGGTGTTGACAAGAACAAAATAAATATTAATAAAAAGTTAATAATTTTTTATTTTTTGTTAAATAGTTGGCAAAGTAAATTAATTATTATAATTTGAGAAGTTAAGATTCCATTCTCAAGAAATGGAAACATTAAATTTTAATGATTTTATTAAATTAAAATTTATATTGGTTTTGTATATTTTTAAATTATCATAAATTATATGGTTAAAATATGAACTATCCACATGGACTTATACATTAACATTTGACTCTGAATAACTCTTGATTAATTTCAGATACTGTGTTTAACTATATAATAAATTTGCTAAAATGAAATTGAATTTCATAAGTCAATTCCCATTTAAACTATAAATTCTTATATAAAAATAAAGCTGAGTAATTTCATCAATTTCCATCTGTTGATAGATAGGGTCGTATCGAGTGGTTACAGCGCCACAGGCGTAATTTAAACCAGCGACTCAATGTTACCATTAGTACCAAAAGCATATAAAAAATTAGGTATAAGTGTAAAATTGCTGGGTACGACAAAAAAATCGCTTCAAAAATCTTTATTAGAATAACAATCTATGTAGCAGCCTAGGTCAGGTTAATTTCTGCATATGTTCCTGTCAAAAGATGAAAATATTACATTTCTTTATTATTGTAATTATTGGTTAACGCTTTAAGTTATTTATATTAACCCCTAAAGCTATTAACATAAAGTAATCTATCCTGTGTGCGATTTATATATAGCGGTCAAAATTGCATGCTTCAAACTGCAAAAGTTTAATCAATAATTTTCTATATCATACTGAATAAAATTAAAGCAATACATTTTGGTGGACCACACAACTTGATAATTGTAAATTTGTAAAAAATCATTTTAAAAATTACCAATGTTTTTTATAAAATTAATAAATATTAGAAGGAAAACTATAATTAAATTATATTTTCATAATACATTTTCAATATTTTTTATTAATAAAGTTTAACTTGTTCATATAAAACTACGTAAATTTAAAGATGCTATAAAATCGATTATCTGTCAAACTAAATTTCAACAAAAAACGAATATTCAAAATCAAGAATTTTTTTAACATCTTTGAATAATTAATTGATTAATAATAATTCCAACTATTATGTACCAAAAAGAATTATTATCCCATAAATTACTAACATTTAGTAATTTTCGTTATTTTAAGTGATTAAATATAAAGTGGTTAATTATATTTTTGTACTTTGTAATATAACTTCAAATTATCATTCACAGACACAGACTTTATAGCAGTTAAATATATGTTACAAAAATTCAAATTACTCAATGGAATTGTTTAAAATTTCAGATTTCCTTCTGTAAGTATCGACAAAAAAAAAAAACTAAACTGCCGATCATTAATCGGAAATATATTTAAAACTAAAACAAAAACAAAAAAATTCCAGATGATTCCAGAAAGAAACGATTACGAAAACAAAATTTGAATATAACGCATTCTTAAAATAAAAACGATCAATAATAATGATTACATCACGATTATAACTTGGAGATGGAATATGAGAAACAGAGTAATGGTATCCATGGAATTGTGTCCAATTTAATAAACTTATATTGTAATTATTTGTCTGAAGCAGTAGCCATGGATCTAATGTACATTAGATAGATGTACCATGAGATTCAGATTTAAGAAAAAGTTATCCAAATCAAATCTTTTAGATTTTATACAATTTGGTTATTTGTTCGTTGTTTACATAACGAAAAGGTTTTATGAAAATAAATTTGAACCAGTATACAAAGAGCTAATTGGCAACTAAATGTCTTAAAAGGCAACGGCGCAAAAATTAGTCAAATAATTGAATTGCATTGCATTAAAATTTGGAAAAAAAAAATTAAAATAACTATGAGTGCATTGGACTTAATGTTCAAATAAATGGATTTGATTAAATCCTTTTTTCAATGGGCGTTTCGAAGTTCGAGGACTCCGAAAAAACAATAAAAAATGTGCGCAACTACTCCTCAGATTTCAATGAAATTTAGTACACAGCATCATTCAAATTTCAATAAGTTCAGTGGGTTTCAGTGGGTTTTGTCTTTTTTTTTAATATCTCAGAATTAGATGAAATATGGTACCTAGGTTGATTTCATTATAGTCCACATATTCACCCAGTAGATGTGAGTATATTCTCATATCTTATCAGCAAAGTTTACGAAGAATGTATGATTCATGTTCTTCTTCAATTTGGCATCTTCAAATGTTTGACATTTCTTAAAAATCAGTGTTTTATACAAAGCACTGTTTGTTACAAAGCTAGTATTAATTACAATTTACTTTTGGTCATAGCTACGAGTTATCTGCTCCCCATTATAAGCAGTTTTTTTTTTTTATATTTCAATTAACTTTTTTTATAACCTCCAATTTGTTTTGACGTTTAAATTTTAAAATATTTTAAATTGGTAGAAACACCTATAAATTTTACCTTAAGTCGAATCGTATTAAAAAAAGCCAATGCTATCATTAAAAGACACGCAATATTTTTTGTATATTTTGATGTAATATAACACAACAGCGAATTTTATAATATTCTTATAAATTCAATTCAATTTTGTTCTCTTCATTATATCGTAATCAATTCATGATTTCAGAGTTTCATTTGCCAGTCAGCCGATGGCAAGATTCTAACCATAAAGCTAAAATTACTTAAGTAAAACCAATTTACAAGCTTTTAGTCTACAAATAACATAAAATTTTCTTAACTAATATTATTTATCATATATAATTTGACAGTTATAGACTTTATTATGATGTCATTAAATAATTCATTTTTGCCATTTTTTTTATATAACTAATTTGTACTAACAACATTTGTATTACAACGTGTTCATTAAACAATTAAAATTAATATAACCAGATATCCCACATCTAAAACTCGCTAGCTAATTTTAACTCGGTAATTTTAAACTCGGTAGCTTTAACTATAATTTTCTTTATTTTAATTAATATTTATATTTTAGTTATATACCAATTAAAAATTTATGTTTATTATAATTAATTCATAATCAAGTAAAATAAATAAATAGTTAAAATGCCTTAAAGTCAAAATCTTGAATTTTATGAAATATAATTTTTATATTTGTGAATTTTTGCAGCCTTTTGATTATTAATTATTTTTCATTTTAGAATATGAACTTATTCATTTCCCAGCTAGCACAAACGTGATCGATTACACAAAAATGCTTAAATAAATGCATTCTATTTCGATTCTATTGTACACAAATGTAATTGATTACTTCCTCCTTCCATTTCTTTCTTTTATAACTCAGAAGTTATAAAAATTAATTGGACATTTAATTCAAATCAATTGTGTGTGTTTTATTATATTTTTATTAAATAATAAAATATATTATAAATTTAAAATTAAAATTAATAAAGAAGAACTTAAAGTTATAATAATTTCAATTTGGTAAGTGTTCAATTTGTAATAATCAATTTCGATTCTTACGATTCTGCATAACATAATTAATCTTTTTTTTTTAAATTAGAAAGAATAATGTTAATTCAATAATGGGGATGTTGAGTGCTAAAAAGTTAAATGAAATTTTTAATACAATAATAGCTAATAATGCTTTATTACAGTTTAGCTAATAATGCTCTATTATAGCGGAACGAGAAGGAAAAAATCGTTTATAAGTTAAAACCGGCTATAAAATGGCATTTAAATTAAACTTTTGAAATTTTACTGTTTAATTTTCAACATTACATGTTAAACTTTTTCTTAAATAGATGCAGTAAAAAATGATGACTAGCCGAATTTTAGGCAGAAATGATTTAAAAAAAAAACGCTTATTAGAAGAGCTCATTCCATTAAAGCAAGAGAGAAAAAATAAAATAACAAAAATACATATTAAAAATTATATAATTAAATATAAATTCAACGTTTGGTTTAATTTGAAAATTGTTGAATTTAATTTGAAAATGGTATATATAAATATAATGAAGTAAAAATCCTCCTTTTCCAATTGTTTTTCTGAATACATTTATAATAAATCCTAAAAATGAATTCGAATTATTTCTTTGAATACATTTGTAATATATTTTGAAAAAACATACAAAATAGATTACCAAAATGTATTGGAAATGTATTCTAAAAATACGTTAGAAAATGTACTTTCTAAATCTATTCTAAAATGTATTTTAAAAAATATTCAAAAATGTATTTTTAAAATGTATTCCGATTACATTTTGGGAATGTATTTTGAATTCATTTGCATTATTCATCTTTATTTAATTTTAAGGGAAAATGTATCACGAAAGTGGAGTGATCTATAGTAATATAATTAGTAATTAGTAATCGAGTATCTAATCCTCATCAATCTAAAACACACGACCCATCTGCACGTTACCAAAAAACCTGGGATAGACACAGATAATTTGTTTAGATCAGCGAAATCAATTAAGGAAAATATATATTATCCCTAAGCTTGATTTCTTGCACTTTCTCACATGCTGAGAAATTTTTTATTATCTGCAATGGATTAAGCTCTGGTGTTACCATCACCGAACATAAACAATTATCAATTATAGATACTACTGCTTAAAACAAGCAGTAAAATAAAAACAAAAATATAAAATTAAGAAAACAAAACATTAAAGCTTGAACCAACAGCCCACCATAAACACAAGGGCTCAAAGTTCTGAAAAGAACTCCTACCCCCTACATACGTAACCGCCTATTGGTTCAAGTCATTACAAATTGATATACATGCAAGCGCATATCGTTGAATACATTTATTGCTAGCTGGGTTACTGCTCCAATTTGTCAAATAATAAAATAAAATATTTATTAATTTAACAATATAATAATATATAAATTGGGGATATTCATTAATTGTTCTGAAAAATCAAGGTTTAAAAATTAATTATTTTACATCTGCATGAATTTTGGGATCACTTTAAGTAAATAAAATTAGAAATCCCACTTTTTTTTAAAAATTCTCGTCTCTCAGGACTCGAATTCGAAATCAATTTGGAATCTCGCATGTTAGGGATATTTTTAATTGTAATGTTTGTTACATGTTTGCTATAAATATTTGAATTTTCATTTTATTTCTGTAAATAGTCTTTTAAAAGTAAAATATTCTAATAATTTCTAATAAATTTGTATCGCAACATTGCATACAATTCTATATTTACATCGAGTAATTATCATTTGTCAAAAGTATTCTTAATAATAAATGAATCTAATTTTATATTAGACTATAATTTGAAGAGTTTGACTTTTGACAGTCTTGTTATAAACCAAAAATTGTTTATAATATTTCCAAAGTAAACTACCTTAAAAAATAAAATTGATTTTTTTTAATTTTATTTTCATTATTATTTATTTTATAAAATTAATTGTCATTTTTTTTTCAGAATTAGTTTTATATAAAGTAAACAAATAAAAATTGTGAAGTTATTATTAACATTTTTAAAATTTTATGTATTATAATTTTAATGATTATTTTCGGACCAAATTTTTATAAAATCATCTTTTAAAACAAAACGAAAAAAAAAAAAACTCTAAATCGTAACGAATATTTGTCAAAAACTAATTGAAATTACTGCGATCAAAAATTGAAGCATAATTTTTTGCTGCCAGTAGTGTTGTTTTTGTTAATTAAATAAATATATAAATAAAAATTTAATAATTTTCAACTCAGTTTATAATAATGTATTACTACAACTATAAAGATCATATTATTGAGAGAAGAAATCAAAAGTTAAAATGTAATAATAATAATAAAAATAATATTTATCCAAATATTTTTAAAGATATAAGAACATCAAAAAGTTATCATCGATATCAACAGCATTCTAAACCATGTCCAAATACATTTGATTTTACAAATGTTGTACAACCACCAAAAATTAATAATTCATCAAATAAATATAAATTAGCTAAAAAAATTATGGATAATAATATATTTAAATGGTTAGAAAATATAAGTCGTGATCCAGCACCAAAATTAAAATATATACCAGAAAAATCTGATAAACCAGAGAAAACTGAAAAATTTGAAAAATCCGAAAAATTATATTATCATAAAAATATATTACCAAAATTAAATAATAATAATAATAAAAATCATATTACAATTAAAGTACCAGCAACTACTAATAATTATGATTTAAATAGAACAAATTCAATAAATAAAATTAATGATTCGAATAAAACAAAATTATTTCGACATTCGGTTAAAAGAAAATCATCTCAACATAAGGAAAATTTATTAGTAGCATTTCAAAATTATTGTAATAAAAAGAAAACTGATGATAATAATAATGATAATGATAAGAAATTAAAAGAAAAAAATTTAAAATATATTTACAATATATTAAAAGAAAAGATTTCTGATAAAAAATTCAATTCCGAACAATTTCACAAGTTTAGAAAGAAATGTGCTTTAAATAAACATTTAAAAAATAATAAATCATATACAAATATTGCTGATAAATATAATCCGGTAACAAAATTATGTAATGAACCAAATTGTAAAATTAATACCGAAAGTAATAATAACGTAAATTGTACAAATGATTTAAAAAATGATAGTTTATATTACAAACTCTTACAATTGATGGTAGATAAAAATAAAAGATCTGGTGGCAATGAAAAGAAAAATAAAAATAAATATTGTGGTAAATTATCTACAAAAAATTTATAATAAATAATTTTATTTAAAAATTAATTTTATTTTCAGTTACATCACGAAAATTGATTCGTTCAAAAAAGCTTCGTAGAAAATCCACATTAAAAATTAATACTTTCAAGAAAATTACTCGTCCCAAATTAATTACACCGTCAGTAACAATTCTTAAATCAAATGAAGAAAAATCAGATAATTCTAATGATCCTAAATATTTGAATAAATTAAAAAATGTTTTAATTGGTAAATCGAAATGTAATCTTTCCAAAGAAATTAAACGATATCTAAATATAGTTAACCAAGAAGTAAGCCAAATGTCAATTGTAGTAAAAATAACTTCTGAGCATAAATTAAGTTCTAATACAATAAATATGTCATTACCAGAAAATTTAGAAATCACCAACAATTCAGTAACTGATAATAATTTAATTCAATCTGTATCAAAAGAAGATGGAAATTTAGATGAATCTATACCAAAATCAGAATCATATTTTAGTACACAAGATATAACTGATGATGAAAGTCAATCTCATAACAATTATGTTGAAGATAAATCCAATTATCATTCGAAAAAAGTGAAAAAGAAAAAATTACCTGATAACAAAATTAAAAATGATATAGATAATAATAATGATAAATCACAGAAAATTGATCCTTCTAAAATTCGAATATCATCGAAAAGGAAAAAAAGTGGAAATATTGTTTATAAAAGTTATATAGATTTGAAAACATTAATTAAATTAATATCAGATGAAAATAGTAGTCAGAATTCAGATATGAAAATTTCTGAACAAAATGACAAAAAATCACAATTAACAAGTGGAACAGAAATATATGAAAATGTTAATGATAAAAATGAAAATAACGAATTAAAATTAGATGGAACAAAAACAGAATTAGATAGTTTAAAAACAGATGAATTTGAAAATATTATAAATTTGGTAGCAAATAATTGTAAGGAATTTATTGAAAAAGAATGTAGACCATTAGATCAATTAAATGATGTTTTTGAATCAATCAAAACTCAATTAATTGAAGAAAATGCAAATATAATTGAAAAGGAAAAATTTAATGATAATTTTGAATCATCAACTACTGTTGATGTAATCAGTCTTGAAGATATTGAAATAATTTCCAATAATGTAATTGATGACAAAGATTTAAATCATTTAAAAATAATAGATTGTAAGAATTTAGAAATTCCTTCCATCATAAATTTAGATAAATCTGTTCAATGTGATGAAATTATTGATACAAATAAACAAATAATTTTAAATGATGAAATTAATAATCAAAATTCACGTAATATCGAATGTAATCCACTTTCTATACCAGCTGTAATTGATTCAGCACAAAATAAATCTGATAAATTTGCAATTTCAAAGAAAATAATCAAAACTATTGAAAGTGTTTATGAGAACTTAAATGAATTTAAAATATGTAATGATAATTTGAATATTGGTTTTATAAATATTGTTAAAATAATTAAAACTGATGAAAGTACAAATACCGAAAATGATTCATATCTTAATATATCATCACAAGATTCTACATGTACCATAAATACGAAAATTGATTGTTTAGAAGATTTGGCTACATTGAAATTAAATCCAAATAGTTATGATGATTTCGAAATTCATATAAGATCATCACAAGACTCAACATGTACAATAAATACACAAAATGATAATTGGTTAAAAAATTATATAGCAAAAAGTTCTATACAATTTTTTAGTAGCAATACTGATTTTGCATCAATTACAACATTTAAAACATCAGCAGTAACAACACATGACAAAGCTGTACAAACTGATCAAAGTATATTCGATCAATTGCCAGAATCATTGAAAACATCACAAAATAATGTACAAATAAAAGTTGTTAAAAGTCGTAAAATTAATGGTGATTGTTGTGATGAAATTTTCATTAATATTTGTTATACGGAATCATCAAAAACAAAAGTTTATCAGAAAGAATCACAACATCAAAGTATAATGAAATCAAATGAAGGATTTAAAGTTGAATGTAATACGTTTATGTCACATATGAATTCGGCATGTTTAATTGATAGTGAAAATAATGTTAAATTAATTAAAAATACATTATTAGTTGAAAAACATGAAAATTTACAAACAATTAAAATGAATAATGATAATAATTGTTATGAATGTTCTGACAGATCAATTGAAAAATTACCAAATTCGAGAATTTTTGATAGTTTAGGATATTTAGCTGCTTTAAATATTGGAAACTGTTGTAAATGTTGCTTATAAGATTATATTTAAAAATTATTTAATGATTCTTTAATGGAATATTGTTAAGAATCTTTAATTTGGATAGTATTACAATATTACTATTACCATTTCAAAGTTTAACATAATTTTTTTTTTTGGTTTTTAATGTCAACGATATTGAACGCTGAACATTGTAGTATAAAGAAAATTTTTAAGTATAACTTTTTGTACAAATTTTGGGTAGTTATTTATAAATATTAAAAATTTTTTAATAATCATAAAAAGTATTAAAGTATCTAAGGTAAATTAAAATATTAAATTTTATTACATTTTTATATTTAAATATTTTATTGTTTTTAATTGAGTTTTTGATAAATTGGAAATTTTTAGTTAACTATTGATTTTATAATAATTAATTATACAAATTTTTTTTTTAATATAATTTTTATTAGTTAATTGAATATTTCCATATTATCACAAACTAAAATAAAAAAATATAAAATTTATAATAATGTAAAATGTAAAAAACAAAAAAAAAAAAATAAATTAAAATTACAATTTTCTTTATTTAAAAATGTGAAAAATCATGTTGTCTTGTTGTAAATAAAGAGGATTTGACTAAAGTCATTTAAGTTTTAAGAATTTATATAATTTTTTTTGGAAAATTGTGTTTTATTTTTTTATAATTATCATAATTCTTAGTCCTTATAGTCTCGCCGATAGTGCCGTTGACACACTTTCCGTTGAAGTTTTAAAATATATTATAGAAAAATAAATTGAAAGTAGAAAAATAGGCCGCCGTTATGGAGCTGGTGACGATCGATTTCAACCTTTTCCCGCTCAACTTATTCGTCCTGCTTTTAACTCAAATTTGTCATTGTAAAGTAAATCAGTTGTTGACAGAGCTATCAAAAATACAATATTTGAAATAGTACAAATAAGAAGATTTTTACCAGGAACGAAATACTAGGACGAAGTTAGTTACAAATAAAGGCTAATTATTTTGAAGAAGTAAAAACAAAATTACATGTTGAGTAAATACATTAAATAGTTACATAATAGCGCAATTCCGGATGTAGTTCTCATTAATTATTGAAATTTTATTTACAATTTTTGTATTTCACATATATTTTAAATTGAATTATTCACATACACTTTATCCGTCTGTACTTACGTTGTTTTTTTTTATAAATACATTTAATTTAAGTAAACGCAATACTTTAAGTATTTCAAATACAAACAACCAAATAAGTTTTAATAACAAATAATTTGAGAAAGAATTTAAAATAGCAAATAATCAACCGCCAAAATATTTGAAATAAGTATTTCAATTACATTTTCATATTAATTTGCTTAAATCCTCAGATATTTAGTAAAGAAACTAATTTCTTTTTGTCAATTAGATTTGATTTGATGGTTTATCATAATCGGTTTATAATAACAGGCCAGCAATAAAAACTTCAGTCTTGTATTTGTACTCCTTGTCACGTACTTTTTAATTAATTTAATGATTTGTATTAATAAAATTTCGAGATAATGAATTATTCGAGATAATGAAGTCGACTAAACATTTTAAGGATATTATAAATAAATTAATTATATTTGTTAATTTCGACTTTAATTAATTAATTAACTATTATAAATTGTATAAACTTTATAAACTCAATAAATTAAACTTACCTTAAAAATGATTTGTCATTATTTTCATTCATTTAATGTCAAAATCACAAAATGTATTCAATATTATTTTAAAATTGAATTTGTTAATAATTAAAATTGAAATTTTATAATAATTTTTATGATTTTTCAATTTTCTTAACACCAAATTTTAATTTTAATTTTGTAATTTCGAAATTTAAAAATTAAATTTACGAATATTCTAAATTTAACTTCCGAAATTTCAATATTTTTTTTTAGTAATAATGATTACAATACAAAAATGAAACTAATAAAATAATACTAAATAAATTTAAATCAATGGAGGTAAAGGAATTTTAACAAATATGGAGAAACCGAAAAAAAAGAATTGTAATGATACATCAAATGAAACTGAGAACGATTATATTTCTTGTCCAGATCCTTTATGTATAAAACTATTAAAAAATTTACGTTATTTGAGAATTTCTGATACACCAGAAACACGATCTTTAACACCATATGAAAAATATCAAAGATTTTTATATAATATTGAAAAATTTGAGCGAAATCAATATTGTCAACAATTTAAAGATGATCCAATATGTGAACCAGTTAAAATTGATAAATGCAAGAAACCATGTCGAATATCATTTTACATAGAGGATGTAGATAATAAATTTTCTGTACTTAAATTACCGAGATATTGTGGAAAATTAACAAAAGGAAAACCAAAAAAATGAAATTTTAATATTAGAAATGATAATTTTGTATTGTAATTGGTTCTAACAAATTGACCGAACAATATTGTAAGAATCAATTTGCATTACAAGGATTTTTTGAATATATTATACCGTAGTTGATTTAATTATGTTTTTTTTTTAATTAAAATTTATGAAAGTTCACCTTTTTAACTAAATTTTATGATTTAGTTTACCGAAGTCAAAAAATATTACATTTAACAAATTAATATTTTATTTTAAACTATTCAAAGTTAGATAAGGATTGTAAATTGATGGTGTTGCTTAGTTGGTTGGTTTGAAGTAAGGGTAAGGTACAAAACCACTCCACCCACCTACACCAGTTGGGTACATTGTATACATCGAATAATGGACTATTCTACCCTAGAGTACATCATTCTAAGTCACCTCTATCAGCAACGCAATTAATCTAGACAGTTTTAACCTAGCCAAAACCAATTTTATTTATTTAAATCGTTTATGTAATACCCTAGGACAGTGACAGAAGAGATGTTCTAATGTTTTTTTTCTAGTAAGGAGTCCTACTAGGTCTTCAGCTTCAATCTTCAGCCTTGCCTTTGCGTTCAATTCTACTATTTCCGGTGACGGAATGATTTTTAATACTTTTTACCATGCAAGTGTATTTATGTTAAAAAATGGAAGATTTTAATATTCTGCACATACGTAAAAATATGATTGGAATAAAAATATTTATGATTGGATAAAAATATGATTGGAAAGTATTCGCAGTATTCGAAATATTTCTTATATTTTCTTATAAATTGTGACAGTGTTAACAGAGGAGGCCCAGAAAACAAAAGTGTTTTTACACGAAATTATGTGATAACTTTCGTTATTGGAAATATGCTGAATAAATTGTATTTTAAATTAACTTATGTCACCATACAATAATCTAATAGTCGAATTAATTTCAGTGAATTAAAGTGTTAGAACTTGTTAACTATGTCATTAGTTCATTTAATTCGAATTTTGTGAAAGACGGTTTAGTTAAATTCATTTTATTTTGAAATAAAATTTTGTAATTAAATAATTTCGAATAATGTCTCGTGGGATTAATTTAAAAGATCAAAAAACTATAAAAATCATTTAAATTATTTTTAAATTTATAATTATTTTAACATGTGCAATAAATTTTCAATTGAACATTTTAAATTTGATTGTATAAAGAAAATATTTTTTTTATTTATCAAGTTTTACGAATAAATTCCAGGTTTTTTTAATTAAACTTTTATATATGTTTATTATTATATACAAAAACTATTTTATTAGTTAAAGAAGATCGGCAGTGAATTCTTTAATTTACCAGATTCGATCAATTAGAAATGTTTTTTTTTCGCAATTTTGTAAGTAATTAAAAGAGAAAATTATTGTACTAAAATATAAATTGGTAATCTTTTTATTTAATCATTTTAAACGATTGAAGCTTAACAATTTTTTTAAGACTTTCGATAAATCAAATATAGCTACATATAATAAAAAATAATATTGGAATTTAAGTAAATCCAAAAACCCATAGAAATCTACATTTTAATTAAATAAAATAATTAAATTCTTTTAAAAAGAGTAATTCCAAAAATTTTATTTAATAAAGAATTATTCAAAAAAAAAAAAAATGGTTTCGTAACTTAATTTAAAGACTTTCATTTACTGGTTAATAAAGATTTTAAAAGTTTAATTAAAATGTTGTTTGAAATTTCTTAAGGTAACCAATTTCTGATATTTTTCCGCCATGCATAATGAAATTTAAACTGAAATAATTTAAATTGATATTGTCTGAATTAAATCAATAAATAGTGAAAAGTTTACATTCAAGTCAATTTGATATGGTTCTTTTGTAATTCTAACACATAAAGTTCTTTGTATAGTGTAAGGTATATAATATTTATATAATAAATATGTATAAGAGTCCATTCCAATATAACATCTGATTTAATTTTAATTCACGAACAAACTGTTGGTATTTTATATATAATACTTTGTAAATAATTCTCGAAATTAAAGTACAATTTTTGATATTAATTAACTTATTAACAAATAACTTCATAAGTTTTCCGTTGTCAGACTGACAACGGAAACCGCTTGTAGAGACAGTTTGGAAGATGACGAGACAACTGAGCTTCTTTTATATCACTGTCCTTATCTGTGAAATAAAATATTAAAAAATTTCGGTTCTTATTTTGTAGGAGATTTAATAGAATTAACCAGTGTAAAACTTGATAAGCTGATAAATTTTATAAATGAAGTGGAATTCGTGGTGAAAACTACGGTGTAGGTATGTAGTTTGGCCGCTGCCATTCCCGCCTTCTCAAACCAGCCAACCAACTAACAAATAATAAACTTATTAACAAATTCATTTCAACTAAAATATAATTTTCAAATTAAATTTCGTGTTTTTTAAATTAAATTCGTCATTAATTTATCAAATAAATTTTAAATATAGTACAATTCATTTACAGGTTTTTTATTCTGATTATTTAAATATACATTACCATAAATTATGATCAAGATCTGATGTCAACTAAATATCCGGAAATTTATATTTTAAACTTTATATCGACTATGATATGCAACTATGTCAGTTTTTAATATAGAAACATTTGAGTCACTCATATAACGTCCATTTGAATAATTTTGGCAATTCATTTAATTTGAAAATGGAGATTCGTATAACGCAGTAATACGGACACATATATGTGGTAAACTAGGGAGATCAGATAACTCGTAATTAAGTTCAACACTGATTTATGTCTAATATAGCTTTGCAATTAAAAATATTCTTACCGACAATCCTTACTTAAACATAATTATAAATTTTGGTAGAGACTCCAAATTTTACAAACAGTAAGTATGTAAATCACGAACTCAGACTCTTTTTCAAATTTTGATTGAAATCAAATTACAATTACGCATGCTCTTAGAAAACAAATCAAAAATACTTCGAAAACTTACCTACTCATAATACTAGTTTTCCATGAATCTACTGAAAATACCGGCAACAAAGAGAATTAACTAGATGACAAATTCAATCTGTTTGTGAAGTGTCATTGAAATCAAATGATGCAGATTGTAGAGCATTGAACTTATAAAATATTTAATTTGCGACTTCATAACGAATCTATCAAATGTGTGAAATTTATTGGAAATCTAATATATAATAATAACTATTTGCTACTGACCACTACTACCTGGGTAGTTTTTTGCGCAATTATGAAACCAACTTCTGTACTAAATGTGAAATATACATTTTTTTAGAGTAAAAAAAAACACAGATCACCACATAAACTGGAAATTCTAACATGAACCAACTGAAGATTTTGTACGAGAATTAGGATGAAGTTTAAATCAACCTGTGTGACTGATTCCCTTTAAATCTGACAAGCGCTCGCGAAATACAAATACAGAACGGACTCTTTTTGGACCCAAAAACGAACTTTTTTCAGAGCGAAGTCCAATACAACACTCCTAATTATTCTAAATACTCGTAAAATGTTTAAAATCATTTTTTTTACGCCACATTTTTTAGCTTAGTATAGTAAAAACTATTCAGTAAATTTTATATCTCAAAATGGTCAGTTTATTTAATAAAATTGATTGTATATTTGATTAATGCCGTACAAAAATATGCACATACCGACATATTTTACTAGCTAGAGCTAGAGTATAATAATTTATAACTAAAAAAAACTAATAATTCAAAGCACACTTTATAATACAAACTTAGCAATGGTGGGTGCAAATAGAAAATTTCATATGTTTATCATATATGCAGCAACATTAAATGGAAACTGGTTCAACAAGTTCATTTTAAATTAAATTCATACAGAAAATAGCAAAAAAAAAAACATAAATAAATAAATCTGCAAAACATATAAGAAATTTATTTTATTTTTTTAGACTAGCTATAGAAATTTGGTACTACATAAAATACTTAATTTAATAAATATCATGTTATGACCTTCAAGGGAAGTAAAATATCAAATTCATTATTCTATAACCAATATTTCCTTATGGTTTTTGCTTTATATTTTTGTTACCAAAAGCTAACCACAATAATTTCCATTATTAAAATTAGTAATTATATCAAAATCGTTTTTGGGTTTTCAGATTGTTGAAGAAAAATATGCTTAAAAATAAAATGAACACCACAAAAATGTATTAATTTTAAATTTTTATGAAAGAAAAATTACATTTAAATAATTTATTTTGTGGGAGTTAGTTTTGTTAACAATATAAATTTCCAATCTTTTTCTGCTTCTGTGATGCTACAGTCCCATTGCAAGGGATGACCTATTCAATTTTCTTTTTCCACACTATAAGATTTTTAACCCTCTAAGATCCAGTTCTGTTCTTGGGACAGTATACTTATGCTTATATTTTCGAATTGTATCACCCCAACGATTGTGGTTGCATTTTTCCTTTCGTCTATCGAAAATCTTCTTGTGTATATGGTTGCAAGATGATATTCGATAGAAATGTGCGGCTCATCACAGGTGCTGTACTATAGGAGGCAGAATATATGCATTGTAAATTTCATTCTTTGTACCGCATTCAGTACAACAATTCAACAAAAATGTTCAATTCTGTAAGTTTAATTTTGATTAATTATATTTAATTTATTTATTACTGAATGTTACTATTTATTTAGTTTCTTTTGAGTTTTTGATTGATATAAATAACTCTTCAACAAACATAAAAAATGTAATCACGTTTATAAAATTTATATGGCTTCATTCAATATATTATGAGGTGAACGATCAGTGTGTGTTTCTGAAAAGTTTCAATTTTGAAATATTTCGGAAATATACTGGTAATATTATTGATTTCAAGGCAGTTTGATTTCAGGGAACTTTTCATTCCGGAAAGTTTTTATCGTACACATTTTTTGTATTGAAGTTTTCCAAATATTCTTGAAAATTGTAAATGTTTTCATGAATGTAGCGAAATGTGCGATGAAATGTGCTCCATATAGTAAACGACTATTTGGTTCTGTTATTAGTACTTTAATTTTCATAAATTTGCTGGTATAATATGCAAATAAATTTCTCCAAAGATTAATTATTGGAAAAATGATTTTTAATTAATAAATAAAACATAATTATATAAGTTTACAGCATACTTAATTAAGAGAACCCATGAAAGATAATTTATATCATCATAAAACTTTTAACATAATTTTTTTATTTATTACTCTTCAATTTTTTTGGATATCTTACAAAAATAAATCATAATTTTAATGGCTTTCTTAAATGTAAAATATTAAATATAAAAAAAAACTGCAACTGTTTACATTATGATAAAATATAATAGCTACAAATATCATATTTTTCAGAGGTTACAAATCTATATTAAAATAATTACGATATGATTTATAGCCATTTATGTAAATATTAAATTGAAAAACAAATTTTGTACCTATTAATACTGTCATAGATTCTTAGTTTTTTTTTTTTTTTTTAATTATAGTAACTATTGTAGACAACACGTCATTTACAATAACTCCTTCCTTGCTAATTATGCATTCATGTGCTCGGTCCATAATATTCTAACTCAAAATTACCACTTTTCAGGATAGTATAATAAATACTGTTTTATTTCAGGGTTGAAATTTCTATTTATTAGAAAGATTATTTATTTCTGTATTGTTTCAAAATAAAATATTACATTTTAATTAACAGATTAATTATTTATTAGTTAATTAAGTTAGGATATATAAATTAGTATTGTAAGTCGACCTAACATAATTCAAACTGAAATCATATTGCATTCTAACTTGACTTACAATACTTGGTAATTTTCATCAGATTGACTTACAATATAAATATGATATTGTGCATCATTTCCAACTCAATGATTGAATGAATACGTTTCACATATTGCAACTCCACTTACGACAAATGTCGTATTATTTTGCAATCAATATTATGATAGAATATGAAATATTTGAATTAGAATGTTTTAACATAAAATCAGCTTGACTTCTAATAGAATGATGAACTTTAGAAATTATTAAGTAAAAACATTTAATATTTGGAGCTTTTCAGCTATGAGTTAGGATATAAATTAAAGAACTATATCTTTTCTTCCATAAGAATGAAAGCTGCAAAATTTTTCTGATAGGTGTGCCTTAGTATGGAACACTCAATAATATTGACCAGGGGACATCGTTATAATGAGGACTTAAATGTTTATTAAAATTGATCTTGGTTTTGTCTAATTTATTAACATTAATTAAATTTTTGTTTTAATTTTGATAATACATTTATATTTTTCTAGAAAAATTCAAACTATTTGAAGTTCTCTGTTATAAAACATTAATTTATAATTATTATCTTCATTAATAACCTCGGATAATGAATTTTTTACTAAAAATAAGTAGGACAGTTTAGGTCCAACTTCAAAAATTTTGTAATCTGGGCCGGAAATAAAAATAATTTTATACTTTTATTACTTTACAAATTTATAACCTTTCATATTAAAATAATCTTTTTACATTTAATTGTAAAATTTTTATAGCAATACGTAAAGAAAAAATATATTTAAGTATATTTTTAATATTTATATTTATTGGATCAAAACTAATTAAATCGAAAGTACGGAAACAAGAAATAAATATCATGGTATATACTTCCAAAAAAATAAGAAAATAATATAAAATTTCTTTTTATTTTTAAAAGATATTTTACTTATTCACGCTGCATATGATAAATATAATTTCGGAAATTAATCGCATATTTCGTTTTTGGCACAAATATTAAAGCATTTAATTTTAAATAATCTATGCGCCGTAGTATATCAGAAATAACAACCTACATAGAGATCTAGGGATGCAAAAAGTAGCTAGTAAGATGCAACAAAAATGATGTTAAAAACCAAACACCAAACTAGACGACAGCATCTAGTTAAGAATTATAACAAAATAAGAAAGTTGAGAAGAACAATATTTTCTGAGTTGGTTACTGGGTAATGTTATAAAGAGTCTTTCAATATGTGTGATATATTTGTCAATAGGGATTGCGTTCGAAAGTAATGTCTGACATATGTTACTTACAGATACACAACACAATTATTATGGATCGCTATACAAATGAATAACTTTACAAATCAAGCAATTAATTTACTTAAATTCAATAGTAAAACTCAAAGAAAGCTTCGTGAATTTTATTATTCATTTAATCGACCAACTATACAAGATATAGCACAACACCAATACGTCACCGAAATATTGGTATAGTGAAGCCAATATTGATGCTGTAAGTACTAGTGTTGCTGAGGATCTTAATTTATAAATTTCACATTGATAAATTCTTCAAAATAACATTAAAAAAAAACTATTTTAACATTGCATTACGCTTAATTAAAGAACCATTATAAATTAGAAACTACGATGACCTATTCATTTATAGATGGCCAATTCATTTAAAGCATTTAGCTTTAAAACAACAGAAACAATTTAATGGTTAGTCTTATGACTAGTTTTAATTCTCTCAAGATTTTCATCTACCTGCAACTGCAAAGAAGGAATACAAAATTTGAATTATTGTAAAATTTTCGGAAATTATATTGAAATTTTAAAATCAAAATAAATGTAATCAATAATCTTTTATAGATCTAGATCTAAACCAACTATGACCAAGCAAATCAACGGATTTTTGATACGGTAGGTATTTAAAATATGACTTTTTATTTTTCAAAACAATCTGGCTTTTTGGTAAACCAAAACGCTCAGATGCAGAACCAACAGTGTTGGTTTTGTCAGATGTGATAAACTTGATTTTATTTATGTATTTTTTCTCTCTTAAACATTGCAACATTGCATATACACATACGATACTTATTTCTATTTGTGTATGTAAATTAAGAGAGAAATATCTTTACTACTACACTGACATTCATAATCAAAAACTACAGTTTTCTTTGACTTCTTTTATTCTCATTTCTTAAGTCTATGATATTTGTAGCTTTAGTAATATTTGTGGTATGATTGATTCAGTATTATAGAAATTATTATAGTGGATTTTTACTATTTACAAATAGAACCGTTTTAAAAACTTAATCAACTGGAACATAATTTATGTGTGTGTGTGTGTGTAGATACTTTATTATTTTAGATGTATAGATATTTCAAATTTTTAGATAGAGAAGAGAAAAAGTATGCTGAATAATAAAATGTTAAATTCTCAAAACTTTTGAAATAGATTTTAAAGATAATTAGTAATTTTCGTTATATACATTGAGTATTTTTCGAGATTAATTTCATTAGGTACTGGTAAATTAATGAAAATCTGTTATTGACCTGTTAAATAACTGTTAAACGATTATAAATAAATAAATCTAAAAATCGTATTGTATGACAATTTCTTTGAGGAAGCCAAAGCTCGATTTGGACTGTATCACCATTACAAAGAAGAAACAAACTGAATATTATACAAAAATTAAAATTACAAATGAAAAAATTATAAAATTTTATTTCAAGTTAACAATTTCCCACAAAAAAAAATTATCTTAAATGATAATATTTATTACCATGTTATTTATACGACCAATTCTTAATAACAAATTGAATAAGTAACAACCAGTTAAACTTTCTTATTATTGGTTGAATATTAACTTATCTCACATTTAAAATTATTCGTATTCACAAAAAAAATAAACCGCCCATAATTACACAGTACACTTTAATTTCGAATACCTCTTAATATTTAGGTATATTAAAAACCATATTGATAATTTAACTGTCAACTGATGTCAATACGATAATTATAGATACGTTCAATCTGTGCTTATAAGCCATTTTTATATTTCCATCGCTTTACCTTGTGGAAAAAAACACCAAAGTTTTTATTTTTTTTTTAAATTATAAATAATATGTCAGTTTTTTTTTTTAACTGACGTCAAAGTAACCTGAAAATTCAGGTGTACCTATAATTAAAAGTTTAAAGAAATAGCCTAATTTAAATAAATATTAAAGGAATAACTGAAATTTTTTGAATAGTGAGAAATTTATAGAAATATTTTTTTTATATTTTTCAGGTTACTCGCTTTCATTTTCATATAAAGATTTGATCGTGCATTGAAGTCTTTTGTATTTTATATTATGTTTACAATTTCTAATATTGAATGTAAATATTTTGTTAAGCAGCAACTTTGTATTTTACAAAATATAATATAAAATTATAGAATTTTTAATAAAAAAGAAAATGTAATGTGTATTTGCAGTGGGTCAGAATGCTATTGAAATTACGTTTCTTTCAAAAAAATGAATTTTCAAAGGATTTTGATTGTATATTGCTTAGACCTCCCTGAATCTAATGATTATTTTTGTTATTCTAATTCCTGAATTTCTATTTTTATTTTACTTTTCCAATATTATAAAATGATGTAGAAAATATTGGCAAAACAATGAAATATATTATGAAGGCGTATACGTCACCACTCCCACTCATCTAAATGGTATTGATTATTAATTTATGAAATTTTCAGTTATTTACATTGTTTCGCAATACAAGAAAATGTAAAATTATTTAGAATATTATTTAACGCCACATTTTTATATGAAATAAAAAATACCATTAGAATATCAAGTTCATTGCCATAAGGTTTGCGTTAATAAATAGCTAAAAATTTAGGTCATAAAACAAAAATTCATTTCACAAATTTTATAAAAATAATTTGTAATTTTTTGTATATTAGTTTTTCCTTGAACTTTGAATTGGTTTTCATATTTTTTTTATATAATGTAAGTTATCACAAAAGAAAATATTGTGGTTTTATCAACCTTCGGACAAATTATACTTTGATTTTGATTTTTGGTTACAATTTGTGGTTTTCCTTTAATAAATTTATCCTTAAAATATCAAAAAGTGCAAATATAATAAAAATATATTTAAAAAGAATTTCAATTTTGATAATGTCATTATAGCTCCCCCATATTAAGACAAATAAAACTGAATTTACTTTCGGTTATTTTAATATTTTTTTACTTTACAATAAATTTCTATCTTAAAATTGTATCTTGAAAAGAAATACAATGTTGAGCTAGTAAATTCGAAGTGGTCCACTTAAGTTTTAAAAGTTTTGTTTTGTTTTTTTATTCGGTAATTAATGTTTGAATGGGATGAAAGAACTTAATTACATTTGATACGAGGTCGAAGTGTTAGGAATTCTAACGATTCAATTGATTCTCTTGATTATTTTAAAATACATTCATAAGTTATATTGAAGATATTGTAATTGTCTCGTTTTACAAAATAACAAATTAGTTATTAATTATTTGTTATGTCTATGATCTTCTGCAAAGATGAATTTTGATATTGTTAAAGGATCTTCTAGATTTAATCGAATATTTAGAATTCTTCTTCCATTCTATATAACAAAAATCTTAATTCGGTTTGGAAAATTCACTTTAAACACGAGCTATATAAATTATATATGAAGGCTGACCTAGTCAAATAAATTCCACATATTGGATAGGTCATTTGGTACCAATAAATTATACATCTCACAGCCAAAGGTAGTTTTAAATCCAAACTTAAGGGTAGGCGTAGAAGAGGGAAACCATATTTTCGGTGGAAGGATTGTGTTGAAACGCACATTCAGTTCTATTGAAAAATCATTTTTCCTCGGCCCTGGCTCACAAAAGCTGTAGTACCGATTAAGTAAGTAAGTATATAACAAAACTATTGGCAATATTAAACAATATTTCTACCCAGACAATGACACACATTCAAAAATATAATCAGACCTAATTTTATATCAATTTTTAGCAAATTTTATATAATTTTCACTAATTTATATTCAAAAAAATCTCACGATTTTTTCTTTCTATATAATGATATATAAAAAATGATTTTGATTGAATTTATTTAATTTGAATGTGCGTTTCTTTATCATCTTCGCTAGATGGATGGCTTGGCAACTTGCCATAAGAATATTGATAATTTGAAGAAACATACAACAACAAAAAATCAATCAATATATACAAGTATCATTTAATGATTTAATGAGAACATGTTGTATGCTATTTAATGAATATATGTTTCAAAATTATATTCTGATTTTTATAAGTATTTTTTTTTTCTGTTTGGTATTATAATTGAAATGAAAATTGTAGTGTACACTCGGATTGTAAATAATTTTATGGTGAATGATTTCCAAAAGTGTATATATATATTTGTTTCAATACATAAATACATAACAGATATGATAATTTGTATATAATTTAATCAATTATCTTTGGTAAAAAAATCATACAATCGGAAGTTTGGCAAAGATATACGTTATTTAATATGAAAATAACACGAATTAATGATTTGTTCCAAAAGAACTTTACTTCAAAAATATTGTTTTACGTGATGAAACTAATTCCAGACAGTTTTTTTTTTGTATTGATCATAATTTTGTTACGAAAAATGAATACTATACGTTACACAAGGTTATTAGTTGTTGTTTGTTCATTAAAGGAAAATGTAAAGGAAAATTTATTTTTAAGAAGTTGTTTGGATAAAATATCTGTTAAAAATTTTTTTTGATAACATAAATTAAATAAAATATATGAAATTGACATAATATTAATCCATTTTGGTCATTTTGATTACAAATATATTTTTGTATTACATACAAAGAAGTAAATATAATTAAATTTATTCATGCGATATATAAAATTTAAAATTTAAACCACAAAAAACAGGAAATTTTGTATCAGAAATATTAATCTGATCATCTTACATTATAATTTATGGTAAAAACCACAAAATATTTTCTCTTCTGACCATAAAATTATTTAAGTAAATTTATTAAAAGGATAATAATTTTCATATATAATGTTTTAATGAAATATATTTGGAAATTAGTTTATATTTAATTATAATTTTGAAAAAGAATTAGTTTAAATTTACACAACCCATAACTTTCTGTAGCATCCAGCTCAGCACGGCTAAAACAGCAATAAATGAATGGCTATTAATCACAAGGGAAAAATTCTGGTAAATAACGCCAAAAATTGTATCCCGTCTTCTTCTAGTTAAAGAACTATTGAGCTTCTATTATTAAATAGAAATTAAGTACGTTTCCTAACAAACTTCCTCACAGGACACTGTCATCTGACTACCATCTCAGTAAATTTGACAGGTCCTTATCGTCTACTTGTAGAATTTGTAACGATGATGAGGAGACAGTCTCACACTTCCTTTGCGAATGTACAGGACTGTATTTTAAGAGATTCCAATATCTTGGTCACTGGTTTTCCCACACGTTTGGATATCTCATCCAGCCCACTGAAGAATATTCTCAAATTTAGTAACAGTTTGAGCTTTTATAGAGAGTTCTAATAATTTAAGGGTACTACATTAGGTATTGGTTTGGTAGTGGTATTTGGGTCTACTTACCGAACCCTTACACGTTTCCAATTCTTTAATTCTATGAAATATTAAAAATCAAACAATTAATGGTTAATCTTGAGTAGATTAGGTAAATATATTAAATAATCTAAATTGTCTAATGAAAAGATTTGAAGATTTATAAAGCAATTAATTACAAATTGGAAATTGTAAAAAATTGGTCATTAAGGACATTAATAATCTAATGATCTTGTTGGACAAAATATTAAAATTATAAAATGTATTTATCTACTGCAAAGCAGTTGTTTCATTAAAATCATAGATCATTTATCTTAATATTACAGCAGCATAATTTACCATTACATAATTTTGAATATGAAGTCGAATCATTAAAAATCCATTTATTTCCATACCGATTGACGTTTTCATTGTGAATACCTAAATCTCGCTAATAATTCAACAGTGATTACAGCCCATATAAAATGAAATTTCTTATGGATGCCCAGTGTCCAAATGAAAACGATATTAACAAGTTAATTGGATTAGTAATGAATTTTGATCTTTTTTTCGCTTACATTTTTGTTGGATTACCTAATAATATCAATCAAAATAACATTACGTATCCGATTCTTATGTAAAATGTCATTATTTTGGGATACTAAATGACCGGATAGGATACGTAATAAACCAAACAGATACAATTCATTGAATCTAATCAAATAACATTCAAATGAATTATTTTACTAAATAGTCTAGTAAATAATTACAAAACAGAAAATCATTAGTGCAATAATTTCTCACTTTATTTTAATTGTAAAATTACTTGCAACTTTAATTAACCTAAAATTTAAATATTTTACCAATTTCCATTTTACTTTTTTTTTTTATATAATATTTTTATATTTTATTTATAACTTCGTAACACTCAACGTCAAACCAAAACTTAAAAAAAAACCTTTTTTCTTAACTGTGACGGTGGTATGTCAGTTTTGATTATAACAACATGAAATTTTGTATGTTGGGATAAAAAAAAGCAATAAAAGGACTACAAATCAAACAAGATACAAGATATAAAAAAAAACTGTAAATATACCCTTAAGAAAACTTCATTTTTGTGGTTTTTTTTTTTGTTTTCTTTAAATTTTAAAATACAGTAATTTATTTCTTTTTAATATATTGGATCAGCTACAGCACTTGTCCAACATCGTCCATTTTTTATTATTTGCATAAATTTTTATGTTAGGCTGTAATTTAAGAGGTGAGCATATAATTGCAGGGAAAATTTAGACTATAAAAAGTAGGACTTTTTTTTATTATTTTTGGTAATTTCAAGTTTAAAAGTTAAATATGAAAATTTTTTATTTTGGTAATTTAATTTAATTTTTTTGGGGCTAAAGGAAGAAAATATTTTCTGACGGATCTTATTAAGTCATTATCTTATAATGTTAGTTCGGCGTGTATTGATTTCATTATAAAAAAAAATGTAAATTAACTTTTGTAATTGTTTTCAATAATGGTAAAGATATTTGAAGCTTTTTATGGCCAAAATGGATTTTTTTTTTTTTTTTTTTCAGATTTCTGATATTGAAATATAATTTTTGTTGAAATTATGTTATAAAGAAATTATGTTTTAATTTGAAAACAAGATAATTATATGGTGAGAATATGTATCACAATTTATTTATTTATTTTATTTTATTTTTTGGGAAAATATCAATTTTCGTAATTGTTCCATAATAATTTTCACCAATCTTGTTAAATTTGATATTTTTTTATTGCAAATAATCAAATTTGTTTTAAAAAAAGGTTGAATTTTATTTTATATATTCATAAAGAAAGTACAATAAGAAAGATTTAATTATCGCTTTAAAATATAATTTAAATTATAAATAGAGTTTTAATATGATAAATGACACGGCATTGATAATAATATAGATTTTGTGATGATTCGTCAATATCCGATAAGCTAAACAAGAATCTTGTGTAGTTATGCATTGATTTTAGAATGATAAATGAAACTGCAAAAAAATGGAGTTAAGGATTAAAAGAAATTTATTCGTCCATTAAAAAACAATTTATGATGAATTGGCATTTGGTACACGGCGACGTCCAAATGCAGCAACAAAGTTTACAAAACGTCTATTATATTGAATTGTCCTCTTGGCACGGCCAGTTTTCTTCTTTTTCTTTTCTTGTTTTTAAACTTTTGGTGTTTGACAACGCCCTAATTGGCCATATACTTAACATATAACAATACTGGGTGTAGATTCGAAATTTATAAGTGAAACTAATTTTGATTAGATTATTGATGTGAAAAATTTATACAAGAAAAATATCGTTTATCTTATTTTACTTCTTTGAAATGATGAATTTATGTAATTGAATTAATGTAATTTTTTATATCTGAAATTTTAAAAAAATAAAGTGCTCATAAAATATTGAAATTTACTTGTAATAAATTTACCTAAGAAATGAGTCTATATAAAAGCAATTTCATTACATTTTAACTCTTTATTCTAGCATCAAATTTAAATCCAACATTGCGAAAATCATCAAATTTATTATAAGCAACATAAATCAAACAATCTAAACCAAATCAGCTTCAATTGTACCGAGTGCAAGAATGAAATAGTTCACAATCAAGTAATTATTTCTAATATTTAGTTCCTAAATTGAAGAATTTAATACCATAATTTTATTTGAATGGTTTAGCTAATTTCCAATGGTTTAGTTTGGGCTGCAGTTCCTCAGAGAAAGCTTGTAACAGTCCATTGTACCCTGATTTGTACTACTTTTATCATGAACTTTATCAATATGGCAGTCTTAATTTTACGAGTCAAAATTCAAAAAGTACTTAGAATGTTACACTCTATTTTTCGTATTCATCAGCTTCGACGCATTGAATGTATTTAACAGAGAGCATGATTCAAAAGATTCAACCTTTAAATTTTTTTTAAGAATGTATATTTATCCAATATTATAATCTGTATTAAAATTGATAAGCTTACTACAGCACTTAGCTGACCATTAATTTACCTTATTTGCCGTCTTTATGATTAATGACACCATCATAATTATTATTAACAAATACAAAATATTATTTATTTAAGATGATTTCTGTTAATAATAAATTTTCGTAAAATTCACATAATTTTTTCATATTTAACTCATCGCTCATAAAATACAATTTTCATACAAAATATTGGCAATTTAATTAATGATGTGATCGAAAAATTATAAATTATAATAAAGAAATTTTATGTTGTTAAATGGAAATAACATCGCGTTATTTGTCATTAAACTACAATATCTTAATTTAATATACAAAATATTATGGAAGTTAAAAAAAAAAATAATAATTAATGATTTTATACATGATTTTCATAAAAGTCTCAATGAGCAAAATGAAAATTCACTTTTCATTATTAATATTAATCTGTTTTTCAATTTTTTTGCGCGCTGATTTAAAAGGTTAAAATTTTGTATATTTTGACGGGCAGTTTAAGGTCGGTTAAATATACATTTCTTTTAAAAATTTCGATTAAATATTAAATGTTGAATATTAAGTTAATATAATTGGAAATATAAAATGGAAATTTTATGGAATATAATTTAAAGAAATTAAATTTTATTAGAATTAAGCTGATTATAAATTTCATAATTATATAAAATTTTAAATGTTTTAGTGATCCAATTATTCTTCAAATTTAATCAAAAAAAAATCTAGAGCTTGAATTCTTTGAAATGAAGTAACTCGACAAACTAAGAAGATTTGTTAACTTAGTTTTCAATTCTTTCAAAGTTATAACAAAAAAATTACAAAATAAAAAAATTGATCTATAGAAAACTTGGTAATCGGCGGGTACCCGGTTAATTAACCAATTTTTGTAACTATTCCATAAACAGGTATTATTATCAGCTGAAGTTTACACAATTTTAAATAGTAAAGGTGGATTCATTGTTTCGTCCGACTTACGACGAACTCATGTCCGTGCATATTTTTTATATGAAAATTTGAATTTATCTTATTTTTTAGTTTCTATTTTCGAATTTATACTAAAAGTGTATACGAAAAGTTGGTTCTATTTCAATTTTAGTGCATCCAATCAAATAAAAAACAAACGTCAACAAATATAAATAACAATAATTTTTTGCTTTTTATGTCATTATGTAATAGAAAAAATATTTAAAAGAGTTTTTTTTTATATATTATCATAAAATACGCGTCACTTTTAAGACGAATCGATAAACTGCCTTAAGAAAAATTAATTCGACTAAGCGATAAAACAATGAATCCACTTTTAGCAACATAAATTTGAAATTAAGTTGTACTTCAGTTCATGTTTGATTATAAGCCTCTCCATATAAGCATTTATATTCTATCGTTTGCTATAAAGCTTCCATATTTGTCTTTTTGTTACCTCTTGGTATCCACTGTGTTGTTAATTTTGTACCTAATCTTACTATGTGATCATCGAAATTCCATTTTGTCTACTTTCATCTTTAAAATCTCTCAATTGTTATACAACTTCTTCCAAATATATTTAGCTAGAATCCTTTTGTTTTTTTGACTGTTTGTAAAGCTCCACGTTCTGTGGACTGTTCTGACTGTTACCACTGGAATTATGCTTATATCATAAAGATATTTTCATGATATAACCATAAATTCTTGAATAAATGGTGTAACCACAGAACCGATAATAAATAAATAAGTAAATTTTCTTAATTATTATTATTTATGTTTAATCAATACATTTAATACATTTTATGTTTAATCAATACATTTAATATCCACAAAAATTATATGCAATCCCTTCATTAAATACAAATTCTACAGTATACTAAAATTTAATATAAAAATTAATTATTAAAATTAATAAACATAAATTTACAATTTAAATAAATAAAGTAATAAATTTCTTTTATATCTTTGGTAATTAAAATCAAGTTTTTAATTAATAAAAATTGCTGTTTTAATTATGTTTTAAATAAATATATTTTTTAAAGTACATCTCTAATTAATGGTAAATTTTATATAAAAAACAAAAACCTTGTGTGGATCAATTAAACGATTCTCTTCTGTCAATGTTTTCAAAGTTTCTGTATAGTTAAAAATTACATATATAAACATATAAAAGCAGTTAAAATACTTAACTTTTTCTTATCTTTAAAAGGTCATCTTGGGAGCGCCATCTCTCTTATCAACTTCGTATGCTTTAGAGACACGATTTACCACCTGCTGTTCTATTTCTTTAAATGGAATCGTGTCTGGTAGTTAACTATAAAAGATCTCTAAGATTTGTTATTAAATAAACTGAATGTGATTTTTTTCAATAAATAAATATTTGAAATTTATTTTAAAATTCAATTAATTAGTTAAAGATTGAATTTATTGCAGTTCTCTGTAACTTTATATTATGATTTTCATGTTTTTTAGTATATATGCTCGTAGTTAGTACATAAATTTGTAAAATAATTATTTTCGACATTTTATCAAGGATTTTAAGGTTAGTTATTGCGTGTTTTTATAGGTCATAAATTTATTCTTGATGATTTAAAAAAAAAAAATGATTTTTAATAATTTGTAATAAATAGAATTTTGAAATTTGAAAAGTATACGTAATCAAATTTGGTGATCCAGTAAGAAAAATGAATCAAAATTGTGTTAACAATATTAAAGAATATAGTAATTTGTCAAATCATCAAATTCAGCACTTATATTAACACAAATAACTTAATTTTGATAGCCAATCGCATTGGAATACTGAGAAGTAATTGAAAAAGGTAAAATTTCCATACACTGCAGCGCCATCTATTTCTAATAGTAAAATCTAATTAAATATAAAATATGTTTTTGAATTCGATTATTTTAAAAAATATTGAAAACTTATCTTCAATTTTAATATGCATAACATTAACACATACAAAATTGGGAACAATTTCTTGTATAAAGTTTCTAGTTGTCCACGGTTTATATATAAGAGGAATGGATAATTGGTTGACGAAATTCATAAATTTTACATACGAACTAGTTAACAATCATGATATAAAAACAACCTTTAAAGTTTAAGTAAATAAAACTTTAAATTGCCAATCTTAATTGCTTCCTTTAAATTAATTTAATTAAAATTATAATACGTCTTCAAAAATACCAGCCTAATAATTTAGTTAATTTTTAATTAGTGTCATTGTCATTAATTAATTTGTTGTAGACTTTTATTAATTACATACATAAGTTAAAGAATTGTCTTTATTTATTTAATATTTAATAAAAATTATGAAAAAATGCATTTTAAGAGAAACTATCCATTTCATTAGCAATGTGTAATGTCAGTTCCCAAAGTAATATTTAAAACATATAAAATTGCTATAGGAAATGTCAATCGTTTTATATCAAAAAATCATATTAAAAATTTGGTGATTAATCATAAAATAAAATAAAGGTTCAAAAACGAATTTATTATTGAAATTTTCATTCCAACAAAACAAGGTTTCATATGTTGTGTTGTTACTATGAAAATTGACACTATATAGTAAATATCTCAAAATAAAATCATTGGTCCATAACCTTTGACTTAATCCTTCCAGGTATAAATTTCGGTCAAAAGTCTATATAAAAATATATTTCCAACGAAAATTTCGTATATAGTTAAATTCCAAATTCATTTCGAAACCAAAAAAGAAACATATCCAAATTCTTTGATAGTTTCATCACAGCAGTATCAGTTTCAGTTACCGGGAATGATTGTTTTGTATGAAAAATTTAAAAGTGAAATTATAATC
The DNA here is from genome assembly GCA_963920725.1 of Rhamphomyia laevipes. Classification (NCBI taxonomy): domain Eukaryota; kingdom Metazoa; phylum Arthropoda; class Insecta; order Diptera; family Empididae; genus Rhamphomyia; species Rhamphomyia laevipes. The sequence goes on from OY987257.1 coordinate 50,613,856, forward strand.
AATAAATCTCAAAAAAAAAAAAAAAAATCCTACATTTCGGCGAGATATAAACATATTTATGTTTTTTTTTTTATGTTCATGCTGTAAAAAATTTTGATTCAAGACTTTTAAGCGAGAAATTCTTTGTTTTTTTACGCGATTTATTTATCTTATTTTTATTTTTTTTTTACTTTAATATAATTTTTTGTTATGCCGCTTTGATACAACATATTTTTACATACATTTATATATAATATACTTTATTGATATTGTTTTATATTGCGTTAATTTGCATGTTTGAATCATAAATTTTTATAAAAATATACAACGAAAAATTTTCGAGGCTACTTTAAAACAGCGCAAAACCATAAACATTAAGAAGAATAAAGACGAAGCATAAAAAAAAAAACAAAATGCAAGGAAAATCAATTTGTGTAAATATTATAGTAAAGGAAAGTAAACAAATAATATTTAATTATATTATGTTTTTTTATGTTAAAACAAAAAAAAAACATAAATATTCAATTAAATTGACTGTGAAATTTAAGAAAACAAAAAAATTTTATTGAACCGGAATTAGAATTTAAATAATTTGCAGTGAAATTATGTAGGTTTATAATGCACTTTTGATAAAAAAAAAAATCATTTATTTAATTTTAATTATAAGTAAATATTTTTGGAATTTTTATTTTGAAAATTTTATGAAAATGAAAAAAAGATATTATTGCTTAAGGCCCAATCGTAATGTGGGCGCAAACCTTTAGCGCAAATTTTGGAAATTGTTCAACATATGGAAATCAATGAAAGCAAACACAATGCTAGCGGTCACCGCTAAGGAAAAAAAAAGCTACAGCCAAGATTGAACAATGTTCAATATTAACCGCCAGCGCTAGATTATTTTAATAAAGGAGGCGAATTTTAGATTTGACTGAGTCAAATTCATAGTGACATTTTAAATAAATAATTTACGATTGGGCCTTTAAGGTTTGAATTCAAATAACTTTTCACCAAAAAATTATTCGAAATGCTATTGAAAATTTATTTCTCAGACAAACAATATTCAATTTAGTTTAGTACATCAAATATTCAAACACGATTACATAAATTTAGATTTATGCAAATATGATGTTACTTCTATGTTTAAGTCCTTCTTCTAAACTCATAATTCAATAGTTTATTTTCATCAATTGACGAATTATTATCAAGTAAGATTATTTATTTCCATTTAAAAAGTATTTTTAAAAAGTTAAATTTGTCACTAAACAATTTGTTCTCACAAAAATTACTTCTCCCATAATAATAACATATAAATAAAGATATTCCACGAAATTTATCTATACATAAAATCACCGAACAGATGTGACAATTTTTTTTATCTCAGCATGATAACATTTTGAATAAGTTCCCAGTTCCCATATATAAATTATTAAAGATTACAAATTTGTTGGTGTTAAAAATTATATTCAATATGATCGTGATTAAAGATTATTTATATATTTTCTATATTATTGGCAGTTTGGCACTAACATGACATGCCACTAAACAACTTCATACTAAAATTTACATCTTCGGCATTATCATGAATTAGAGAGCTCATCTCAAATAATTTATATATACAAAGTTATAAAAATTGCAATATATTCTGGGAATGTATAATAATACTATCTAATATAATTTTTTGATAGTGTAGTGTTAGTTTTGCATGTCATCTTGTCATAAAATTTATGGCATTATGTAAATTTTAATGCAATTGGATAATTTTTTGATAGAGAAAGTTAATTTCAAATGTCTTAAATTGAAAATCTTGATTAAATCATTGAGGATTTAAGCTTTGATGAAGATAAATCTCTCGTCAATTTGAAATTCGTATTTTTTTTATATTATAATGCATAAATATTTTCTTGTATAGAAGTGGGCCTATCAAATTCGTAGACAATTTTTATGTCAAAAGTAATAACTGTAAAATTAATTACTTTGTATAAGGATGACAGTACGATGACCGCGAGAAGTTGAGTGTATACGCTATTTATAAAGGCTGATTAATATGACAATTCGTGCGATAAAGTTCTGGACATTTAAATTTTTTGTAGAAAGAAACATGATCATGTAATCGAATAGAATCGAAGCGCAACTGAGCGATGTAATGCACAAAAAGAGATTCTGCAACGCTTTCTAGCATGAGCTGAAGTAAGTACGCTAACCACATTAGTCAATGGTTAATTTTTAAACAGAAAATGATTTTAATTATTAACATTTAATGGATGTGCACTGCAAATTATCTTTCATTCTTCCAAAGAAAATAGTTATATAAATGTAGACATAAAAAATTCATTATCGGAATCCATTGCATTTATTCAACAGGTTCCTAATTACTAAGAACAGCATAAACCATATTAATAAATAGCCTCGCATTGCTTCTTTCATTAATGATTTCCGATTTCAGTTTCAAATGAACTTGTCAATATTGTAAGGTATTTGTTTGCTGAAGCAACAGTTTCTTCAATAAATCTATAATAATTTGTTTTATACATTTCAATTTAAATCAAATATTTCAGTTGAAGCTGTTTCATTTACCTACAAGGAAATTATTACACTTAAAGTTTTTTTTAATTTAAATATATAATTAAAGTTTATTCAATTAAAACTTCTTCTCAATTTCCTGGAAAAAAAAAACCGAAAAAAAAAACTATCTTAAGTAGGACAACATAATTTTTGGTATATTCTCGTGGGATGTATTTATATATAGTATAAAGAAAATCCCACACTTTCTATGTCTCACGACAAGAAATTTTAAGGGAAATTTTCATGTTCCCTTAATTGCCCTTACAAGTAAAAAACCAAAAATAAAAATATTTTATATAGCAATAAAATTGGCCAGTTAAAACTTTTTGGTAATTTAATTTTTTTTTTAAAAAAAAAAGGTGCCAACATTAATTAGGTCTTATATTTAGTGTTGGTACAGGTACAGAATATTTTCATAAAACATTAAAATTAAATTATGTTAATCTTTATTATACTATCACATGGTTAATTTATATTCCGGATAATATTTTATTTCTTTAACTCTCTACAGTCTACAGGTCTACACAATCGCATTAATAATTGCGATGTGAGTTTTGAATTTAGTGAATTACTCGTTTTAATTTTATTAATAAATTTAATTTATTTATTTTTATTTTTAATTTATCTAATAAACTTTTATTTTAATACTTTATATTTTAAATATATTTTTTTTATAATATTTTGTTTTATTTTCGAGAAATATTGTATTTATGTATGTGGAAAAACTAATAAATCAATCGAAAACAGTCAATTTAATATTCCAGTTTTATTTAAATGCATAGATTTTTATATTGAAATGTGGTCCAAGTGTAAGTTAATTTTGATAAAAAAAATATAATTTCAACAAATTTTAGTTGGTCAATTTAATTTAATACAATTATATTGAGAGCAACTTTATAATACATCGTGTCATACAATATCCAATTCCTGATTATTATGATCTTATCCTTAATCAGTATTTACATCACCGGCGGATCTTAATGTATTGGAAGTAGAGCGCACGTGTTTATAATTTATAGGAGAATTGCTATTCGACATGAACGTAAAATATACGTAAAGTGTTTCTTATATATTGGCATTCTATGGTGGCTAGAATCATTTTCTCATATAGTTATAGTTATCCATTAAGAGTTCCAAAATTTCCGCTAAATTAAATATGTTTAACATCGAAAAAGTTTAATACTAAAATTAGGAATCGATGGATTTTGATATAACAAGTGTTTAAAAATATTTGGAGGAAAATTTCAAAAAACCTAAACTACTAAATCTAAATTTACTATTTAAGAACACAAAAATACAAAAAATACAATTTATTCAATTTGTTGGGATTCCTTTGATGGACCATTTAATATTAAAGGTTTCGAAGAAGTTTGGGTTGTTGAAGAATGTAAAGATTTAAGTTAACAGTTGGTTATGAATTAATTATAATCTTTAAGCTTGGTAAATTAATTTTGGAAAGAAATATTTAATAATGTTAGACTTCTTTGACAAATTTCTGTACACCTCAGATTCCGATTGGACGTGGGCAAAAACTATGGTAAATCGGTCATCATCTTAAGGATTTTATTCCGTTTAACATGTTTTTCATATGGGCGATAGCACAATTGTCCTAAATAGGAGAACCATACAGCAATACACTTTGAAACTTATTCAGTTTTTCTTTTCCAGTGCGAGTTTCGATTTTCTGTTGATAATTATTCGGTAAAATAATTTAATGAATATTATCACATTTTTTTAATATAAAAATCGATGTAAATTTCAAATTTTAATTTTTTATTTAAATGTAAGCCTAGGTATTTAATTTAATCTTGCCATGCTACCAGCTGGCCATTAGTATTGAGTTTTAAAAGCATTAAAATAGATTTTCCACTAAGTAAAATAATTTGATACTATTTTCAACGCATTCTTAAAGTTATTGATTATTAAATGGAAACTGATTCGTCAGCCATCGGTATAGCAGAATTATCGGCGTATAGGCCTGGCTCAGTGCGCCTATCCGAATAAGAATATCTGAAGTGAATATAGTTTTATTGGAAACTAAGTTTTCGTTAAACAAAAAACTACAAAATTTTCTAAAACAAAAAAAAAAAAGAGAAAACTCTTGTTAGTTAATAAATATAATGAATATATAAATAAAAATTTATGAATAATTTTCACAGTGTGACCATATGGCATATTTCAAATTTCAATACTTCGATGCTGTTGCTGCGAAAAAAAAAATCTGCAAAACAGAGAATTTATTTAAAGACAGAAACATTTTATATTTGCCGTCTTTAGTTGATTCGTTTGCTAGATTAAGTTGTAACTTTTTAACCAAAAAAAAAAAAACACACTGGAAAAGAAACACAGTAAATGGACAGATTTGTGTAGTATTTACATGTTCATAATAATAAAAACACTAAAATTTGTTGATTTTTCCGCAAGCTGAAAATCTTTAACAAACAAAAAAATGCTCCTTGTTGGTGATATTTGATATTCCTACACGTTGACCACATAATTTTTATATTTTATATTCAAATGATTTACAAAAAAATCTTGTTGTGGTATGTTCATTTGATTATGAAATGTATAATCTTCTGTTAAAATATTAAAATATATAAAAGAAAATTATGTAGAAATTGTTATATAGAGAAGCTACTAAATATTTTAGTAATTTTCAATTAACTCTTTCGCGGTTATGTAAAATGCTGCCCAGAAATTCACTAAAATCTATAAAATTGACTTCGAATATCAAATAAAACCAAAATATGAAGACCTTAGCGGTAAGGGACAATACGTTTGTCTGTAATATTATAATGCCGTTTAATTAAAACCGTTTATCACTGCATATAGCGATTTTATTTATGTATTAATTATAATCGGATATAGCCCTCATGTCTCACTGTAGCATGCAATTTAAAATGGTTATTGTCGTACAAGGGTTAAAGACTGGTATATTTATTGGATTAGAGAACAACATAAAATACTGCCAATTAATTACCAAAAAAATATTAAAAATAATAATTAACAAATCGAATTTTGAAAATTATACACTCATTAAATTTCAGACAATTTTCTACTACAGTTTTTATTATTAACATTTATGGCGGGTTTCATAGTGGCAGCTTAAGCCTTTGCCAGAGGTTAAGTCACAGTTTAACTTATTTTCTGGGTTTTCAGTGTAAGGTAAAAGATAAGTCTTCCTTAACGTGAGGTTCAACTTAATCTTAATCCGCAGATAGGTAGAAGTTAAGCTTCACGAATATAAAATAAATTCATAGGAAATGAATTACATATATTTAAAAGTTATTAGTAAAAAGCTATTAGAAAAAAGCTAAAAGTAACACACAAACTGACACTAAACTCTAAAATTTTAATGTTACACTAATTTTTAGATACATTTTCTTTCACAATAATATTATTTCCAATTATAATTCACAATAATTCAAATTTTTATTGGTTTAGCTAAACTTAGCGAAAATTTTAATTGAGAAACCCAGTGAGCTTAAGTTTCAGGCTTAAGCTAAACAATCAGTTTAGTTAAACTTATAAGCTATATTAAGCATGTAGGCATAAGCTTCAACGGTGAAACCCTCCCTTACATAAAATGAAGGGCTTATAGTGATTTTACTGTTTAATATTTCCATGTTGATGTAAATGCAATAAAATTTCCATAGATTTAAATAAATTACAAAATTTCTGATTTTGTTATATTATTTCTGAGTCCCCCAAGGATAAAGTTGTATTGATTACATTTTTTTTTTGTTTCTTGTTGTTGGATTTTGACATTTTGGGTGAAATAATTTTTTTTTTAAATATGTAATAATTATGTAAAAAATATTTTTTATTGAAATGACATTGACAGTGACAGAAACAGAGTTCGAGTTACAATCATGTCTGAATGATACATTTATGTTCGTTCAACTTTTGATAACCATTTTTGGTTGGTGTATTTATTCAGTGTTAATTAACACATAACTTTAAAATCATAAAATAATCCATTTAAAAAAAATTAATTCAATTTATATACAAATGATTTTAAGTATAAATGTTTGCTAAATGGTACAATGCTGTTTAATTGAGAGTTATGTATATTTACCAAAATAACAAGTTTTAATTAACCATAATTTTTTGTTTTTTTAGTATTTAATTAACATTATTAAACATCAAGATAAACTCAATTTTTCCACAACATTATTTATTATTTATTCTCATGTTTGATTTTCAATCAACATTTTGATCATTGCACATTTAATTAAATGTTTCTTTTTTTATAAAATAGTTCCGCCGTGATTGTTTTAAACAAAAAAAAAACTCTAGATTACATTAACTTAATCTAAGATGAATCTGTATACACGCAAACCTGTTGCACCCAACAAACATTTTTACAGCAGCGACTTAATCATTTAACAAACATTTAAAGTTCAATTCCAATTAAAACAAAAAAAAAAACTGAAACTTTTAAAACTATAGCTAAAATATCTAATGTTCATTCATCTAAAGAAAAATCTATATTTCTTTTGGGCAGCAAAAGAAGCCCACCTGGCTAACAATTTATATGAAAAAAATTTACAAGCTTATATAGTACAAGTTTGAATAGAATTTTTCAAGTGTAAAGTCAGGTTCAATAGTTTAGTTCTATTGTTTGATTAAGTTCAATTTGTTGAGTTTGCTGGAAAGAAGTAATTTAGTTTAATAAAATAATATATTTTTCAGATAATTACATCTAAAATTTGATTATATAATTTTGTTGACAGTATCTTTAATATTCAGGTATAAGTTTACCGCAAAACGTATTTAAGAAAACATGAAAAATATTTATGATATCAAAGATTTCGATATTCATTTCAAAGCTGACAGCAATTAATAATAAAGTAATTTATATAAAAAATAAAATATTTTACTTAAAAATGTACTTAATAAAAATAAATCTTGTGAGGTCACATTGGAGGTCTTTCTCCCTACTTTAATCGTGCTGTTAATCGTTTTGAATGATTTTTTTTTTACTTTAAATAAAAACTAGAAAAGATTATGACCTTTTAATAAATATTTTAAAGTCTCTATATAAACAGAAAAAAAACTTTTTTCATTTCATTTATTTATTTTTTAAGTTGTTAAATTTATCTTGTGCCTTGTGCCCAGGCTAGTTTTATATCAAAAAAGAAGCATTTTAATTAAAATTTAGCTCTACATTAGTCATTTATTGTATTGGCAATAATAAATTTCAATTAGGTATTGGCAGAAATGTAATATAAGGTAATTTTATCCGAAATTATTTATAAATATAGTTTTGATACCAATAAATTATGTAGCATATTGAAATTTATGATTCGCAATTTAATGTTTTATCAGAAATTAATTTTATGTGTTCAATTTTTTTTTTTTTACTTACATTTAATTTAATTATGTATTCATCTGGAAATTATGATGAAATCCAATTAAATATAATTTTCTTTTCAGTTTTTTTTTTTTTTTTTGTTATTAGAAACTTGTTCAGTTAATAATATCGTCAAAAAGTTAATAATAGTTATTAAGATAAAATTTCTTATTTATAAGTCCATCTTGTTAAATAAAAATAACGAGGTTAAATTAAAAATTTTAAAGTCCCTTTTTTTTAAAGACAGTGTATAATAAAAACCGTCAATTTATTTCAGATTTTTTTTATTATGGCCATCAAAAATATCACCAAATTTGCTGTAATAATAATAAATAATAAATGGAATTATTGACGCTCCAAATTGGACTTTCCCTTTACGTAAAAAATTTTGTTGAAAAGTTGAGTTTTTTTTTTTTTGTTTTGGGGAAAATTAAATATTTGATTTTTTATGTTAACTTTTCATCAAAATGAGTAAAATTTTGTAGAAGTTATAAGAAAAATGTTATCTGTATAATAAATTATTATTATTAGCGTTTTATTTTTGGCAATTACGACAAACAGAATGAATTGTAAATTTATGTAGTAAAAATATGACATAATTTGCATACTTTTAGGTGATTAATAATTATTAATAAAAATATAGAAAAATATTTAAAGTTGGTGTGTAATTTCTGTTTTACAGTGTGATAAATTTATAAATTTCTAACTTTTATGGTAAAGACATATTTGTGATTAAATTACTCTATCATAGGTCATTATGTACTACCATATTACGGAAAGTACGTCTCAACAATTAAAAGATCAACAATTTTACACAAAAATTAACAAATTCTATACAACAAAATTTTATATTACATTTCAATAATTATCAAATCTTTATAATAAATACAAATTATCTTTATCAAAATTGGGGTGGGTTCATCTGATATTGGACCCGAGTCATTGGTGACGTTTCCCTTATATATTAGTAGAAACAAAGAAGTTACGTTACAGACGCACAAGTCAGACTTTTGAATAAAAACAGTGTAGCAGATCTAATACAAATTAAAACAAATAGAAAAGTTAATATTCGAACGTAACATAATGAAAGTTCAACTCCAGGAGCTTGTAAAGGGAATTTTCTAATACCTAGTACGTTTAGATGCAAATTTCAGGTAGTAGATGGTAATTGTAAATTACCAGTGGATGGCATATTAGGGTATGAATTTTTAGTAAAAAATTGCGATATTAAAGGACCTGAAAAACGGTTACGGTTCCCTGTGACTAAAGCGAATAAAGAGGAATTTTCATTACCATTACAACTAAGGAAAAAATCGAAAAATAAATTAGAAACACCACAACATAATGTGCATATCCATAGTTTATATTATTCAAGATCAGAGTCCAGTACTGACACAAACTGTAAAAACAAGGTATCTGGGTAAAAAGTCAATATTTCTGGTGCCAACGACACCGTTTAAAATTTCTTTTAATATGAAAATTTGAAGGGTAAATACTTTTAAAATATAAATATTTGAATAATTTTTCGTAATAAGGTAAATATTTATAATTTTTATTTAATAAATTCTTAATCAGCATTTAAAAATCATTTTATAAAAAGTTGTTTACAACAAAATTGGCTAACATAATCTCTGCAGGCTAAATAATTTATAATAATTTCTGATAATCATAATTTTTAAAATATCTTGTTAAGTTTTTTAAAAAAAAATCGTAAAATTTCAAGTCCAACCTTTTTTTTTTTGACGTAGCATAAAATTACTGAACTCTTTAATTTATGTATACAAGACTTAAAAGATGTTCAATAATTTTGGTTAGTAAAAAATGATAACATAAAATTTTATTTTATTATTATTATCAATTATATTAAATTTTTCTGATTAATTTTTGAGACTGCGGACGACATCACGCGAAATAATCTGAAATTTTATATTTATTAGTGGCTTTTAGGTTATAATTAAAATGTTTTCCCAGATTAATTAATGATATTTTTTTTATATATTTTAACTAAAATGAATATTAGAAAACTAAAATTTATATTAATAATTTAAATTTAAAATTAAACTTCCTTGAAATTATTAATTTAATACCTTACAATGTAATCACATTAAGAGGTCTAAATAAAATTTTATGCATTTTTAAATTGCTCAATTAGGAACAACATAAATTTTAGCCGTAAGGTAAAAAAAAAATTCCATACTTCGGACATGATTTTAATCATATTCGCACATTTTAATTTATATTTATGAAACTCTTAACCACTCAAAAAGTCCTCATCACGTTGTCCATTAATCAAACTAAGGACTTGGACATATAAAACGATTTTTTGTTACTTTTGAAAAATTTGGCATTATACACTTAATAAATTTTCTTCATACCCGAAATAATAATAATCATCAATATCACGTGTAACAGTGTTCTTAAAAATATTGATAAGTTTTTCAAGAGAAAAAAAATAATAATAATAATATTGAAAATAATTTATGGCATTTATTAAAAAATCATTAATGAAGGGGTTCGAAGGGCGAGGTATATAGTTACATACATGTCAGAATAATGTAAATTGGTAAATGGGTAGTGAACTTAATTTTATAGCTTATATTATGTTATTATATTAACTTATATTTTGGCTTAAAATAAAGGTTGGGCTATCACATCGTAAATTTTTAGTTATCAGGTATTTTATTTTTAAATAAATTTTGAAATATTAAAATTATTAAATAATATTTAGTTAATTATATTTTGTTATTGATCAAAAATTGTTTTATATAATATTACTACCGAGTTAAAGAGCTTAGCATATAAAGCTATAGCTATATCATAATCCGTAATTAACTAAATTTTCAACCGGATTTAACACATTCACTCCTCACGCACTTTTTGGGTTGTTATACCTGTAGAAACTCATAAACAATTTTATGTCCCATATGTCAGTCGAGAATTAAAAGGTCGTATGTAACCAACAGTACTTTTGAGTTATGAGCAATTCAAATTTTAGCTTGCTGGAAATTATATTTAGCAGTTTATTTGTCTTATTTTTTCTTGACAAACACATCATTCAAAAAATATAAGAAAGGAAAAAAACAGAGTTTTTATTTAAAATAATTAATTATTATATTTTTTTTATTTCACATACGACTCTGTAAGTTAAAACATTTTCGGATCATTAGGATTGGTCGTATGTGAAACAATACGTTTTTATTTCTTATTCCAATCAAAAACTTGTGAATATTGAGGTTTACATGGTCGTATGTTAAACATAAAAAATAATGAACATATACGACGTTAGTTCAAATTTTTTTTAAGTAAGATTTAATTACAAAGCTTTTTAACCTATGTCGGTTAGTGCTGCACTCTATATTTGGCACCATTTCCGTTTTAATCAACATACGACCATGTATAGTTCTCGTCTGACGATATATGACAATTGTAATCTTTAAAGCATTTTCGTGTCACTTATATGTCACTTTAGTGTTGAGTAGGATTAGTGTCACATGTATATGGCAAATACAAAACTTTGATTTCTTCAAATAAAGTAGAAATATCAAAATTATTGAATTTATTATAAATTTATTACAATTTATTCTGTCAGTTTGCTTTATAAGCAGTACCCCAAAAAGTCAAGAAGTTATTTAAATAATTATATAATTATCGCTTCACATAACTATGTGTAATTTCTTCCAGAAACTGAAAATTACAACAAAATTACTTACCAGCAACTACCGCAAAGTTTTGTTACTAATTGCTAATTACATTTCTAATTAAAGGAATCTCAAATGAAAATGGATCTGAGTTTCAGCGAAAACTACAACGTCTCATACGTTGAGGCTCAACGTGTTAAATACACTGAATCTGTATAATTACAGTATTAATAGTTTTTTAATTGAAATTTTAATCATATTTTTTTCATAGATACATTTCGTAATTTTGGAATATTATAATCCTTCCTAATTAGCACAGACAATGACCAAAGAAATTAAATATTACTTTTAATAATGAGCTTTTTTGAAATTATTAAAGACTCAAACCACATTTTTAACTACTGCACGAAAGCTTTTATTTCAAACCAGTAACATCTGCTAAAATCTATCATAATTTGTGAAAGGACCAATAACGGAGGTACTGAGTTAAAATTATTAAGATATTTAATGATTGGAATTTTTTAATGATACCATCTTTATAATTTGTCTCATATTATTATATAATTTTGTCAACAACTAAAGAGAAAACGGTGAATAGACAGTGAATATACAGCTTTGCCATCATTCAAATTTAGCCCCCCATCAATAAACTTAATACCTGGTAGAAGCCCAAGTATTTTATATTAGTAGTAATTTGTAAGAAAAATCAGGAATTTATAAAATTTGAAATAATTATAAGTCAGATCGGAAATATGGATTTACTGATGTTATCGACCTCCAATTTCACGGTCATCAAACTACATTACATTTGTGTGTCAAATTTCAATTTCAAACAAATCAAATAATAACATTTACTATAAAAATTATAATACTTAAGAATTGAATTCCCATAGCTCAGAAATCTATAAATATTTAATATTTATAGAATTTTGTCAATGCCGTAAATTATAAATAAAGAATTTTATTTTAAATTATGAACCAGAAATTAACCACAAATATTTAAAACATTTGATTCAAATTGTTGTCTATTCAAATCTTCAAACATGATAGCATTAAAACAGACAACAAGACTCTTTTTTTTGCCCAGCTGAGCTAAACCGGCAAAAAAAATTATATTTTATTTTATTTTAAAAGATTTACTTTAAATGTCATTTTTTACAAATATCTCTCGAGTTCTCTTTACAAAAGAATTAACAAAAAAAAAAATTGGGTTTATATCAAAACGTACCCTGAAAAGCTCAATAACATCTGCAGCACATGCGCCTTTAAGATATTCAGTTTTTCTTTTCTATGTTTTTGTTACGATATAATAAAAACATAACAAATTTTTTTTTTTTGCACGCGGTTTTAAAAGGATTTCCGAAAGGACAATAAGAAAATAATGATGAATAGTAAATTTTAGGTACTTTTATATCAAAATTATTTTCTAATGATTTAAAATTATGCTTAAGGATATCCAATTGAACAAAACGGATTGAAATTATAGTGAGTTTTAATGAAATATTTGTGTAAAATTTGAGAAAAAAAACAAAATATTTCACCTACATCCATAAAATCTTATAGCTGCATTTAACTACTATTCACTTGAGTACATCATCGTAAGCGGGATGAAGTCATTGGGGGAATCACACTAAAATTAAATCATTTTATTATGAATTATCCATGTCACTATCTAGAATTTTATTTGTAAATAATAATATAATTAGTAAAAACATGGGAGATGGAGTTAAACTCCCAGTAACCACGTCACTGATTCAGTAAATTACATAAACACAACATTTTGACAAATTGTATGTGTAACCTTATATAAATAGATTTACAATAGCTTCCACAAACCACAAAATTTACGTCAGTAATTGTGAATTATCCATAATGATTCTATCATGCATAAACACTTCTTGTACCACATTTAATACATACTATCATTATTTTTCTTGATCCATTATTTTCCTCTTTACTGTTTATAAATATATCAATTTTTTATTTGACACTCTCCGGAGATGAAAAAAAAGCACAATTTACTTAACAAACAATACTACGACAACACAGGATAACTAAAAATTTTAGTCAACGAGTATCTTTCGACGTGTTCGGTCCAATTATTGCGTTAAAAACAACTTTCTCCAGATCATATTCCTATATTACAACAAAAAAAAAAAAGGATATTTTCTTGTGCAAAATAAAAAATTAGCCAACAAAACAGATAACAAATTAAAGAATAATTAATGAAAAGGATTTTAAACGAACGAAAATAATTGAAAAATAAATTTTTTTTAAATAATAAAAATATTTTCCAGTGCAGTGTAAGGCGCCCTAATTTCTGGTCCTATTTAAATAAAATTTTCTATATTGTAAAATTTTTATTTTTTATGTTTAAAGTTTTCTTAGATTTGCGTTTTTTATTTTTATTAGACATTTTAATTGGTGGTTTGTGTTCATTCGTATAGAGTTTTTCTGTTAGTGCCTATTCACATAATAATATAAAATCATATAAAAAGAACTGCTTACAGGCATTCCTTAAAAGTCAACTATATTTCTATATTGTACCAAAAAGCTTTTTAAAAGTGATATATCACTTTTTATATATCAATTTTTCAAGTTTTGTTTTCATAAAAGAAGAGACTTCAAAAAAAAAAAAAATGCTGTCAAGTGTGAAACAAATAAAAAGGATTTAAAAAACTATTATAAGAAGAAAAATTCATTGTGATGTGTTCAAATAATTGATATTGTGACGGGTCATATAAATAAATAAATTAATCAAAAATTACAATCATAAATTGTTAACATTTTAATGGAAAAGGATTAAAAAGGATATTCACTTTAAAAAAAAATCTTACAAAAACTATTTAATTATAATAAATAGAAAAAATAGAAAGAAAAAAATATATTTTGATTTTATTCAATTTAAGGATAATTACGGCAATAATACAAATAATAAAATAATCGTAAAGGATTTTTAAGGATGTCAGTCAAACCGCTGTCAACAAGGTAAATGATTAAATTTAAAAAAAAATAAAATTATTTATCATTATATGAATATAATTATTTACCTATCAATCAAAAAATTTCTCTTTTATTGCCGACAGTGGCAGTATGAGTTAAATAACTCCCGCCTTCCTTTTTAAACCACCACCCATGACATTATTCTGTTTCTTTTTTTTATGAATGGTAAAGTTTTTCCCAGATTTTTTGGAAATCTGCCAATGAATAATTTTTTTTTTTTTTTGTGTTAAGGTTAAAAATATTTCTAAATATTTTGCAGATTTTTTTTATGTTGATATTTTTATAAGGAAAAATTAAAAGGATGTAAAGCTTTTTATTGTATTTGCTTTGGTATTTGGTTTTAATAAGGTATAAATTGTTGGAAAAAATACATAATTTCCCCTATTATTTAGATTTGTTTACATATTTCTAGTTTTTTTTATATCTAAGTAGATTTAGTTTACGACAAAAATATGAAAAAATGAATCATCCGATGAAATTGCGTTCATTATGAATTATTATGAATAAAATATGTATATAAAAAGGATTTAAAAACAAAATTACACAAGTGATTTGTCACCTGCTATTCAATTCATTCTAATATAAATAATTAATTTAGAAATGTTATTTTTTTTTTTTGAAAAAATTTAGTTCAATTTTTTAATATTTCTCCTGATTATGCGCAATTTTTACATAACAAAAATTATTTCAATTTTTTTTTCTTTGATTATCCTTATTAATATTATATTGAGATACGGAAAAAAATTATCAAAACATACAAAAAACACTGAAAGAATTTTGTGTTAAATAATTTTGCAAATATTTCTTTTAATTATAATTTTTAATTACAATTTCTTTTAGTGCGCTTAAGGGGAACTGGCTTGGTAACTTTAGGGAATATTATTAAAATTATATTTAGAAACATTATTATATTAACAATAAATTGTCTTTTAAATTTAATTAATATTAGTTGTATTTAACTTGTATGTATTGTCACATATGTTATTAATGTTCAATGATTATTATGTCATTAGTGACAGTTGGTTTATATACATACCCACCTACACAATAAATTTAATAATGTTTTTATAACAAAATTACAAATATTTAATGTTTATGTTTATTTGTATAATTTAGATTATCGAATGTCATTTAAATATTGGTTTGATAATGAATATAATTAATATTGTTCACCAATTAATATAATTTATTAAGGAAAATTGGTTATCCTTTATTTATATTTTTTCAAATTTTTCATTATTTATTCAGTGAAAACGTTTTGGGATTGGGACCATCAAATATACGTGCCAAAAATATTTATTAATTAGTTGGAAATGTTTTAGATTGATTGGCGGCATTGAAATATCTAGAATATTTTACATTTTAGGACCATCACTTCACGAGGAAAGTATTTATTAATTAGTTGTAGTTAATTAATATAATAGCCTAGTTTCGTAATTCCATTTGGATCAAAGCAACAGTTGATATATAAGGATTTTGCTCAAATTCTTTACTATGCTCTACAGAAAGGTGAAAAAATTTTGGATAGTATTTTTGAATACAGTGGCGTAACTCTCATAATTATTTAATAAGAAACTCATTCAGAAATATGCGAATCAGTACTTCAGATTTAGAATTAAAAGAATTATATAAATAATATAGAAAATTAAATATCCTGTAATATAGTTGAATATTGAAATTCTATCTCTAAATTCTAGATCTATCTTAATAATGACATTATTATGTTACTAAATCGTGGACTAATTTCAGTAAGTTAGGTCAAAGAGTTATGAATGATGGAACAAAATTAATTACCTGTAATGTAGAGAGGGAAAAATATACAATACACCAGAAACATGGCAGCTCAAGAAATCAATTTTAACATTT
The DNA here is from genome assembly GCA_963920725.1 of Rhamphomyia laevipes. NCBI lineage: Eukaryota > Metazoa > Arthropoda > Insecta > Diptera > Empididae > Rhamphomyia > Rhamphomyia laevipes. Next base: position 50,630,260 of record OY987257.1, read on the forward strand.
TAAGTTTAAAACTTTACTGACCAAGTAATTTAAAAATCAATTTTGACAGACAAACTTATACAATTTTTATATTCTTAATCAAACTTTCATAATTCTGTATGAAAGACAGAATTATGAATTCAATAACTTTTAAAATTATATAGCAAAACAAATTATGATTTTTAAAATTGTAAACTTTAAGTTTATTCTTAACAATAATTCAATCTAACAGCACCAATTTAATATTTCTATTCAATTCTGTGAGAAATTGTATTGTACCATTAAATTTTTACCATTATAATATGAATTTTATAAAAGGATAACAAATATATAATAAAACTATATTGTAATAACTTTTTTCTAAAATCTAATATTGATTTTATATTATATTGTAAGTTTATCGTGTTTTGTATCTTTTCCAATATGTGTGAACTAAAAAGATACTTATTTTTCAATTACGAAATAAATTGGTTTTACTTTAAATTGAAATAAATTTGAAAAAAAAAATCTTAAATTGAAAAATTACTTTAAATGGCAATAGTCTGATAAATATATCGACATAAATTTCTGATTAAATATAAAAAAAGCTAAACTCTTAAGCGCCGTTTATATTGCTGGATATAATTTTAGTTGCTAATCTTTAAAAAGGATAAAAAATAAATTTATTTTATAGGTGCAGTATAGAGTGTAAAATATCGTCTAGTAAATTTTCCCTCACTTTTTTGCGACATCCAATTTATCGAATTTAGAATTCCGACATTCAATTATAGTACAAAACGTCGCACCATGTCTTGTGCGATAGTTGGACGGCGATTAAGAACCTGTCGAATGACATAACTTTATAGTTAGAAAATTGAAATTGTATTATTTTGATGGCAAAATGATTTTGACAATTGGTGTCAGTTTTATTGGTTTACATTTTGAGAAAAGAAATTTACAAAATGTAATTTTAATTTAATATTAATATTTTGTTGTGACTGTCACTATTATGTCAATAATAATTTTTAGAAGTCATAATAATGTTATAATATTTCACACTAAAATTATTGCTAATTTCTTGTTACGTTATTTTCGGTAATATAATTTTCGCATCCCGGATCTTTTTCTAATTATAGCCTAAACAAAAACACTTTCGCCACAATCTAAACGCTGCTTTATTGAAACTATATTATGATTTATCAATTTTTAATCAATATTGATTGATAAATCATAGTTTTTTTTTATATATTTCTTGATATTGTATAGAAACTTTTAGTGTTTCTAATAAAGTTGGATATATAAAATAAAAATTATTTTTTATGTAATTTGCTCCAATAATGCCGGTATGACATTGTATTGTAAATTTGATATTTTTCAGAAAATATCCATTTAGAGCGAGAGGTAAAATTTCGTATATTACAAAATATATGAGTGCGAGTAACAAGCTATATTGTAAACAAACCATTTCTGTCAAAAAAAAATCCAAAAAAAAACCGAAAAATTTCTATGTTGCTAATGATTTGCCGCTGTGTAGCAGCAACAAAACCATTTCTGTCAGAAAAATTTCTATGTCGCTAATGATTTGCCGCTGTGTAGCAGCAACAAAACCATTTCTGTCCAAAAAAATCCAAAAATTTTTAGATTTTTTTTGACAAATCGAGCAATTTTTAGATTTTATTTATTTTTTTGATTGCTGTGTTGTGAAAATATAAAAATAAAACTGACAGTTTTAATTGCGGCTACTTATTATTTAAATATTTTCAATTAAAAAATTGTTTTTTCATATGGTTGCATATATTTTTTGCCGCCATATTATATAAAAATTTAAATTTTCAATCAATAATTTATTTCAAAATAAAAAAAATAAAAAATATATTTGACAGAATAAAAAAAAATAATATATTTGACAAAATTAATACGATACTATAGTTGTCTATCATTGAAATTATATTTCTGTTTTAGTCGCACAAATAGATATTTTTTGGATTTTTTTTGGATTTTTTTAATCCACTGTCATACGGCCATAAATAAATAATTTAGAAGCTGGCTTCATTAATCTTTTTTTAAAAAAAAGTGGTAAAGAAATCTTTTGTCAAAAATGGATGCAAGATAGTAAAAATGGCTATAACGCGATGGAAAGGATTAAAACTACTTCGGAAATTTTTGTGTTCAATGTTTAATTACGTAAAAAGTAGACCACGGTTATTTTTTTTTAGATAGTATCGATATTAATTATAGATACATTATAAGTAATATATTAGCCTCTGTATACCATTTTATTATGTGGACATTTTTTTTCCACATCTTTTTTTATACAAATTTTATGTCACTTTATCCTTCATAATTTGTTTTTTAGGGTATATTCTTTAAAAACCTTTTTGAAATGTCCATTTTTTGGTTATTTATAAATTATTTAAATATATACACTTTTTATGGAATTAATAATTTCTAAATTCTTTAATGAAAAAAATGAAAAAAATTAATTAAATTACCAGAACATTATATTAAATTTTAACTGAATATTGAAATTATATCTATATAAATTCTAGATCTATCTTAATAATGACATTTAGACTAATTTCAGTAGGTCAAAGAGTTATGATTGATCGAACAAAATTAATTACATGTAATGTAGAGAGGGAAAAATATACAATACACCAGAAACTTGGGATCTCAAGAAATCAATTTTAACATTTTAAGCTTAAAACTTTACTGCTCAAGTAATTTAAAAATCAATTTTGACAGACAAACTTATTCAATTTTTATATTCTTAATCACACTTTCATAATTCTGTACCAGTAACTTTTAAAATTATATAGCAAAACAAATTAAGATTTTTAAAATTGTAAACTTTAAGTTTATATTCTTGACAATAATTCAATCTAACAGCACCAATTTAATATTTCTATTCAAGTCTGTGAGAAATTGTATTGTACCATTAAATTTTTACCATTATAATATGAATTTTATAAAAGGATTACAAATATGTATAATAAAACTATCGAAATTATTTAAAAATACAATTTTAATTAAATTTTTTTAATAAAAAAAATTATACAAATTAAGATTTAATTGAATATCTTGCTGTGAAAAAAAAAAACTATGAATTTAAAATTAACTTTTCAACCCTAGATTTTATAACAAATAAATTGAGTTAAATTTAATAAAAGTATCCCACGTTGCTTTTATATACATTTAGCTTCAAATTATAACTTTATTATTAAAAAAATAAACCATAGGAATTGAAAATATCATTAAAATCAAACAAACAAAAAAATATTAGAAGGTGTTTATTAACTATCCCACTAGATTATTTATGATTTACATGAAAATCTTATGTTAAATTTTAGATATATACAATAAACTATAATCTTTTTAGGTTATATGATATCATTTGTGATCAATTAAATAAACGTTGGTGTACAAAATAACAATCAATTAAATTGACATTTCAGTCATCAACATTAAGGACTAGTACGCCACATGCCAATTTAATTGTAAATCTGTGAATATATTGTATACAAAGGCGGTGACAATTACTTAGCCACCAACTGGTTTTATTTATGGAACAAATTAAGTAGAAAGCATACATTTGACCGGGTGTATATTCACTATATTTTCCACGGTGTCAATCAATTTCATTTTCGATACAGAAATTACGACGTATATAATTTAAATTCGAAACGTTGTGGTACATTTACATTTCTATATGGATGGAAATTATATATAACTCTAATTAAATATTCTTTTGTTGAAAATAACCTTGATTTATATGTAATTATATTTCAGATCTTTTTCAATCTGTCAAGATTAATGTTAATAAACGAAATTTAAATTGTCACGAATCATATAATTGTAAAATTTTCAAAAATTTATGCAATGAATATTAATTCTCGAATATTAAAAACAAAACAGCTTAAGTCTAAAATGATAGTTTTGCACGAATTTAATATTGAAACAAATCTGCTAAAAAAAACTAATTAGTATAAGTTGTTGAAAATGATTTAAGAACAAGGTAAATGTCTGGTATTTACAATTTGGTAAATTCTTCTTATCCTTAATTAAGATTTTCGATACTTAATCTTATTTGGTAAATTTTTAAATAAGACTGTACCTGTAGTGAAATTAAAGCACTTAAGGTTTTTTCCTAAAGTACAATTTTCTTTATAATTTTCGAATACTAGCTTAAGTCGACTTTAGCAATGTACTAAAAGACAATATGGAAAAAATACATAAAGTCTACTTAATGATTCTATTATGATTCGTTATTTTCAGAACTGTGAATTCGTATGTAAGTGTTAACTTGTTAATTCAAGCTTTATATTTGTTTTTCATATAATATATTTATTTTTCACTTAACTTCTTGCATTAAGCAACTTGTTTCTAGTTCTAGCCTATTAACATTTCTTTGTTTTTCGTGATGGTAATATCTGAGCTTCATCCTTTGGATAGTAAAAAACATTCTCAGCATGTGATAAAGCGCAAGAAATCAAGCTTTAGGATAAAATATATTCCTTTTGTTAATATATGTTTCCTTTTAACATAGCCATACTAACTATATCTCTCCTATAATGCTTGTTTTCGCTGATCCAAACAAATTATCGGTGTTTTTTTCAGATACAACATTTTTCACAATGGAAATATGACGCTTGTGTCTGAGATTGATGAGGATTCGATACTCATTTACTTATTACTATGTGCTAAACAAAATAAGTTTTTATATAAGTTTTTTTTATAATTATTACATAAGCTATTTTGACTTTCAAACAACTTCATCTAACTGAGACTTAAGGTATTAAGTTTTTGCTTATAGTTACAGTAAAAGAACTGATACAGAGAAACTATCTTTGTAAAATGACGAAATGTGAAAGGGGGTCGCAATGGTACATAAGACCAAATTGACGCTTTAGTTGCCTTAAACTATTTTGGATATTAGGTCGAGAATTAATTTAAAGAAAATTTCAATGATTTTCAACTTATCATATTAAAAAAGTTTTTTTTGTCATTATATTAATTTTTCTATATGTATACAAAATGATGAGATTTTAATGATGCTTCAATCTCATAAATATATTTATTTTTATCTGTTTTTATCACTAAAACTTTAATTAAAAAATTAATGTCACTTGATTTTCAGTTGTTAATAAACAAAAATAATAATAATATGAATAAAGTAGAGAAGAAAAAACTTTTTTAATCAATATGTCAATATATTATTTAATTTTTGTTTTTTGTTGTTCCTGAATATATCCATAAGGATTTAAAAGGCAATCATCATATAGTATTTTGTACGTGGACCAATATGCGATGACGAATTTTATTATATAAAAATTTATCTGAATATTTATGTTGAATATGTTTTTTTTTATATATATATGAATATAATATCTATAGAGACAGTGAAAATTTATATCCGTACAAGTCAGATTGGTGTACGTGACATGAATTTTAAAATGATTTACGAAAAATAACTGAAAATTATTATTATTATTATTATTATTAGTATTTTTTTTTTAGTATTATGAAAAAAAAAATAACATAGAAATAATAAAAATGTTTCAGTTTAGCTAAAAGAAAATGGAAAAATCTGTAGGTTTTTCTTTATAATTTTACTATACACAAAAAAAAAATTAAGATATAATTTTTTATTTTTTTTGATAAAGAATCCTTGCAACAACCTGTTGTTATTAATAATATTTATATAGGGGAAAATCTGAAATAAGTCCTTAGAAAATTATATATAAATATTTTATTATTCATCGTGTTGTTGTCGACAATGAAAATTCAATATAAAAAAGAAAAAAAAAATTATTATATTACTTATAATAAAATTTGGATAAAATGAAATTGGATATATCAATTGGAATAGAGAATTTTTGCCAAAAATTAATTTACAAGTTAATATAATGAAATAAGTTTTTTTTTAATCTTTCCATTTTTAACCCTCCAAAAATTTAGTTACCATTTTTTGGACGGACTTTCAACGATGGAAGTTTCATTACATGAAAATTTGGACAATTTTTTTTTTTGTATATTTAAACTTACAATTACATTTTATAACACGTTCTCAATTAAAGTTGCGAATATAATATTAATTATAATGAAATTTGGATAAAATGTCGTATAAGATAAATTAAATTATTTATTTGAAAATATTTCAAATAAATTAATTGGAAGGCTTAAAGCTAAGACTCAACATTTTTCAATCTAAGAAATTGTTGTTTCTCTGACCGGAAAATTCTAACTATCTTCTCTTAATTATTTCCTAAATATATTGGATATTGTCAAGTAGTTCAGCGAAAAGAATTAATTCCGAACTGCAGTTGAAGAAAAGATTGATGCTAACATTAGATTAAATTTAGGTATATCCAATTGTCCCAAATCACTGCGACCACTGTGGGTTAATTGTGATGTGATATATCCTTAAATTAGAACCCGAAAAACCAGTACTTTCAAAAAAGCACAACATGCTTTTGAGCAGGTTCGACGACAGTTTCATTGGGTCCATAAAGCCTTGTAGAAGTTGACAAAGTCTGAGTCAAGTTAGTGCATCAGATGCGTGTTCAGCAGATTCATTTTCGTATTCCCACATTCTGCATACATTACGTGTAGATGATAATGGGACTTATAGTTAGTTCCATTACGTGTCGATGCTTCTTCAAGTTGCAGTGTCCATCAGTAAGTAACCCATAGTTATAATTCGTATTCTTAATCTGCTCATATCAAGGACTTCTCGTGGCCATTGGAATAATTTTTCATTTGTGATTTCATTCATTCTTTTTAATTCTAATTCTGCAGTGGCTTCGTCAATCGCTACTTCACATTTACGTAATATAAGAATAAATGCTTTAAAGTCGTTTCTATCAATTCAATGCAATTCTTTCTATATAGATTTTTCATGTTGAAAATAATATTTTTGAATTTTTACCATTTCTAAGATATTTGCGAGTAAACCAACTTGAATGTATTAAATCGAAAATATATTCCATAAAAATACTCTATCTCACTCCAAGCTTCAAATCTATCACGTATTATTGATATATTTATAAAAATATCAATTGAATAATATATGAATCATGTTCATATGATCTTACAAGTAAATCATATTATGAATCATTTATTATATTTCGATTCAATTTAATTATATTAATGAATTTTTTTTTAATATACGGAAATATAAACAAATAATAAATATTAAATAATGTTTAAAAACAAAAAAAAAAAACAATTTTATCCAATCTATAAATTGCTATTTATAACAGTTTCAATTAATTTATATTATTACATAATTATATTTTAAAGCTTATCCAACCGAAATAATTTTTATAATAATAAAACATACAAAAAAAAAAAGAAAAATCCTAAAAATAAAACTTTTTATATGAAAATTTCAATTTTTTTTCTTTGAAAATTTTACCCTTTACATAAAAATCAATATATAAAATATTCGTACATATTTGAGCTTAATATTTTATGTTAGAAAAGTTTTGGTTTTTCTTCTAATTTTAGATTATTTATGATATAGTATCCATTTTCATAAATCAAATAAAAAAGGATAGTATACCCAACTAACAATCCTAAGTCCACAAAACGTTGTCGCAGCAATAATTTGCAGCTATTTAATTATTTTTGCCAGGCCCAAAAAGTATGAAAACATGTTAATGATGTGTTCATGATGTCAAAGTAGCCAAAGTGGCGATCATATTTTAGCTTTCTGGATGTTGTGAAAACTAGACAAAGCTAAGTTGCTGCGTGACTATTATGTTACCGTAGCTGCAAAAAAGTCATAAAATAGCAATATCTGTCATGATAGCCAAATAACAGCTCATATGTAATAGTTACGCCATAAACAAATATGCTTAGCTATCAGTTTCACTACCATGACAACCAAATAGAAATATATGTATAAAAGCTACTATTACTGCAAAAGCATTTGAATTACAAATTTGCCGATACGGTAACGATAATAATTATATAAATTATCTTGCTGTTGTAAACTTCCAAATTGTAAATAAAATTAAATTGTTCTTTTAGTTTTCATAATTGTTTTAAATTAATATTTTTAAAAAAAAAATAACTAAATTCTTATAATCTTAATCTGAGATAATAAAACATATGTATTTTTTAAATAAACTTTAGTCTTTATGAATTATGAAATATTTTATATGATAAAATATTAATTTCTTGAGGGTTAGAACGGCTAATTCACTTGCAATTAATATTTTATCGATCAATTTTCAAAAGTAATTCGAAATAAATAATGCGCCGTACAAATATTTAGTTTTTAATTAATATAAAAATAAAAAATATTATGAAAATATTTTTTTTTTTGAAAATATATCTGCAAAATTTTATTAAACTAAAGGTTTAAGGAATAGTAATAGTTAATAAGCGTTTTTGTAGGAATCTTAAAAGATTAATCCATTGTTTCCATAATTTATAAACCTATAAATTTTACCTCCATGTTCCTTTTTGCCACCATCTTTTTTAGCATTTATATCAGAGATGGCTAAACGGTTTATTCTAAAAGGTCAAAATAGATTTTAAAATTATTTAATCTTAAATTTAATTTTGATGAATGATACAAACATAAAATTCATTTAATGTAAGATTAATGTATATAAAAATATGTAAGACTACGGTAAATTATAGTTGCATTTTTGTCACAGTATCAAAATAATGATAATGGAATTCAGCTCTCCACTTAGAATGGAAAACATATTTGAATTAGAATTTACCAATTGATTTTCAATTTTCGATTCTTTAATTAATTCCATTACTAGAAAAAAATAATACTTTATATAACTTTTCCTAATTTTCATCCTTGCCACATTATGTTCTTTAAATATTTTAGCCACACACTATTTTTGCCAACCATATATACTGTATTTTCAATAAAGAATATAGTTTAATCAATGCCACAGGTATAGTAACAGAATATCTTTATAACTTTTTTGGTTTGTCGGTCCGCGAAATGTAAGATTTTTCAAATTTGTATTTAACCACAGTAATCGTGATAATTATTAGGAGACCCCGATTCAGAAGGTTTGCAATATCTGGCGGCATATATAATATATTGGCCTACATTAAATAGCTATATATGTTTCGTGATAACTATAAAATTACTTTTACTAATTTCAAATTTGTATAGCTAATATCTTATATAAAACTGTCAGATTGTCACAAAAATATATTAATTAGCTTTTCTAAAAATTTAGCTATGTAACCAGCAAATACATTTTTTTTAAATATATAAAATAAGTTAAATAACAATCAGTGATTCATGATGAGTATATTTGCTAAATTGTTCACACCGCAGCTATTATGCTATCCATAAAATAATCAATTGATAATATCAGCTACCAATTAGATTTCGCAGCAAATTAGCTTTGTCTATAGCTAAATGTCATATTAAAAAAGGTATACAGTTATTTTTATTCTTATTGTGTATAAATTTGGATCGCATTGGAATAAGAAATTTCTTTATTTGCCCGTAGTTTTTTAATATTAATATATTTCTTCGGAGTGATTAATTAATTTATTCAGTGATTATATTAATTTTGAAAACTATTTTTAATATGGTAAGTATTGAAATAGCAAATAACATTTACTATTTACAAAAATTGGCATCTTACTTTTTCGTAATATGTAGTTATATTTATTTTAAAAATGATTATTACTTTCATTGAAAATAATAATATCTTTTTAAATAAATATAACTATTATTAATATTAATATTGTGTATTATTATTATAAGGCATTTTGTGTGGTGGAAACCATATCTGCAAATCAAATCAATAATAAGGAATTATTTGTGTGTCCGACACAATGGTATACTGGAGATCTCGAAAATGGTTCCGTTCGCTATCCACCTGAAATCAAATTATTTAAAAAATATCAAGGCCAATTGAATATAAAACCAGATATGTCATGGACTATAGTAAATGCACGTCTGCTCGCAAGATATTCAGAATATCGCTTAGCAGTGCAAGGCATGAAACGATTGGAAGATGGTAATACTTCCGATGAGAATCTTTGTCAGAAAAAAGAATTCAGAAAACTACAAAAATTTCAAAGTAACTTATAATGTCCGGTTTTATGCTTTCCAATTCATTAATCTTTAAATAATTTAGATCAGCCAGACTATTCTATTCAAAATATAATTGATACCACAAGAAGTAAGGTACTGGAAGAATCTTCAGTATTAGTTGATACAACATGTCCACCCAGAATGAACGTCTTACAAAATCAAGTTAATTTTATTGAACCAGAATATGAAGTAGTAGACACACAAGAAGAAGTTGTTATTGATACTAATACGGATCCAGTTGATGAAACGGGAGATTTTATTATTCAAATGCCATATGTATTAGGTAAATTTATTAATAATCTATAAATTTTAAACTCTTAATTTTCAGATATGGGTATTGCAACAATTAAATTGCATTTAGTACATGGTATATGGTTCCTGGATTCATTTAATGAAAAATATCTAATAAATCCTGGCATATAATATGTATCTAATGCAGCACTTTTTTTTTATATGTATATCAATTAATACACTACAATAATTACGTTTCAATTTCAGAAAAAATAAATGAATTTCAAAACGATATTAATCAAATTAAAGATGTAACAAATGATGTTAAAAATGATGTTTCAACTATACGTATCATGTTAAGTAAAATGGATGAGAAGCTTAATAAGTTATTAGAAGGCGTAGGAAATGTTGGAATGAATATGACAGGACGCAAAAGTGATACATCCAATGTTTTGATATTTAGTAGCCTGCTGCCCATAGAGAGCTATGATAAACTAACTGATCTTGAAACCATGTTAAGAGATCCTATCAATTATAATAATTTTGTTACTGAAATGACAGCTTACGGAGGTACAACAGGAAATAAGAGAGGTGATAAAGTCGCTTATAATCTTGTAGATCAATTATTTACACGAATATTTATGACTAAGTGTAGCTGGACAGGTTCTTCGAAACAGAACAAAACAAAATATTGCTTTTCAGCGGCGTCTTCCTTTGTAAAAGCATTTTTTGATATAGTTCATCTGGCTGATTCTCGATATTCAATACAAGATACACAAAACTTTTTTAAAGGTGTTTTGAGAAACTCTAATTCTAGGCTAAAAAACTTAATTCAAGATGAAAATGATTCTGGAGCAATCAAGAAGCGACGCAGAATAGAAACCATAAATGATTCAACACCAATTCCAACAACATCAAAAAATTGTTTACTAAATATAACAAATCCACAAAAGATTGTATCCACAGAATTTAGTTCACCACTAGATTCAGCCAAAATTGCACCTACCAGTTCTAATCTAGAAAGTTTTGAAACCATTCTAGATACAGTAACATAAAGAGATGACATAGACATAAAAAAATAGTAATAAAAAAATATTATATGTAGTTGTCATAATAATAAAGAATAATACAATTTTTATATTAATTTAAATATTAAGTGATTAATATACATATATGAATTTTTATTTTAATTTGTTAGAAATAAAAGAAATTTAAGTTATTCTGTTTTCAATTTTTTTATTAAATTTTATATCTGAATTCAAATATTCGGAAATTGAAAGCAAATGTATCTCAATAATATTTAAAGCAAATTTGCTACAGATATATTAACTTTTTTTTTGTTGTACTAATTAGCTTATGAACTAACAATTTCACTATAACTGCTAATTGATAAGGTCTCGGAACCTTTTAGTCAATATGATCTAAAATAAAGTGGTTATTTCAGAAGCAATATTACTACCAAAATATTCTTGTCGCACACAGAACAAATTTACTAGAGGAATAGTAAATTCGCTTTTAGTATGACTAATTTACCACTATACATGCAGACATAATTTATTTTGATAAAGTGTCATTTTATTGTTACGCGTCGTGTTGTGTTCACCAAAATGCTCAATAAAGATTCAACAAATTCTAACAAATTATATAATTATTTCAAATCATTAAAGAGATATAAAAGTAGTGGCACATTTTACAGAAGAGTGAAGGTAATTCAGAAGAAAGCTGAAATATGTGTTAAAGAAATTGGTAAGTGTAATAATAATATATTATTTTCTTAATGTACAGAAAATGGATTTTGCAGATTCGAAGGAAGCTCCTGAAAATATATCCTTATCGAAAGTAATAACTACTTCATCGGCACCTACGATATTATCTCCTTTAATTTCAACGAAAAATTTACAAAGCCGTAATAGTAAGTTTTTTTATATTATATTTTGCAGAAACATCAGATTTATGAATTTTTTTCTGTTGAGTAGATGCTTTATATCATGACAATTTATCATCATTTCTAGAAGTTCAAGTACATGACGAGCAGGAGGTTGCATCTTCTCAAAATGAACAATGTGAATCAGAGTATTATATTTATGATAGTGATGAGGAAGATGAAGAAGATTTTGTTGAAAAGATCAGAAATTGGGCAGTTTCATTTAATATAGCACATGTAGCAGTTAAAGAACTGTCGTCCATTTTTAACAATTATTATAAAACAAACAAATTAATGAAACTGCCTTCTGATCCACGTACATTGTTACATACGCCTACAACTACTGAGAATATAATTACATTAGATGGTGGTTCTTATTGGCACCAAGGAATTAAAAATTGTTTGATATCATATTTTAAAGATTTGGAAAAACCTATTTCTATTAGTTTAAATATTAATATTGATGGAATACCAATTTATAACAGCTCAAAGTATCAATTTTGGCCAATTCTTTTTGCAATTCATGAAATAGACAATTTTGTTCCCATGGTGATTGGCATATATTGTGGGAATACGAAACCAGCTTCTGTGCAAAACTATTTAAAATACTTTGTAGAAGATCTAGAACCACTTTTGAAAAATGGAATTATTATAAATAATAATATGATTAATATTAAAATTCGATGTTTCATTTGCGATGCACCAGCTCGTAGCATGATAAAAGGTAATTACTTCGTTACATTAAATAATTTTGTTTTAAAAATAATTTTTATGCATTATAGGTACAATTAATTTTAACGGTTATCAGGGTTGTCTAAAATGTCATGTAACTGGGAATTTTGATAACGAATATCGTAATATGAGCTTTCCACGAACTGATGTGTCACGACGTACTGATTACACATTTCGGCAAAAACTTGATAAAGATCATCACAAATACGATTCTCCACTTCTCTCCCTACCAATCGATATGGTTGAAGATATTGTCGTATGTGATATGCTTCATCAGCTGCACGTTGGTATTATGAAAAAATTGCTGCAATGTTTCGTTGGCCAGGAAAGAAAAATGGGGTTTTATTCCAGATGGGACAAAAGACGCATTGAACTCGTTTCTTCATATTTATCTAATTGTACATTACCATATGATATAAATCGTGCAGTTAGATCACTTGATTGTCTTGCGTTTTGGAAAGCAACAGAATTTCGCACTTTCTTACAATATATTGGACCAGTTGTATTACGTGAATATCTACCGTGGGATGCATATCAACATTTCTTAGCACTTTTTTGTGCAGTAACAATTTGTTCAAGCGATAAATATTTAATATATCTAGATGGAGCTACATATTTATTAAATCATTTTATTGAAATATACATTAATATATATGGTGAGCATACAATTGGTACAAACGTCCACAATTTATGCCACTTAACTGAAGAAGTAGCCAGATTTGGTCCCTTGCCGAGCTTCAGTACATATCCATTTGAGAGCAAGTTGTTTCAAATAAAAAGAATGCTTAGAACTGGTTCAAAACCATTAGCACAGATTGCAAGACGTTTAGGAGAACAAAATAGTCTTCATATTTATAAACCAGCAACAATTTTAAACTATCCATTACTGCATAACAAAACTAAAGCAAGCTCAGATATACTTCCAGCTAATACCATCTTCTATAAAAAAATTGAATTAAATACATCAATTTCGTTATCTAACAATGGTGCGAACAAATGGTTCTTAACAATGGATGGACAAATAGTTGCTATGAAGTATGCTGTACTTTTTGATAATAATATTTATATTCTTGGTAATTCATTGAAATCAAAAAGAGATTTTTTTGAGAAACCAATGTTGTCATCAAATCTCAATATTTATATAGCAGATACTGCAAAACATAACAATGATGCTATATATATTATTGATGAAATTAAGGCCAAATTTGTGTGTCTATCATACAAAACAGATTCTGTTTTTATACCTTTGCTACATAGTTTAAAAACATTTTAAATTAATCTTGTACTGTTAACATTATGAACATTATTGTGAACATGTATTTAAATAAAATTAATTATCAAAAGTTTATTTAAAATGAAATACTTTTTTACTTTATGAAATTAAATATGCTATTGCTATCTATTTATATTTATAATAGTATATTATATAATTAGATTTGAATATTAATTAGATGTTAATAATAATATTTGTTCTAAAGATCAAAATAAGCTATACTAGACGAATATTATGGCAATTTTGCTTATTCTCCTATATCTTCATTCTTGATCCTAATGCCAAAATTAAACTATATAGCACTCAAAGTAAAAAATACTTTCTTTGTGCCTATTAATTAGCCTAACAAATTAGTTTTTACAAAAATTATATTGCTGTTATAGATTACATATAAAAAGCCAAATAGTATTACGGAAATATCGATTGTAATAGCAGAAATTTAGCTGCCATTATACAAAAAAATGCTACCGCGCATATTATTATTTTGCTAATAAAATGACGTATTGTTCGCAAAAGCTACTTAGCATCCTTTTTGGCTATACTAACGTTTTCATGACTAGAAAACTTGCAAATCAACATTTGCTGCTAATTAACCATTCGAAACCACTATTATGACGTTGTGAAAACTAAAAATTAGCTTTGGCAATAAATAAGATTCTAAATGTTAGTTGGGTAATATGTAATAAATATGTTAATGTATGAATCCTTTTACATTTTAAAGCATATATATGTACAACACTAACATATTTATATATACTACATATATAATACAAATAATTTTGTTTTAGGGCCAGGAAAAAGGATTCATAAGTTAAGTAAATTTGAAAACATAATGAATATTATACTATCCAGGAAAAAAAAAATTGTTGTTTAAATTAATTATGAAAAATATTTATACAAAATTTTATATATATAATTAAACTTTTATGTTTTCATTAATTTACATCATTTTTCATAATACATATAATTATTTTCAATTTAGTTTTGAATTGTATATGTAAATTGTTCAATCATATGTTAAAATTAAGAGATATTAAATAAAAAACAAATTTTATTTGTATATTTACTTCTATAAATACTTCGAATTTAATATGTAAAAGTAAAATATAATTTGGCGTATAAATTGGAAATCATCAAATTTGTATCCTAAAAATAATTGAATTTGAAGAGGTGAAAAATTGCACATCACTAAAAAAAAGCATAGCACAATTTTAATATGAAATAAGAAGTTACGAAAATTATATTACAATTTTACTGTTGCTCATATTTTCGGTGACTATTTTTAAATGTATGGTACGAAATTTTGAATAAAAATGAAAATATATATTGTCAAAGCATGGAATTTTAATAACTTTTACCCTTATGTAAAAGTACTTTGTAAAAAGCAAGATTTTCTTTTATATAATTTTTTACATCATATTTAAATATCAGTTAGGTACTCGAAATTCTTATCATTTTATTTGATAAATTTTCTACATATCATCTAAAAATTACATATGCAAAATTTATTTTTATATATAACCTAACTTATATGTTGCAAATTTTAGGAAATTTTATAATATAGTATACAAAATGCCCCATAAAATTTCACTTTGTCTGTTAGTCTGTTTGTCCATTTGTTATTGATTATTCACCGGATATGGAAAATTATAAATTTCAAACTAATTTAAATCTTAAACTAAATATCACTAGATTTTTATCCCCGAAGCATTGATACTTTTATATATTCTTTTATGACTTTCGAAAGACTGTTATTAGAATGAACTAGCCAAGACTGGTCAGTTTATATCAATTAGAGCTCATTCATTATATCAATAGGAGTTTGCGCTTCGTAAGCTTCCTGGTTTAAAATAATTAAACCATTCAATTACGTGAAATAATTACTTATTAGTCTGCTTTATATTTTAATTTTCATATTTAAAAAACATATAAAAGTGCCCGAATTAAAGATTGACTCGTCAATATAATCTCAATTTAACTTTTAATCGCATTTTCCAGCATAGCAACATTACTTTTATTCAGCAAGATTAACATTTCTTTTTTCTGGATACAAGTATTATAAAATAAAAAAAAATGAATGAAAATTTGGAATTTTCTTTTCCCTTTAATATAAATTTTCTGAACTTTCCATCCGGATTAAATTGATTTTTTTATTTTGGTTTTTTTTTTTTTTTTCATTATATTTAATGTATTTAAACAAAAATAATGAATAAAATTTTATATAGTGATATAAAATATATATAGATATAATTTCCACTTATTCAAACTGAAAATGGAAAATTGTTTTTGAAAAATTAATTATATATAAATAATCTCTCCATATATATATATAAAAAAAAGTTTTTACTAAAAGAAGAATTTATTATTGAAGAAAAATTCCATAAATTATATAAATACATAAAACATAAAACCATAAAACAATTGCAACTGATGGTATTAAAAATGTTGTAATTGTAACCATGAACTTAGTTAAGTGTAAATTGTAAATATAATTTTATAAAAATTATTTATTAGTACATTATATTTTTTTAATTATTACTTATTGTATCAGGATTTATTTTTAAACTATTACATGTAAGATTCATCATTTGTTCCGCAGTTGTTCCGTTGTCTTCATGTGTCACAATTATGTCAAACTTTACGTTCTTTTTTTATATCAACTGATTTGTTAAATAAAAAACAATTATTTCGAATATTTAAGATTTGTTAGTACTGTATATATAATAGCCAATTAACATTGTATTTTATATAAAATAACACTTTAGACTTTGTGAATCTAATTAGCATATTAAAATAATAACATTAACATTTAAACAAAATCGATAAATGGTTCACATCAATCTTTTTGAATAATTATGTATAGCCATGACCACTTTCGTATTTTATTTTACACTCATAAAACTTAAGTTTAAACTAAAATTTAACAGGCTCACTCTTCTGTGGACAAGTATTTCCTACTCCTTTAAAACCAACCAACCAAATCTAGAAAAACAATTCTTACATTGAAACAATGTAAATTTTATATGCAAAAAGATATGAAAATTCTTGAAAAGTTAAAAGTTTGGCAACGTTGTATTGAAGTAAACCATTCTGAATTATATATGTATAATGTAAAATAATTATTCAAAAATATTGGTACTCAAAATTCTTAATTTATGCAAATATATTTGGTACTCAAAATCAATTTCTGCTAGTTTATAATTTTTAATAACATAATTTAATAATCTTTTAAAAGTTTACAGCCCGACAGTCTGTAATTATATCGAATTTTATCTATTTATCGTTTTATGAATAAGGAATTTTTATAATTTTATTGAAAATATCCTTTGTACACAAGTTTTTCAATCCTTCAGAATATTTGATACAATTTCTACTTAGAAAATGTTATTTATTTTCATTGGGTACATAATTTCATATATGGAACCAAAATTAAATTATAATAAATTTATTAAAATTTTTTGTAAATAGATTTTCATAACCCAAAAATTGAACTCACTTACAATTTTTATAATTCTTAAATAACTTTGAATCTGACCATAGGCGTATTTACTTACAGGCAAATTTTGCCTAGGGGCGTCATTCAAAAAAGAACGCTTGTAATTTATGTTTTTTTTATTATTTTGCAAAATAAAACCTAATTTTTCTTTTACCAACATCAAAATTAAAGATAATAAACATTAAAAAAATAATCATTCCATAAGTTTTGTAAATTATTGATTCAAAAAAGTGTTTGAATCAAAAGTATACGCTCCATTAAAAATCTTTCGATACTACTAGATGATCTGGTCGTGTTGATGTCTGTAAAGCTGTGTACGAAAACTGACTGATAATATTCAAAATATTACAACAACTATCAGAAGATGCGTCTTTTATCATCTCAAGTAACAAGCCGAGCTCAAACTATTAGCATTTATAATGAATCACTTCTACTGCCCTTTTATGATTACATTTATTTAGTAATTAATTTACTTTGGATCGGTTGTGGTTTAATGTCACTAATTTAAAAATTAAAATAAACTGAAATTGAATTTGTTAATATTATAAATATAAATTTAATTGCTTTTCCAGTATACATTGCCTAGAGGCGTCAAAAATATAAATGCTACACTGAATATATAACCATAATAATATTTCATAAATTTATTAAATTTTCCCATAGCAATTCATATTAACTTTTGTTACTGCTATGACATTTTAAATCGTTATTACAAAAAAATAAAAAAACTTTTTTGGTTAACAATTTCCATTTATCCAAAATAAAACAGAGAAAAATTGAATATTTAAGAATTTTCTTGTTCAGTTCATTCTTATGCTGCAGGACATACACAAAAGCACAACATCAAACAGAACAGAAAATTTCTTTAAAAGTTTTTATTTTGCTGTCGTATCCTTTTTTCCTTTTTCCATTTTTTTTTTTATTGTTGTTATTATTTTCTTCTGAACATGAAAATTACTGGCACGTGTGTATTTTACATATATAGTTAGAGAGTATGTCATCAGTTTCTAAAAAAGGATCTCTTTCTATATACACATTGCATCTCTATATAATGTTGATTATAAAACCCACATGTAATACCATTTAGATGGAGAAAGTTCAAATCCTTATTGACAACAAAATAACCTTTGGCAAAAATAAGTTTCAGGCATTTAATGTGTGTAGATGCCATTAGGAAATTTTAAATTTAATATAGTTTATATCAATTTTTTTTTTTTTTTTTTTTTTTTATTAGCGATGATAGTGAATATTTTTTTTATGATTTTCCACATAATTAAATTTTAAAAGTTTTATGTGCTTTTTTTACTATATAGTTTTTAAAATAAAAATTAGAAGTTTTAATTGAAAACACGTTTTTTTTCACAATCATGATAGATATATTTTTATTAGAAAATTTAGCAATATTTTCGTTTGATGCTGTTATAAAGTTCACACCATAAATTTCAAATATGATAGAATAATATTTTATTTTATGTATAATTATATGGAAATTGATAAATAATTAGTTATATATTTCTATATAAATATAAATTATAAATTTTGTACTTACCACAGTTTGAAGCACATTGAACAATTTCAACAAATGGAATTTTCAATAATCGGTCAGAAGTTCATTTGGGGTATCAGAAGGAATTTATTATATCATAAAATTGGTTCCCAGCCTTAGGTTGAGCCTAAATAGACGCCTTAGACCGAACACAGCATTTTAATAATGAGTGCTTGTCCAGCAAGCAACAAATCACTTCATTTTATTATCACTTTAGCGTTCCAAACGATTATTCTTTTTGGCCTTCTGCAATCGCAATCAAACATTTACTTAGATTGTCTACAAACATTTTACCAAACCTTTAGCAAAACCTTTAGCAAAACCAACTGTGTGCAGACTAGCGGAACATTTTTAAACGCTATGTATATTAAAATAGTAGAATGACAAAGTCAATATGGGATTACCTTTTTTTCAGTTACACAACATCGGAATCCTTTAATTATTCCTACCTGAATTCCATATTTTGAAAGAGCAATAACACTGTATAAAACCGAAGTGATAACTTTATAAGATCTTTGCATAATCAAATTTAATACTAAATTATTCAAACAAAATAATCAAAATTTTAAATTTTCTTCATCAAAATTTATAAAAAAAAATGTATTTTAATTTTTTAAATAAAATCGTATAAATTAAAAATTCTATTACTAACTTTTTATTAAATTATCCGCGTACACTTAACTTTTTTATAATTAAAAACTTTTACTTCGTGTACGAAATTTTTTATATATTATTAAATTTATTAAATAAATAAAATTCAACAATCAAATCTTATAATAAAAAATTTTTTATCTATAAAAAACTGTTCGTTTTTTGCTAAATTGACTCTGACTGGGGGTTTGGGTAAAATACATTTCAAGTGTATAAACGTTGAAAATTATAACAAAAAAGTTTTGTAAAAATTTAGAATCATAATATTTTTTGTCAGATATTTTATTTTTAATTTAAAAAGTACATAATAACAACAATCAAAAAACACATCAATTCGCGCTAAACAACCCATAAATAATATTCTTCCCAAATGATTACAAGGACATTTTATATATGAAAATTGGGTTGGTTTTTATGTTATATAAATTGTATGTAAAAGGGTTTGTTATTTATTTGTGAAAATTAAGTTTTCATTGTTCGAAGAATTAAAATTAAATTACATTTCTTATATACATATAACATAATAAAGTATATGTACGTAATACTTTTTAAAATCTAGGTTCGAAATTATTGCGTAAATAAGAGGGGGTTGAAAAATTATATAATGAAATTTTTAAATTATTTTCACCATTTTTAACGAATTTTAAGATTGTAATTTTGAATAAAATTTTATTTACTTTTAAAAATATCACCTGGAAAAATATATGATAAAATTTGACACAATTTCATTATTCAGAATATCAATTTATTAAAAAATTTGTAATTTCACTGAATAAAAGCATAAATTACATTATTTATGTTTCGGTTTTTTAAAAGCATTTTATATTGATTTAATCATAAATCAGAATAAAGCTAAAAACGTAAGTACTTTTAACGTACAAAAATCATATTTAACATTGAATAAATTTACTAAGGTTAAAAAAATATTAAATAAATATTAATTTAATTCTCGTATAACCGCCATCTATTGATCAGAATTTCAAAATACATATATAATATTTTGATAAACGCTTAATTTGCGAGTTTTATGCGTCACAACGAGAAAGAATGATGATAAATGTCATTAAATATTAAACTTTTAGAAATATATATGTACAGTGTGCGCTCGCAAAAACTAAAAGTGTTCTAGATATATAAATTTCTGACAGCTAATATTTTGTTCGATACCGCCATACAAAAAGGATAAACAGACCATCTAAAGTATTGAAATATAATTTAATTAAAATTTTACTATTTTAAGCTAAAAATAGTCCTTTGCATGGTACGACATGAGACAGTTACAAATATTACCACAACCACATATATTAGCTCTACAATTTTGGTTTTCGATTGTGAAATTACGGTAGGTTCATAATTTCTGCACCATCGAATAAAAAATTAGCTGTCAGAAATTTATCTATATATAAACAACTTTCATTTATTATCCAGTGAAGGCGCTTTCTCTACATTTACCATTTGTCAATAAACTTAGAAATTGATGTAAAGAAGTAAATTTATCAGCTAATCTAAATTTATCAGTATTAGCTGAATAGCAATTAACAAATATGATTTTAAACTTTGCGTGATAATTTTCAAAATTATTTTATATACTTTTACAAACAGATCTCATAGCCTCTGTAACAAATTAAGAGACATTCCCTTGATAAATAAAACGTATAACTTTAAATTCATTAATATTTATAAGAAAAATTACTTAAAAATGACGTTAAGCCTCTCTAATTTACGTTCTGTTATTATCGAATATTGTAGTTCACATTGTGAACCAAATCTCTAGCTTACAGTATTTATATTTCAACCAAAATTAGTTACACAGTTCTGTAACAGTGCATACAAAATTCAAATTCTTTTAAAATAATAATAAAAATAACATTTCACTTAATAAAAAATATAACTAAATAAATTTGTTAAACATAATATTTTTTATTATTTTTATACAATTTTATATAATATTAAAACAATTATACATGAAGGCGTATGTACTTTAATATTTACTTAAAGATTTTA
Organism: Rhamphomyia laevipes; assembly: GCA_963920725.1. Taxonomy (NCBI): domain Eukaryota; kingdom Metazoa; phylum Arthropoda; class Insecta; order Diptera; family Empididae; genus Rhamphomyia; species Rhamphomyia laevipes. The sequence goes on from OY987257.1 coordinate 50,652,165, forward strand.
ATTTATTCATCCTTTTAGCTGTAAGGTAAAATTACTCAACATTGAAATTATCTTACGATTTTTTTCTTTGCATATCAACGAAGTGAAATATATACAAAAAAAATAAATAAATTAAACATTGAATAAAAGGATATTTTGTAATAAAATCAAAATTTGATTATAATATAAAATTTTAATCGAAAACATTTTTATAGACTACAGAATTTTGTATGATAATGGAAGACAAAATGCCAATTTTATAAATCATAATTTTGTTTCAAGACTCTTGAAACGCAATGTAAAATTAAACTCAATGTAAAATTGTCCTTTGATATTATTCTAACTCACCAAATACGACAGCAATAGAAAATATTTATAATCGCCATGTTTTTGGTGAGTAGTTCATTATTTTGACTGTAGTAATTATGGATATTGCAGGTTTTGTGAGAATTGGACTAGTAATTCATATAAATCGATTTCACTCAAAATTTATGACATATTATTCAGAAATTTCAATTATATTTGCAGCACAACTTTATTTTGTGATTAGCTCACTGTAAAATTTGTGGTTAGTAGTTTCAGTGATGTGATGGGACGCTATTAAAATCTCGTATTATACATTCTGAATATCTGAAATTTTTAATAAATAACTGTTTTTTGTTAAAGCATTGTTTATTAGTGCCCGATTATTTTCTGGTAGCTAATTGCTTTAAGATAACACTTCCTTGAAGTGACCTCTAATTTAATACGCATATAAATAGAGCTTAAACTTCACTTTTGACACAAATTGTAATGCCACATTAATTTTATCAGCTGATTCATTTCTATTTACAATAAACATTATTTACAATTATCATTCACCAAAATTGACATTTTTTGGTTTATAGCTAATCTTAGTACAAATTTTGATTGACAAACAAATTGAGTTTAAGTTGAGCAAGTTTAACAAATGTTTTATTAGATTTACATTTAAGATCGGACTAAAATGTATCGATCAGTTCATTGAAGTTCAAAATTTACTTCTTCATAATATTTTGTATGGAAAATCAATTGAATGGATAAATATAGTGCGATTGAAATCGATTCCGAATAAATATCGAATCAAAAGAGTTTTGAATGATTAAACTTTTACGAATCTTTAACGAATGTCGAGAGGAAATAATTTTTTACAGTTTCGTAAAAAAATTATGTATGAGAATAAAAAACGAAAACAAAATTTCAAAATATCAAATTTAATCGATTTCAATTGATAATTATTTGTTCAGTCTACTGGTTTACTGGTTACTTGTACGAATCGATTCAAAACTGAACTGATCGATACATTGTAGCCCAAGCTTTAATTCTTAAATTTACTAAACGAGAGACTTTGTTAGAACATTTTTACATTTACAACTTTTTCCAAATAAATTCTTCGTAAAATTTAGTATTATTTCCAGTTAAAGTTCAGATTTAATCTGAAATTTCAAATTTTACATAGTTGATTGGATAATAGAAGTACATTTTAGTTGTTGGTCGATGGCCTCATCATCCCTACAACACATTGAACCATCCTATAATTTTCTAATAAAAGAAATCACTTTTACTAATATTTTATTTTGTTCTAGTTATTTAAATCCTTTGTGAAGCTTATTATAAACTTTATTTCGACAAATTCAACCACCAAACCGACAACTATGAATACAATTTTATTTCATTTTATTTTTATAAAATTCCTTTGAAAATATACTAAAAAATTATGGTTGACTGAATATATGTTTAGTATCTTTTAGCTGCACCTAATTTCATTACGACTACTAATAACAATATTCTTTTTGTACTTTACAAACATAAAAAAAAAACCCTGATGATAAACGTTTTTAATTTTAATCAATAATTAGTACACACATGAATTGATATTATAAATAAAATATGAGCTCATGTCAACAAAATATTAAAATAAAATGAAAATATGTTTTTTAAATATACTATAAATATGCAATTTTAATCATTTTTAAAAAGGAGCACAACAACAACAAAAAATATAGTGACGTCGTATCGGAAATTATGTTTACGTATTTTATATATTGTTAATATTGAAAAGAATTTAAAATTTAATTATAATATTTTAGAGATAAATTCATATTACCGACATAATTATTATATTATGCTTAAAGGTAATAATTATAAATTAGTTTTTTGATGAAACGTCTAACAAAAAATTAATATAAATTTATTTAAATTTTCGCCATAATAATGAGTGAAATAATGGGTAAAAATATTTAGAAAAATAATAATTGTCAATCCAATTATTATAGAATGAATGAATTATATTCGTAAATTAAATCGATAATTTTTTTCATTGTTAATTTTTATAGGGTAAAACTTACTGATGTGTGTACAAATTGAATTAATATTAATTAAATTCAGTTTATTTAATTTTTGTTAATATAATATAAATTAAACTTTGTACGATTTGGTTGGTTTGCAAGGGGTGACGTAGTGAAAGTACTTCGCGCACTTGAGCATATTGGTCCGTTGTTTCCGGCACATCGACCCATCCGACAGCTCTAACGAATGAGTTAACCTTAGTCCGTTTAAAGTTACCTGATTCTATCAAGTCCGTCAAGAAATGATGCTTCAGACTTCAAATATTTAAACTTTGTATTTTTTATTATGTACTTTATTGAATCGGTCGGTATAGGAGTGGTTCAACCTCGCCACACCCTCTGCACCATAATTCTGTTGATACGCAGAATGTTGTTGATACGCAAAAAAACGTTGTTTTTTTTTAAAAAAATATTATACAAATTAATGTTGCCTCTATTATTGCCCTGATTTATGAAATGTATAGATGTTCCTGAGCCCTGAGACTTGTTTGCACACCAGATCTTTGAAGAAACCCCATAAGAAATAAACAGGTGTGATCAAATCGGGTGTACGTACTAATTAAATTCTGAATTTCTTTGTTCTCCACATAAATTCTCTTAAATAGGAGATTGTGTCAAGTATCGTGGGTACGATGAAACCATTCTGCTTGAACTACATATATTGAAAAGTAAAATTCTAAAATTTGTGTCCGCTGATTGTTAGTTACATTTAGTTATTTTGGTGAATCAGTAAATAAATGAATCAGTAAACAAAAAAAAAAGTTATTTAATTATTTGAATTTTTGCCCACCCTGTATAAATGATAAGTTTTTATGTAAAATATTTCTTTGATTTCCTTTATTTTTGACTTAAATTTAATAGACAAACTAAGATTTTTTTTTTTTTTTTTTGAAAAATTTAACATTGTAATTAAGTAGTTCACTATAATATCACTTATAATTTACTGTGAAAACAACATCATTTATATTAACCACGTATTAAATCGAGATCTTTTATTTAAATGTAAAACATAAATTTGCGTATAAACTATTTCCTGAAAATTAAATATTCACAGAATTTTACGTGGTCTAATAAATAATTTAGCATATTTTATTATGTTTCTCCAATCGTGATAAGTTGTAACAACAAAAAACAAACTATTTACATTTTTTTATATAATTTCCTGTAATAAATATAACTGAGATCATTACAGAAAATCATTATAATTTAATGAATATATTTAATAAAGAATTCATAATTTTAATTTGTATATAATGGCGAATTGCGAATTATAATTGGTCACATAAATATTATAATAATACATAATAAAAATTATTATTTCATACATTTTAACAATTTCAATAACATAAAAGAATTGCGTAATAAATTTATAATATCCAATTACCACCCATCAGCATTTTAACTGAGATTTCAGTAGTAAATATGAAAATTAGATTTATCAGAAATTTAGGCAATCAAATATTATACTTTGAAATTTAATACTTTTTTCTTAGAAATACCTTTTATCTATCTAAAAAAGGTATCTAACTTGGCATGTGTGTGTCGGTTCGTAACATTTTTCATAAAATTTTCTTTTCCTGTCAAAAATATATAAAATACTTTTAACAATTTCCACTTTCATGTAAGTTAAAAGATGGTGTATTTGATTGCTCACCATCATATTTCGTATGATAAATTTAAATTTTATTCTATGAAAAAGTACAATATATCTTAAAAACTATAAGACCAACTACAAAATAATTCGCCTATTTCAAGTTGTTACACTGATGTTTTTATTATAAAACTAAAAAAATAAATAAAAAATACTGGTAACTTTGGAATAACCTAAAACTCTGAGTTACTTAAAAAGAATTTTCATCAGGACATTGAAATTTTTCGTAAGGACTCACTGAACTTACAAAATGAAAATTTTACAGACATAGCAACTTGAAAATTGTGCAGATATTTGATTTAGTTGTGTAAATAGATCATGAAACGAAAATATGTGCCGAATTTTAAGAATTCGGATAACCATTAGTTGGTTGGATAAAATGGCGGATTACACATCAACTGACATGGAGTCCCAATTAGCGCGTAAACGCCGTGACCACAGGTATTGTTGTTTTAGATCCACTTCGTGGCGTTCAGAAATTTGACGGTTTCTGTGGGCCACTTCGCTGAGGTCATTGAAGGAACGGCTGCCAAGCGAACAGTACCAGGCCCTAGCCAGTGCCGAACACTTGCAAATGAAGTGAATTACCATTTCTTTTCACTCGGTTCTTTGGGATGGCAAGTCTTGCTGCGTGTTTCCAAATAGGCTAGTGACCCGTGTACACAGCTACCCGTGTACACAGCTACCGCTCTGACTATGTTCATGCGGGGGATTTTTAGGAGGTTGGCCTAACCATACTATGATATAAATCAAAACAAATAAAATGTTCAAGATTATAATTTATTATATTCAAATTCTATAGAGTTTGAACTCGTATACCAATTTATAATTCAAAGTGAAGCAACTTTCACTTAAAAGTCTTGAAAACAGGAAAACTTTTCTTATTTTTTTTTTAAATAATTTTAAATCATTTGGATTTCCTCAGATAAAATCAAATTTATTTTGTATAAAATATATTTCACCAATTTCTCAATATAATATTAAAAAAAAATGTTGGTGATATATTTTACCAAAACTTATTTTCTATATAGATAGTTCAATCGTATGGCGGAACTGCGAAACTTTTTCGAGAAAAAAATATGAATTTGAAGATTTTCTGATAGAAAAGAAAATGCTCAATTAAAATTGTATAAAAGAAATTGTTAGAATATGAAAATTTAAGCATTTTCTTTTCTATTCTTAATAGATTGAACTATCTATATATAGATAATTTTTGGTTTTGTTTTACGTATTGAGTGGTTATGTAATATGGTAATTGTGCGTCATAATATATATATATAAGTTTTGTGAATTTAACATAAATAAGGATATGCTAAAAAAAATATGTCAATAACAAGTGTTTTTGTTATCCTTTTTTTCTATGAAATCAAGAAAGTTATGAAATCAAGAAAGTTAATTTACTTGAAGAATGAAATTTTTTGAAAGATCAAAAACATCTGGTTTAGAGTGGCTTTTATGAAATATTATTTTTGTAAAAAATTTTTTTTTTTTTTTTATTAAAGTAAATGTTACCTAACAAAGGGTTGCCAGATGATCCTATTTAAGGAATAATATTAAAAAAATTATATAAATAATACCATGTTCCCGCTTGAGCCTATAACTTGGTTATAGAGCTATATCATAATATAAAAATGATATTGATTTATTTTTCCATACAAAAAATTTGTCATTCTATATTGTAATAACCGGTGGCATGACATAAGGCTATACGACATAAAGCCATAATGGCTTTATATCTCATTTGAGTGAGACATAAAGCCATATACTCAAAAATTGCGATTATGGCATTATGTCTCACTCAAATGAGACATAAAGCCATTATGGCCTTATGTCATGTCACCGTAATATCCGTATACCCACTTCGAAATGAGGGGTTGACTGAACAAGGTATAAGAAAATATTGATTCATTTATAATATTTCGATATTATTGATCATATTTCAATGATTTTTAACACGCCTACACAACAATTGTCAATCTTGTCAATCAAAGCAGCTATGATATTATTGTTTTATTTTCAATTTTGGCAAAGTATTATTAGAATCATTAATTTTTATTTGATTTTTTTTTTTTGTAATTATTTTATTTTCAATACCAGCTGATTTTCAAACTTAATGTCAAAATATATTGAGTATTTTCAGTGTGAACACCATTTTTTATACCAGGGGTATAGAAGCCCATAACCAGGGTATAGAATCTAAGTGTGAACATGGTATAAACTATAAAATATTTCATAAAAATGACAGTTAATATTTATTTTTAAAAAAATCTATTATTTTATTTTATTTTATTTGACAACTTTATTTTATTTTGCAAATATTTTTTTTTTATATTATTTACTCTTAATTTATTTTTCAAAACATAGATTATCTTAAAGCTAAATGGAATGTAAATGAAGATTTACATAACGCATATGCACTGGAGCGAGAACAAATTAATATTCAATATTAACATTGACAATTATTATTTCACTACAGTCTACAGTTGTACAAACAAACTCTGCTGCTTTACTTGCCAACATGATATGCAACGGAAATTAATATTTAATATTAATATTTAGAAAAAATTAATTAATTAATTTTAATTAATAATAAATATTAAAGTGAATAAATTAAATTGATATTACGAGTAGTTTGAATAACTAGGAGTGTTGTATATAGGAATTGACAATAACAAAAAAATTGGTTTTGCTGAAATCCTGAGGGTTTTCGAGGCGGAGAGCCTAAAAATACAAGAAAAAAAGTCCGAGTAAATTAAATTTGGCACACAGGTTTATTGATGAAACACATAATCGGCACATTCACTGGTCCATACGAAAATTTCCGTTTATAACATTGATTTTGACAAATTTGAAGTCGTTAGTTTCAGTGGGTTCATGATAATGTAATGCATGAGTATTTTAAATTCAGAAATATATTTGATTTATGCTCTCTAGAGCTTAACAAACTTTGCAGCTCGTAAAAGTTTCAATTTATTTACAAAATATAATTACATTCTAAATATAAATAAATAAACAGATTATAAAAAATATATCAGATTGGCTTCAGTACTAATAAAAATGTAACTTTTTGAACCCTGTACTTTGTTTAATACTTTAGAAAAATATTATAATTCATTTAGACTAAAATTATGCGCTGTTGCCAATATGCGCTCATAAAAACAAATTTGTGAATGTATAATCAATATTCAGCAAACTATAAAATCATATATTATTTCATTGCTTCCTGACATTATCAATATTATAGCTCTAATTGAACTATACATCCATTTTTATATAAATTCGGTAGCAATTAGTCAGTAACAAACTTAAATTCAAAGTTTAGAGTAAACGTAGAAGCAATATTATGTTCACACTCCCAGGTCTGCTTAATGTACACGTAAAAGTGGATTCAACAGGATACATGAACCTTTAAAATTTGTCTCAAAAGAGGATAACTTCAATTTGGCTTTATAACAATAATATTCTCTTGTCTATAGAGTTCGGAATGTAATACAATAAAAAAATATAATTATTTATATAAAAAATATATTTGAATATTATAGAAATATTTTCTATTCAAATTGCTACAAAATAAATGAAAATTTAATCAATAATTTTCCATTATCACCGAACACCAGAAAGTTTTTGTAAGCAAATGTGATGTGCAGAAGATCATGTCTCATGTGTGTATGTGTATGTCCATATCAACACAAGGTAAAACAATTTTTAAAGAATGACATATTCAAATCAACACCTCAATTTTCTCATATTTTCTACTTGATTGAATGTTGAAAATAACACAAATGTCAAATGAAAATTATTTCAAAATTATAATAATGTAAAAGTAAAAGGAAATTATATTTAAAATATGTGGGAAGTGTTGTTCTAAAAGTGTTCCCTAGACAAAAAAGATAAATTGTCATTATTATGGACGATATTAAAGCAACAAAATATTTTTTTTCAATTTGCAGAAAATATTGTTAGTTAACAGGCGATTTTCTTATTTGTTTCCAATAAAAATTTTCTTTTATTCACTAAGTAATTTGAAGTTCTTAGGAAAAATTGATTACTATGCGAAAATTATTATTTTTTAAAGTATTCTTACAACTTTTCCTTAAGTTAGAATTCAAATTTCTGATACTTTGGACAACATTTTTATATATACTTCTATTTATAATGGAAAACTTAAATAATTTCGTCCAATTTCTGAAATATTTGTAATTAAAATTAAATTTGATTGGTAAAGATTTTATTTTTGGTATTATTTACAATTTAAACTTTATTTTAACATGAATGGTTACTTACGATCCCCCCAAGTATCAAAGAAATTAAATTCATGTTGGCTTAGATATTTCAAAATTTAGTATAGACCCATATACTTCATACATACAGAAAAGGTTTATACGGTAAGTTAAGTTGATGTAATAAATTACACTGGGGCATGTTCTAAATCTAAAGTTCACTGTTACAGAATGGCAGTCATTTTAACATTTCGTAACATTTTCAAACAAGAATTATTTTTTACATGAATTGATTAATTAAAGGAATATTTTTTGTTTTAAAATAGTTTTACTTATGTAATGTTTTATTGAATCTATAAAAAATATAATTTTATTGTGAACTATTCACATAGAAACAGTACAGAACAATACTAAATAAATTTGAAAATTTGCGTCTCACCATCTAAATTAAATATTTTCAAAATAATAAACCGAATTTTTATAATATTTCAAAAAATATTTTATTCAACCAATTATAAAAAGTATTAAAATATTTGTTAATTATTTTGAAATTTGTCAATCTATAAATTTAAAAAAAAATAATTTGATCACTAACATTTTGGTGTGACGCAAAAAGTCATGTTTATTTAGTATTGTTCTGTACTGTTTCTATGTGAATAAGTTTAACACTAAAAAAATATTTTTTGAAAAACCACTTGTACAAACTAAAACTACAAATAAGAAGAAAATTTCAATGCTAAAAGTTTTGTATAAATTGCGAAACTTTTTCGGTACAACTAATAAGTTTTAAATTGAAACGCTTTTCGTTAACATTATGAAGACAATAATTTTGGTAACTTTAATTTATTAATTTCATTAATTTAATATAAAATTATAAATATTGCTTTTGTAGATTTGTGTTTTAGTTGTTGCAGTTTATGCTGACAAACAACATATTAGTTGGGCGATAACTTATCCAAAAGGATGTCTTGCGTAAGATGTTGTTTTTAAATGATTTTATACAAAAAATTAAATTATTATTTTTTCATTAGACTTGATAAGAATTTTGATGATGGATCTATATATAGGCATTTAACTTGTTGTGATCAAAAATTCGGTCCTCCAACATCATTTGAAGGCTTCACTACGAATAAAAATGTAGACGTTGAAGACCTCTATTTTAAAGCTCATTATACCTACACTAAAGGAAAAACAAATTGTAGGATACCCTCCGAATTTGTTCCAGCCGTTCACAAAGAACCGTGGGAATAAATGGTTTTTTGTTTACTGTTTATTGTAACTAATATTTTGTAAACTAAAATAGTTATTGTAAAATTGTTTTGTCACTTTAAAGTGAAATATAAATAGTAAAACTTTGTATAAAATCTTTAAAAGTCATTTTACAAAATATACAAAATTTTATTAATAAAAGTAAATAATTCAATTATAAATAAAGTGTTTTTCGTTTTTATAGATGAACACAAAGTTACTAGTTCGATACGTAACTAAACTAGAATAAACTTTAACATAGAAACGATAATTGAAGGGTTTGTTTAAAGTATATATTGGAAATTTTCCGGAAATTTAGAATATTTTTGCTTTTCAATTAAGGTTTATCATAAACTAAGAAAATTTAAAAAAATGCAATTTATCTCCAAAGTATAAAGTTAATTCTTGATATTGTATACAGGGTTCAGGTTATCACTTACCCAATTTATATAAAATAATTTAGGACTATTTTATTTCGAAATTTTATATAATTTTGAAATCACGTATTTTTAAGTTCTTCTATTTATATTTGCCAGTTTCTGTTGTCCTAATTTTCATTAAATATTGCTAAATTAATCCTTAAATAGTCCCGATGAAATGAATAGCAGTGCCCAAGGCAAATTATTTATAAATAAACTAAATATTTGTGAAATAATTCAATAAAGAAAATATATGTGTCATAAAATTCTTATTTGAACTGAGGTCCATGTAAATCACATTCCCAGAATTTTAACTGAGGTCCATGTAAATCACATTCCCAGAAACTTTAATGTTTCAATAAAAACTGCGGAAATTCTCAAAAAATAATTTTATTCACTTCCCATTTTTATTGAATAAAAATAAATAAAATTACTAAAATTACTGAATTGATTTTAAATGATGAAATCCTTTAATGTCCTGCTTGCTGATCTGTTAAATCTAAGAACTTTAAAAAATCTACATTTCTGTAACTAAATTAACAACAAATTGAAAATAATCTGAAATTTTAATTTGATATGGACACAAAATGAAAATAATTTTGAAGAAATTTACCAAAACTTTTTGAAGAAATTAATTTTAATAAAAGTATGCGAAAAATTATAGTGAAATATGTTCAGAAATTTAACAAAACCGCATACGTTTAGTAACCAATTATTTAAATAAATTAAGACATCGAATTTGTAATTTTTCAGTGTTTAAAGATTAATATTAAAGTTTATTAATATTTGATGGCTTTCTGTTAGTTATTTTCGATATTTACATAAAATCGTAAAAAATATGTTTCAATATTAATAATAAAAAAATGTTTTTTTCGTTAATTAAAACTATTTTTTTTTTTCGTAGGTTAATAGATTTTCAGAGACGATATCAATACTTCGAATTTTGTATAGGCTATCTATTATCTTTTCAAATGATTATTCTTATAGCATTTCAGTTCGGTAATAGAAAAAGTTTATTTTAATTATTGTAGGCATTGACGCAAAACAATTTATTTGAATCTAATAAATATTTATACATCAAATAATATTTCAAGTTAATTATAAAAACAGAATTTATTATGTAAACTTTATCTGAATAAATATTATATTAATAATAACATATTGAAAAGTTTGAAGACAATTCATTTGTGGACAAAATATCAACAAAGATTTTCTCGGAAATTAATTTATAAAATTAATTTTTAGATTTTGCTGAAACATAATAAAATTTTTGTTAACGTTGTTATTTCCACTATTTTAGAATAATTATAGTCAAATTAAACGAAAACTTTTAAGTAGTTCTTAATTCAGATACATAGGTGAAAATTTCTGATATTTAGAAGTTTCTACATTCTAAATATATAAATAAATAAACAGTTTATAACAAATATGTTAATTGTTTATTATAGGTTTATGCGCTGTTGCCAATATGCCCTCATAAAAACAAATTTCAGCAAACCATAAAATAAAATCATATATTATTTCATTGCTTCCTTTAGACGTTATCAATATTATAGCTCTAATTGAACTACTTCCATTTTTATATTAATTCGGTAGCTATTAGTCAGTAACAAACTTAAATTCAAAGTTTAGAGTAAACGTAGAAGCAATATTAGGTTCACACTCCCAGGTCTGCTTAATGTAGACGTAAAAATGGATTCAACAGGAGACATGAACCTTTAAAATGTGTCACAATAAAGAATAACTTTAATTTGGCTTTATAACAATAATACTCTCTTGTCTATAGAGTTCGGAATGTAATACAATAAAAAATATAATTATTTATATAAATAATATATTTGAATATTATAGAAATATTTTATATTCAAATTGCTACAAAATAAATGAAAATTTAATCAATAATTTTCCATTATCACCGAACACCAGAAAGTTTTTGTAAGCAAATGTGATGTGCAGAAGATCATGTCTCATGTGCGTATGTGTATGTCCATATCAACATAAGGTAAAACAATTTTTAAAGAATGCCATATTCAAATCAACACCTCAATTTTCTCATATTTTCTACTTGATTGAATGTTGAAAATAACACAAATGTCAAATGAAAATTATTTCAAAATTATAATATGTGGGAAGTGTTGTTTTAAAAGTGTTCCCTAGACAAAGAATATAAATTGTGATTATTATGGACGATATTAAAGCAACAAAATATTTTTTTTTCAATTTGCAGAAAATATTGTTAGTTAACAGGCGATTTTCTTTAAATTTGTTTCAAAGAAAAAAGTCTTTAATTCACTAAGTAATTTGAAGTTCTTAGGAAAAATTGATTACAATGCGAAAATTATTATTTTTTTAAAGTATTCTTACAAGTTTTCCTTATGTAAGAATTCAAATTTCTGATACTTTGGACATTTTTATATATACTTCTATTTATAATAGAAAACTTAAATAATTACGTTAAATTTCTGAAATATTTGTATTTCAAATTAAATTTGTTTGGTAAAGATTTTCTTTTTGGTGACAATATTTGTTTATTTACAATGTAAACTTTATTTTAACATGAAAGGTTACGATCATCTTAAGTTGAAAAAAATAAAATAGATGAAATATTATATTCTTAAAAGTATTTTAAGAAAAACTTTCAAAATGTATTTAAATACTTTTCTATTTATTGTAGATTTAGTTTGTACAACTGGGTTTTAAAAAATATCATTTTATTATGAACTATTCACATAGAAACAGTGCAGAACAATACTAAATAAATTTGAAAATTTGCGTCTCACCATCTAAATTAAATATTTTCAAAATAATAAACCGAATTTTTATAATATTTCAAAAAATATTTTATTCAACCAATTAATTATAAAAAGTATTAAAATATTTGTTAATTGTTTTGAAATTTGTCAATCTTTAAATTATAAAAAAATAATTTGTTCACTAACATTTTGGTGTGACGCAAAAAGTCATGTTTATTTAGTATTGTTCTGCACTGTTTCTATGTGAATAAGTTAACACTAAAAATATATTTTTTGAAAAACCACTTGTACAAACTAAAACTACAAATAAGAACAAAATTTCAATGCTAAAAGTTTTGTATAAATTGCGAAACTTTTTCGGTACAACTAATAAGTTTTAAATTGAAACGCTTTTCGTTAACATTATGAAGACAATAATTTTGGTAACTATAATTTATTAATTTCATTAATTTAATATAAAATTATAAATATTGTTTCTTTTGTAGATATCTGCTTTAGTTCTTGCTGTTTATAGTTTTGAACAACCACCAACTGGAAAAGTTTTGATTGGTTATACGTTAGATAATCGTGATGGTTGCATTGGGTAAAATATTTATGATTTTTAAATATCTTATATCAATTTTAATATTATAATTTTTTTAATAATTATAGTTATCAACATAATTATAATGATAATACATCCTATGTGAAATATATGTGCTGTAATATTGACAAATCGTTTAAAGGTTTCGGACCTAAAGAATCATTTAAAGGTTTCACTACTGATAAGAATGATTTAACCGTTTTTGCTAAATTTGATGCTGCTGGTCTCAGCGATGGTAAGACTAATTGTACTGTAAATTCAGAGAGAATTAATTATTAATTCAGTAAAGTTAAAAATATTTTGATCTTCAAAAATATTTATTTTGATTTTATGCTATAATTGTAATATGAAAACTAAATTGTAAAGTAAAATTTATTAAAAAAAAATATTATCACAATAAATGGCACTATAAACTTGAAGAAATAAATATATTTTTTTAATTTACTATCTTTAAGTTTCTGGAACAGTTCAGTCAGATGTCTTGGCTTTTTGTATTTTTTTTATTCTAGTTTTTGTTTTGGACCAGATTTTTTATTTAATTTTTCTAAAAGTGTTTAAAATCTATTTAATTTACGGATCAATATTTCAAAGTATTTCCAATACATAAAAACTATGTTTATTAAATTCCGATTTGGATATTTTCAGCTAGTGAATTTCGATTTTGGTTATAAGAACTTCTTTGGTTTCAAATCTCCACATCAGCAGTTTTTTTTTATTATTTACCTAAGAGTTTTTGGTTATAAACAATTTTCAGTTTTTTGAAAATATAATGTAGCTGGTGCATCCAACATCATCAAATTTTGGTTTTATATGGGCTTTTTTATACGATTTTGAGTTAAATTCGTTTTTAAATGAGTTATTTTGATTAAATACGGTTTATAAATAAAGACTTTTTACATGATTTTTAGTCTACAAGCCTTTCCTTTAATAGGCTCTACTTTTTCCAATTTTTACGCAGTTTTTTTTTTTTGTAAACGTTTTAAAATAAAAACAAAGAACTATTTAAATATTTTAATTTATTACTTATTAAAACACATCTGGCCCGTATTCATAGTTGTTTGTCTACTAAGTGACGTTCAGGGTTTTTCTTATAAAACATTTAAAATTAAATAATAATGTTAATAAAATTAAATTGGAACTTGTTTATATGTGGAAAGAATATTTGAGAAATTCAGACTTCAACTAATTAGAATAAGCTAGTTAGAAAATAAGTAAACAACGTAATATTATATGCTATCGAACTTGGTCGTACGATTGGTTTTCCAACTGTTGGCAAAGTTATTTTAATTTAATAAAATTAACTGTTGGCAATAACATCTGAAAATTGTGGTGAAGACATACTAAAATACAAAAATAGGAAGATGTAGATGAAGAAATAATCACGAAATAGAGACCAATATTCCAAGATGAAATTATTAAAGGAAGTTGAAACAAAATTAACCAGGCGATTTTAAGAACTTTATTTAAATATCAAATTGAAAATGACCAGCATCGGCCCTTACAATAGAAAATATTATAATTATAATTTGATTTTTAACATTATCGATCTTTTTATTAATTTAATTATTACATACATTTTTTTTATAAATTCACCCAATCGAGATTCCTATAATGGAAAGTGTTACTCAATTACTACTGGTCAATAATTCAGTGCATTCAATTTCGAGTTTAAGAGATTCAGAATGTAGTATAATTATTTTCCGATTTCAATCAAATTTGGCACACAGGAAGAATTGCTGAAGTATTGTTGGCATGGTAAAATTCCCGAGTTATACTTTATATGTTAAATTAATGTTCTATCTACACCATAAGGTAATTGTCACCAGATTTGAATGACATTTAACTAATAAAAAATTTAGAATATTAAGAAACGTAAAAGTTACAAGGTACGAAATTGGAATGGAATAAATGCTAACTAACGTTACGAATTCCTTAACAATCTTTAAAGTTAAATTAATTATAACGTTTTGTGTTTGGTTTTTGTTAGCTAATAATTTGGAGTTTAATGAATTTTGATTTAAAATTAATTAAAATATGATAATTGATTCTTAACGTCTTATAAAACCCTATGAACATTTCTTACGATTCGTACATTTCTTCACTTTCTTTAATTTTCACATGTCCTCGTGTGTTATAAATTAGGCCTAATTATAATTATTATTTGTTATTAACGTATCTCTATAATATTTGTAATTTTAGTGAACCATATAATCTTTAGCAATCTGACTAATTTTAATGATATTTGCAATTTCTAGTACATAGTCTCAATATAAAATAATGAAATTTAATAAGTTTGAAATTCTTATTGGTTTCCGCAATTCGAATCTTAAATTACATTTTTGTAGAACTTAAAATATCAAATAATTAGCTTATTAAGGGTCAATCTAACGAGAAAATCTAATAAGATTTTCAATAACAAAATATCCTACTATACCGACTATAAAAATTCAACTTTTTTTTCAACCGTTGAAATTACTACGTCTGAAAATGTCATTATTATTATTTCAAAATTATTAAAAACAAATAATTTTATAAAACTTCTTCACATTTTCAAAAATAATTGAAATTAAATTGAATTTCTGAAAGTTAATTAGTTTTTTATTTTTGATATTCCTCGTCAAGAGTGTATCTCGTTAGAATAAAAAATAATTTTAGCCCTTGCAAAAATGCAAATTTTCATTTTTGTTTTAATTTTCCAGGCAAAAATAAAAAAATTCAAATTTATGAAATCTTTTTTTTTTTTTATATTTACTTTGAAATAATACTGGAGCGTTTCTTTACGAAATCTTCATAAACAAAAAAGAAAATTATAAAAAAGTTTTTCACTTTAGAAAAATCGTTATCATTAAGTCCTGCATAAATTGTAAATTTTTTGAGGGTGTTGCTATCTTGATGAATAAACAATTGACATAAACTGAGTTGTTTGGACAGTCGCAATATTTTATGTAGGGAATAGGTAAATAAATTGAAATTAAAATTTTACATATATAGTCAGAAAAAGAGAAAATACATATCAAAAAATAATAAATAAAATTCATTATTTTTTTGATTTCAGAGAAAATCTTGATATCAAATTAAAAGTTACATAAATAAAAACAATTTATATTTATAATTTTTAAGTCTTGGAAAATAATTAAATGATGAAAAATAAATAATGGCAAAAATTTAAAAGTTTTATTTAATTAATTTTTGTCTGTCACTAAAAATTAATGTAGAAATTATAATTTATTCAATTTTTTTTTAATTGAATTAAAAGAAACCAATGAGTCTGGATTAAGGGGCCTAGAATCACAATCTCCGCTTTAATTGATTTCGAGAAAAATGGAATTTACTTATTTTTAATAATTTCAGTTTTATCTTTTATGTTTTTTAACGCTCCCAATGAAAAAAACTATTCATATATTTAAATAATTATAATGATTTTAATTTGGAGATTGTAAGTTATTAAAGTTTTCAGCTTGGATTTTTCGGTTAAAAATGGAAACAAGAATAATTTATCTTAACTCTCATTATTTGACACTTTTCCAATTTTCAGGTTTTTTTTTTTCAGGTTTTTCCTAGGTATCAGATCTATTTAAAAAGAATTAATTCTTTACAAAAACAAGTAATTTTTCTTTAAAAGAAACTACAAATCCGTTTTTTAACAAAACTTGAACACGGATTTAATATTTTGTTATATGATTTCATCATATTAACTCTTAACTCTTTCATTAACTCTTTGTTGTTGCTGTTGCAAAAAGTGAAACTTGTGAATTTTGATTCTAGACTCCTTTCTGCCAAGTCTTTAACGATAACAATCTGGAAATGCTTCTTACATTATACAGTGCTGTACAACAAAAAAAAACTCCCATTCTCGCTTCTACTAATTAAAATCCTAGCTTCTACGAATTAGCCCTGCAGTTCGAAATATAATCTTGGTTATATCCATTTCACACATCTTTTAAAATTCCATTAACTACTCAACAGTTCAAACTAATTGAGTTGATCAATTTGCGATTTAATTAGATATTCAATTTAAGAATTCCATAAAAATGTAATGTTCTCTTCAAATTTACCAAAAAAAGAACAAAAACATCCTTGCATTTCAAAAATTTAAATCAAACTACATAAGAAAATCAATATGGTTATCCATTTGACGGTAATAACCTTAATGATTGCCAATTTAGTCTTTCATTATGTTGAAATTTACTAAAATAATCATGATTCGTACAAAAAAAAAAAAAAATCCTCTTCAGTTTTCTTTTTATATAATATCTTTTCTTTTGTAAATAAAAGAAACTTTTCAACGTTTTTATTTTTTTATTTCCTTCATTAAATTTGAAAAACCTTTTTTCAATTTTTCCACAGTAAAGAAATATTTTCAAATTTCGATTGTAATTTTTATTTATAACCTTTCTCTCTTAAACCTTTGTATATAGAATCCTTAAACCCAATATTATCAATCAACAAAAAAAAAGGATATTCATACACTGATTTAGGTCCTTAACACAGACAACAACAACAACAACAAAATTCTATTTTAAATAAAAATATTTATTTAGTGTGCATAAAATCTGATTTTGTTTCTTTTAACAGGCATTTAAAGGGTTAATATTCTTATGTCACAGATACTTATATTGAATTAAATTTTCTATCAATTTAATATATTATAAAAATAATAAAATAGGGGCAGCTTAAAACTCGGAATTAGTTAAAACAGTGCGTTTTGTAAAAAAATATGTGTTTAATGTAGAAAATGTTTGATGTTGTTTATAAATAAACTGAATTATCTTAATTTTCGGAAACAAAATTGACCATTAGTCTATCGAGACCTTTAAATAGCATTCGTCTTAACAGGCCTTTAATTAATAAAGTATAAACGTACCAGTATTTGTCTTCAAAAAGCTTTTGATATTAAAAGTTTGTATTGGTGACTTGCATTAAAGCCAATTCATTTTACCATTTGATTTCAATGTAGAGCGGTATTGAAATTATATGGCGTAGGGCCGTTTTTTGTTAAATTGCAATAATGAAATCCCTTAAAAGTGGCATTTACAATTTTATATATTAATTAATTCGGAAATTTTGATATGGACTCCCTGGAATATAACAACGGAAATTTTGATATGGTCTCTTTGGAAATTTTCGACGCAAAAGGAAAATTGTTTTTTCAACTTTTAATTCGATTTACAAGTTTGTAAAATACAAAACGTTTTACATTTTCTGTAATTTTTTATGTATTTAAAAGTTTTGCGACTAAAAATTTAAATATTGAAAGTTATAAGACAGTAAATAAAACCAGCATAAAAACAGTATTAAAGATTTTATTAAATCTTTAATTTCTGACTATCTTCAAAATTGTGACTTATTACTATAATCCACAATTTCCTGGCGTGTTTTTGAAACTAAATGTAAATCTTATAATGCATATTGTTACCGGCGGATTATAGGAATACATTCTGGGAAACACACTAACAAAATTTAGGAAAGAAAATTTTGTTTGCATTTGCTCCTTATTTCCCCTTGTAAGTTTTGTGGATTTTCTAATTCTGTAAAAATAAAATATATTTTCTTTGCCCTGTAATTAGATAGTTAATAATATTTTTTAAATTTTTTAATATATTTCATTTCTTAATTATTAATATTGTCCTTTAATAATTTTCATTTCAGAAATTCAATTGAAACATTTAAAAATTGATCAAACACAAAATATTACAATCAAAACTATAATAACAATTATACCAATAAAAATCTGTTCGATTGTTAATTTCCGAGTATATAATATTAATACTGAAAAAAATAGACCTATAAAACCGAAAATAAAACTACAATAAAAAAAAGCCAACAATCCAGAGAAAAGTTGAACATTATTTACAGCAAATAATGAATACGAAACTTTCTTTCTTTAGATGTAACCAATTAATGTCAGCAAAAATCTAACTAAGTTAAATACACAATAAAAAGACGAAGCATAAAAAAAAAGAAATAACATAATTTATTGATAAATAAGCCCTACTAAAAAAACAAAAAAGAAGTAAGAAAAAACCGAACTTTCAAAGTAAATAACAAAACAATATTAAACACACAAAAAAGGAAAAAGTTGAAATCAATTTAAATGACAGAAACAATAAATTTATATCGAAAATGTCATCTTGGACGTGGTAGGTTTACCAAGGTCAATACAAGTTGTCGTCGTAAAAATGGCTAAAACTTCCGTAATAATTTCCACAACAAATAAAATCTTAATCAATAGCATTTTAATGCTTTATATATCACAAAAATAGCATAACAAATAGAACCAAAAAATCAAATCAAATTTAATTTATGGAAAATTCCAAAATTAAATTTTCACAAACAAAAAAGAAAACCTGAAATATAAAAATAACTTAAACAAAAATAATTTTAACCTTAAATTATTTAACTAAAAAAAAATATTTATACAAAAATAGTCTGAACAAAAAAAGGATAACTCTTCAAAAGGATAGTCTGAAACAAAAAGGATTTTATCCTCTATGCACATAACAAAATATATTATTAAATATTGAATGTGTGGTCATTAAATATGCGTAAGATTAAAAAGGATTTTGAAGTGTAAATTATTATTATAAGATTGTTGCCTACTCTCGTGGTCCTTAATATGTCATCAGTAATATCTTATAATAAATAGTATACAACTAACTGAAAAAAATAAGTAACGAGATACATAATAAACACCGACGAGATTAAGACAGAAAGCGAAATAGTTGACTAAAGGAAATAAAGTCTATAAATGAAGCTAACAACCTGTCAATATCCTTCTCAAATTTTTCTGCTGTTGACAGCGTTTCTTTTCTTCTGCAACTGTTTTAAAATTGGTTTAAGTGAAATAAAAACAGATATTACAAATTCATCAATAACCAATAGAAATCAAATTAATAGTACCAGAGCTGGATTAAAATCAATAATAAGTTCAAGATTAAGAAATGGTGGAACATTAAAATTTACAAAAACCAATTATAATAATAATAATAAGAGAATTGGTGACAGAATTGCTGTCATTATTACAGATAAAAATTATAATTCGACAACAATTCAAAATGGTTTTAAACAATTTTTAGAATTTTTTCAAATTAATTATAATATTGAAGAAAATCGTGTTGATTTTCTAGCTGAAGAAGGTAAGCTTAAATAACAGTATATACTGTTATACTATTGTTAATGTTATATTGTAAATATTTTTCTGTTTTCTGTTATATTGTTATTATGATTCTTACTGTTATAGTATTAATGTTATACTGATACTGTAACTGTTATACTGTTTCTGTTATTATGGTTCTATTATTATGATTTTTACTATTATAGTATTAATGTTTACTACTGATACTGTAACTGTTATACTGTTATAAATTATTTCAGTATATTAAAACATATCACAATTCATTTGTAATCTAACCTTATAATTCTCATTCTTAATACATAATTCTTTTATGGATTTTCTATATAAATTATTATAACAATATTCAGGGTCATCAATATTGATTCTGAAATGATTATAATTCTTTTAAAATAGATTTCTGTAACCTTTTAAAACAACAGAAATTTTCGAGAAAATTACAAACCACAAATTCAGCCAGTAAATTTTATAATCATTAAATATTAAATTAGAAAATCTAAATTTATTTATTTAAAAATTGATGTTGTTTTTATTTATTTTTGTAATTCAAGGTCATTTCAATGTTGTATTTATAAAGATTCAATAAAATTGTAAAACAATAGACATAATATTCTCAAAAAGTAATTAAAATTTATAATTATGCTTACCATTACATAAAGTTTTATATATAGTTTCATTCAAAATTTAGTTACTCGATGCGTTAGTATTTCAATGTAATATCCTTGTTAGATGTTTTTTTTCAACTATTTATAATCTGAAGATAATTAGGGACCTTGAAAATATAAATAGAGAACAGAAACCTCAGTATTTATATAAAAAAAAATTCTTTCATGCAACTTTTTATACTATATATATAAAAATTATCTTTAAAAGTATTTTCACAATTTTCACAAATTTCATCTATATTATAATCGTTTCTTGTATATAATGATAATAATATTTCTCAACAAAAACCTCTTTAAATTTTATTACTTTTTTTTTTTTATTTATTATTATAGAAGAATTTCCTTATTTAAATATTACAAGAATTTTGTATTTTATATGTATATAGAATTAATACTGGTACAATTTACATAAAAACTTATAAAGAAACTTTTCATTCAAAACAATAATACATAAAGTTTGTAAAAGACATATACAAAAATTCTTCAGTAAATATGATGAGAAAAAACAACAATGAATTTTTGATAATATAAACGTATACGTAACGTACCGTATATATTTGTGGAATTCAAATTAAACTCATCGTAAATCTTCGTAGATAGCCAAAACAGGAAAACATAAAAACCTTTTTGTTGTTTGTGATGAACATTAAGCATAGAATATTATAAAACAAAAATTGTTATAAGAATCCGTACAGAAGTTTCATAAAATATCAAATAATAAATATAGAGCATGTATTCTTGTATTCTTGTATTTCGTGTCACTATTATAATAACTCGCTCTTGGAAAATGTGAGTGTTTTTAAGTGAGTGCATTGACGACATTTTCTGTGTGATGTTCTATTACGTTATAAGATACATTCCGAAAAAAATATGTTTTGTGATGTCTAACGATGATGATTACAATTTCTATCACATTCTCACTTTTCTTGTGAACTTCAAATAAAATATCATTTCCGCCACTGTTGTTAAAATCAATTAGTTTCGCCAGATTTATAGTGAAGATAGGCACAACCTCGTCAGTATGAACTTATATTGAACGTTATATACTGAGCGCCGTAAAAGTTTGATTTATTTCTACTGATATGGTGTCGTTACGGCGTAAAGTGTCATATTGATGTTTATATCTGCACTATTATAAATGCGCAATTACCAAGATCTAATTTATAGTAGTTTTCGTCACAAAAAAACTGGCAGTCTATAACCAGTCATTCAAATCTACTAATGATATTAGACACCATTTTAATCCGAAATTTCTTTTACTATATAAACTTCTTGTCATTTTCCCTGTTCGTTGTCCCACAAGCAATAAATATTATTAAATCTAAAATGTTGGCAGCCAAACTTAATGGTAGCTAAACTTAATGTTTATGACAATTCTTCTCACTGATAGAAGTTTTGTATTTAGTGACAATTTAACTGTTCAAAATTCCACATAAAATTATTTCCTAATTGGGAAACTAAATTATTATATTATTTGCATAGAAAATGACAATAAAACAAAGCTAATAATCACAATGAAGATAAATATTCATAAAACAAGAATTCCAAGAGGTAATAAATCAAATTTTGTTGTTAATAAAATCAGCTTTGTTCATTGAATAAAAATCGATTTATCGGATATTCTTTCATAGATACAAAAAAAAAATTGTTTAAGCTAACACTACAAATTTATATAAAACTTTCTATGATTTAAAATTTAATTAAAATTAGAATAACAAATTGGAAAAAAAATGTATTTTAAATACATATCATTATTCATATCAAATTATTCTAGCTAAAAGTTATTTAATTTAAAGAATAAATCAATATTTTAAATAAATTATATGATTTTAGTGTTACAACAATAATGATATTAATTTAAAATTAATTGCATTTTTATTAAAAAATTGTTGTGAAAAATTGATGAATACAAAATTACAAAACTTGTTAAATAAAATTAAATTGAATATAAATTTATATTCAATTTGAAAATTTCACAGCAGTAGGTCAAATACACAATTATAAAAAGTATAATATGTTAAAAAATTGTATGGACAAAGAAGCTATATAACTTTTATCGGCAAATGGAAGCAACAATTTATTTAAAAAACTGTCAGAATTAGATTATTTTTAGCTCATTCACCATAAGAACTATATAAATATTTAGGATTGCTAGAAATACCTAATGCAATCAAATTTCAAAATTATGATGTCACCGGAAAAAATTCAATATTAAAAAAATGTTTTTAAATGTCAAACCGGATCAATGTGACGTCACGTAATTCATATTAACATCCAATTAAAAATGGTGGACTATATATTCTACTGACAGTAAATTGATTGATTGATTTATTCTAATAGAAGAACCACTAGGGTTTTTGAACTTAGGATAGAATTAGGTCCATTGTTCATCTCGAACCCTTAATGTTACACATGTTGTGGTAGTTGGCTGAACCAACAACTCTTTCGACCAAAATAGAGAATTGATTTACAACACAGAACCCCTGCTTCATGCAGTTCGTTCATGTAGTCAGAACCAGAACCAGAACCAAAACATATAAAAGTGTTCAACCGTCTCGCTCTGGTCTGCACATTCTCTACATATATTTACTAACGATTTTCGTATCTTAAAGGCATGATCCCTGGTATTGTTAGGAGTGCGTTCGCTAAATATATCGAGCTATAATGACATATGCCATTAGGATCTTGCTACAAACATTTCTTTTTTGATATTTAAATAAAATTTGTTGAGAAAAAGAAGGAGTTTATCAAAAAGTTAGATTTTATCGAATACAATTGGGAGGTTTTAATCCTCCTCTATCTATATCTTTTATTCGCCATTAGTTTTATCATACGTTCTTTAATAAAATGTCTATTATAAAGAAGTTTAAACATAACTCCAATTTTTGAACTGTGTAAATTTTAGTAAATTGAAATTTTTAGAAGTATTATAGTAATAATCAAAATTACAATGCCTAAAGGCAGTCTCAGTATCCTATAACCTATAGCTATTAATAGTCCAATTTTCAGTAATTATTTTTGAATAAGTTAAAATTAGAAATCTCGCCTTGACAAAATCTGATAGTACATAATCTCGGTATGTTTAAATTTTCTCAAATCTCCTACATATTAAAAAGGATAGAGATCGTTCACTAACACAAAACGGATAAATCATTATTTTTGTCGTGACTATTATTCTAAAATAAAAATTGTGTTTTGTCCTTCATAATATAATTTTATTTATGCAATTCATTTTTATTTTATTAAATATTTCAATCGTTAACTATTCGAGACCATTACGAAGTTAGTGAACTTAAATTTCTCTTTTATATAATACGAAAGGAAAATTCCAATTAAAATTGCAAAAAAATAAAAAATTCTTACATTTATTTAAAAATACAGTTTTTCTTTAACATTTTTTATATATTTATTTATTAATATTTATAGTACTTTCATTTTTTTATACATTTTTTTTACAGGCTTAAGTGGATTCGTTAGATGTTTAGAAAATGTAAATTATACAACAGTGGTGAAAGCTCTCAACAACGAAAATAACTATAATTTTCAAAATGATCTTAAATATTATGGTGAAATGAAAAAATATATTTCAACCATAAATACTTCAAAAATTTTAAGTAATACTTTAGGCTATTGTCAACTTGGTGAAGGACTATCAAAGGATTACAATAAAACTATATTATTGTGGCCATGTTCAAATACAAAAGTAAGAGTAACTTGAAAGACTTTTTTTATATATTTTATAATTATATAAACAAAATTATTAGGCTCTAAAATTTTTGAAATTATTCTTGTCATGGTTTTTAGAATTTTTAATTTTAAATTTAATTTTCCGGCAATTGAATTTATTTAAAAATAAATTTCAACTAATTTTAAATATAATTCTAAAATATTGTATATTTATAAATGATTTTTTATTAACAGAAATGTTTAATTATGGATATATAATGTTGTTATAATATTCAAATTACACAATTGGAAAATATAAAGATAAATTAAACATTATAAGAAAGGAAAAATATTTATGTTCCTAATGTAAAATTGAAATATTACGAAAAGAAAAAGAAATATTATTCACTCAACACATAAAACTTAACATTAAGTACATAAAATTTGTCTTAGTACATGCTAGATTTTATTTATATTAGGTTTATGATGTCTTACTACTGTCAGTCACAATAAAATCCCTAATGAAATAATTTCGAATGACTAAAATCACGAAAGGAGCAGCAAACTGTCGGTGTTCTTTTTAATTACAAATGTCTTTTTAATTATACTATTAACCAAATGTCGAATTCCGTTTATGTACGATAACAACGCCTTGCAAACAATATTTTTCGGTTTGATAATCGTTGGTTTCGACAAAATCGGTATCACAGAATTTGCTGCTTGTCAGAATGAAGAATTGTTTTTAAAGTCTTCATATTATAATTTCTTGTCTTCATTTATATTCGTTTTTCCTTGATTTTTTCTATACTTTTGAACCTAATTCATTCAAAGCCTTTGAAAGGAATAAATTGGCTTGAAAGTTAAGGACATTCACAATTATTGCTCCAATTTGTTGTAACTATTAAAAATTAAATAATTTAAATATGAAACAATATTTACACGTTCATAACTTTTCATTTATTTATTTTTTGGAATTTTTTAAATTTACAAAATTTATAAACCTTGAAATAGAATTCATAAGATTATATTAAAAGCCATTTCTTTTTCGGTCACTTGTAGCAGAAAATTTTCGAAATCTGTTTATTATGTTCACCCTGAATTTTTACGTACCGAATTATTTATACATTTTTATAAGAAAAAAAAAACATTATACTTAGAAGAAAGAATCATAAATTTTCCAATGTTGTTTATTCACTATGAACCTGAGTTCTCTGGTTTGAATGATTTTCTGTCCCAATTTTCTTTTAGGGTTCTTAAATTTATAACAATTGTAAATTGTGACCTTCTTTTTTTTGTTCTTGCTTTAAAAAATATTATGAAATTGAAAGGATAATGAAAATTTTTGTTGAACTTCATCAACAAGAAAGTTTTTTTTAAAAAATAAAATATCCTTTTTTTGTTTTTTTATATTGTTATAATATTTTCATAAAAAATTTAATAACATTTAAAGATATGAAAAGTTTTTTTTAAAAAAAAAAAAAACAACATAAACAAAAGGATTTATTTAACGAAAGATAAAAGATAAAATAAAATGTCCTTGTTGCTGGATTCAGGTAAAAAGTACTGATTTTTCCTTTTATTAAAGAATGCAGAGTAAATATTATTGAGTCGTCCCTTAATGGAAACGCATTTATTGATACTGGAAAAATATTTGTTGATTTGATACTTAACAGAAGCATAAACAAACTAAAGGTAAACTTAATATCAATAAAACATTTTAATATCAAATCCATAAGGACATTTTAGTTTGTAACAATTTCACAAAAACAAAGAATTAATAAATTTCATTTTATTTGATATATTACAACAGCTAACCGGAAACATTGTAATTTAATAATAAAAAAATTTCTTTGTTGCAAATGCTTCAAAACGATTATATAATGTCAAAACCTTTTTTTAATTTTCGTAAAAAGATTTGACCGGAAATATGTCATTTCCTGTAAAGGTAATGTTATTCATGTTATTACATATATGTATAGAAAAAAACAATTATTAATGTTTGCAACATTATATCTTTATTACTAATGAAACAAGCTAGACAAATACAAACTAAAACTATATAATTGAAAATTGAATTTACAAAATGGTCGTATAAAATTTTGTAATTAAAAAATTCTTCTGTGATTTCATTTTTTACGTCGAATTAGCTGAATTGCGAATTAGAGTTTCCTTGAACGGTAATTACACACAAAACTTAAATTTAAATCAATAATTATTAACTAAAAGAAACTTAAGAAGCTTTGCGAAATTTTATTAAATCTTCAGCTGCTGAAATTGTAAAAAATCGTTTGTGATGATATAGTAGTTTATTGAAATGTCAAGACTGTCGTACTGGAAGAGCATACAAATTTTTTAAATATTTCTTTTCCATTATTAAATTGAATTATAAATTTATTTAAATAAATTAATTTTATCCTGCCACTTTTGTCATACGCTTTACATTATGTTCTTCTAATTACAACTAAATCATATCAAATCATATCGTTCATTATACATAATTGTAGCATGTTGAATATGATAATATTGAAAATACAGAAATATTATTATCGATGGTTTTCAAAAATAAAAGAATTTATTTAATCAAAATTATTTGAAAAATTATAATTATTAATTAAAATGTCAATTTCTTAATAAAATTTAATTAATTAAATTGTATATCTTCTTATATCAATCAATTTTCTAATAGACTAAGAGCTGACGAATTTAATTTGGTTATTTTCGGAGTTACTAAAATGAATAGACAGACTTTTATGTAATCACTAAATATGAAGTTGTAGGTTTAGTAACGCTGCTCCGTTTCGTATTAAAATTCTGAATTTCTAATAACAAGTTAAAGGAATTTTATAGGATTACACCAATAAAATTTTATTACACCAATAAAATTAGCTAAAATATTAAAACCTAATAAAAGTATTTCCACACTACCTTAACACATTGGGTGCCACGTCAGACACCATATGTCTGACAATACTTTTACATTGGAGACCGCTCTAAAAATTTCGCGAATATCGATTGGTACCGTTTCAATATTTCATGTTTCTGAGTAACGCAATATTAAAGTCGCTGTAAATCGACCAGTTTGCCTTTAGAATACCACAATTTTTTTACAGAAACATACGTAGGTACCGCTGTCTGACAAAATGTATTGAAAAATGCTTAAGCTTTTATTGCTTTTATATAATGTGTCTGACACAGCAATTTCTATAAACCCTTCTGTCAGACACATATGTCTGACAAAGACATTTACATATAAAGTTTTTGTCATTCGGTTATGCTTGACATGATCAAGTTAAAAACAGGCTATTTTTACCTTGGCACCAAATATGTTAAAGAGCATAAATATAGTTTTACAGAAAATATAAATTCTATCTATTTATAACAAACTTTAAAAAAAAAAATGAACATAAATCTACACTTTAATTTAAAAATTCAATAAAATTGTAATGATTTTATCAAAATTGACAATAACTTTTATTTATTGTGAATTTACCAAAAAGATGAACATTATGTACACATTTCAAATGCACAATTTTCATACATATTTCTATGTATATGCACCCATTTCACATTGAAAAACAATTTAAAATTTAATCTATAAAAACAGAAAAAGGTTAAATTTTACCATAAAAATGAATTTCAATATTTAGGATACGATGTTAGTTGTTATTACGATACAATTTCCAAGATAGATTTAACATCCTCTATATAGTTATATAAAATTTGTTATATAAAATTTAAATGAAAGCATAAAACTATTAAATTATTGATTGTTTTTAAACATAAAAGCATAAAACTAACATTACAAAATTTTACATAAACTACTCTACCAACAAAATAAAATTAATTATAAATTGTGATTAGGACAACCACAAAATTATAAATTTTGATATAATTTGAGGTACCGAAAAAAGATATTAAGAAAATTTAATTTATAATTTTCTTGTTAAGAATCGATTGCATAACAAAGTTTTCACATTAAATGTTTGTTCTGTATTTTATTAAATTATATATATAGAAAATGTTGTTATATTAACCAAGTTTAAACTTTTCTCGGTTGCGAAATTATCAAATTTTAGACTACTTACTGCTAAATTGTATAAATTATCAGAAAATTATAGTTTTGTATACATACAAAAATGTGAAATTAATATTACCAGTTGGTTAAGTCTTTTCACATTATTTTAATTGCGTAATTTTTCGGCAACAGCTAACTTGGATATAATCGTCCATGTGTCGGACTTTATCTTGAAGTTTTTTGATATATTTTATATTAACACATTACCTGCCAGAACACATTTTGCAAGTTCAGTCCCAGTGCCAAATCTAAAGATATGCACAGCATTATTGATTTCATGGTAAAATATTTATAAGGTTTCAGTTGAAGATTTTTAAATGTCGTTGAAGTACATGTCGACATAACTCGTCATTTGGTAACTAATAAATTTGATTTCTTACGATATGTCGCCATTAACTAGTTAACGAGTGTTCACGAAAAACTGTTTCGAGGCATTCCACAAAAACTTTTTTGTTAATTTTTTTACTTATATTCATTATATTTGAAACTATTAATTTAAGTTTTACTTATATTAAGTCAATATATTAGCTTTATTAAAGTTTCTTTAAAATTCTGTTCATTTCTATATTATCAAATAACTTTTCAAGAAGTTCCCTTTTTTATCACAATTTTCTCAAACTTATATTAATACTTAATAAATTTTGACGATACATATTCGTCATGGCAAAGAAAATGTACATACTTTTTGACGATAATGTCACATCGTCACTGACACTCAACGTGTTAAAGGAATTTAATTGTCACATTAATTTTTGTGTTTAGCTATACGTGTAATCTCTGTGGTAGCAACGAATTGCTAGCGCAACTGAAATTTTAATATGGTTGCACTTGCAAAATAAAGAATACATTAGAACACTTAAATAATCTCATCATATTTCTTTAAGCCATTGACAAAGATCTATGTAGCGAGGTCATCTCAGATATAATAAATCTATCAATATATTATATTATTGCATATATTTAGGTAAACATAAATAATTTAATTATGTATAAACATAAATAAAATAGAATTTAATCGTAAGTGATAACAAACCAATAAATAATAAAAATATAAAATAAAATATTTCTTCATTTTGGTTTTGAAATCATTTCTTTTTATATATTGCCATAAAAGAATCTTAAAAAATTTAAATTATGTTGAATATATGTAAAAAAAAACATTATTTCTTTTAATATTATTGTGGAAATTATACAATTTATCAATAAATAACAAGAAAATAAATAATATAAAATGAATGGAAAACGTTTCACGAGGAAATTTAAAATTGATTTTATGTCACTATAAAATTTATATATCTTAAAGGTATACAAAAAAAAAAGATATTTGAATAAAAAAATATATCATTTTTTTTATACGCCATTTTTATTATAATATTCAATTTTAAATTGATTTTTGGTTTGGCAAATTGAATAAATTATATTAATAATACATATTTTTATGAGACTGTAATTCAGATAATAATATATTATGTTTTTTTTTCATATACATAATTTCTAAATTAATCATAAAAAGCAAATTGTAAGCATTAGTTAAGAAAGACTACAATAAAATTTGCATTTTAAAGTATAATTTATGGGCTTCATATTCATATAAACATTTGAAATTTAATTTGACCTTTAAATACATTTTTTTTAAATTGAAATTACACTCTATTAAATGATTTTTGAAGTATAGTTTCTGTTCCTGAAGTTTTTAATTATTAATTTTTAAGGATCAACTATAATTGGCATATGATATAGCTTAATCCCCATAGGAGTATTGAAAAATGAGATTAGCCTGTGTAATGACAGATAGTATTTTTGTGTTCTTAAGATTCCGCTTAAGAACACAAAGATACTTCTAAGCATTAAACAGGAGTGATTTTCGGGTATAATGCTGGGCATCCTGGATATAGTGCGGTGGAACTATATCGGGAATGCCCAGGATACAGATGTAAACTGTCGGTTCAACAAATCGAAGAATTTGGTAGGTATCCGAATCATGGATCTCCTAAAGTTTGTAAAGAGCGGGAGGTGCCTCGAATAACGACAAAGTTCAATATTTTCAAGTATATACATACCAACATGAGCTAGATTATTGGTTAGTGTTTGTGATCAACTGGGCCTAGTACAGTTTTCTAATTAACAAGCTAACTAAGATGTTATAGTATATTTTTGTTATATAGTTTCGATCGAAGTTGTTGTAGGAAAGATTCTCAGTTTTTTTATTTAACTTAAGAAATTGTAAACAAATATAATCAAAATGGTTACCATTTACCATGATACTTATTTGGTGTTTCCATACACCATACATGAACAAACAATCTGACATACTAAAATCAAAAGTTTCTTAAGTATATTTCGGCCAGACAAAAGTTTTCACATACCCCAGCTATGAATATAATTGAATTAGGTTATGCAGATTTCCCTTTATAGTTTGAACTTTAATAAATTATCAACAATTCATAAGAAACATATTAAATTCAGTTATATAAATTCTGAACTATACCAACTAAAATATACATTGCCAAATTATAGGGCACACCACATGAATTTCAATCCACTAACATTTTATATTATATTTAAATTTTTGTCTTAAGAGATCTGAAAGTTAAATATTTAAATTATTAAATTAACACTTTAAACAAAACTTTATCAAAAAATAAATATTTATTTTATTAAAACTCATAAATATTAATTAAATTAAAAATTAATTTATAAATTTAAACAGAATTTCAACTTTTCATAATGAAAATATTCCAAAAAGAAAATATTATATAGGAAAATCTTAACAAGAATTTTTGAAATAAATAATTAATTTTCCAGACAATAAATTTTATTTTACTTTAAAATTATTATTAATTGTGGTTTTTTTTTGTGCTGTTGGACTCAAGGAAAATTCGTATTAATTTATAATATTTATTTTTATATTCTCATATGAAAATTGATGAAATTTTTTTTATTTTTATAGACTGGGAAAATGCTATCAATCATTTTTAATTGATTGATAGCTTAAATAATATTTATTAATTTATATTTCATATATGATTTGAAAGGGATGAAAAAACCCTAATTGCTAAAGATATGAAATTTTTATTTTATGTATAACTTATTCATATAAATATTAAATTGTGATATTTTTACTAAATATAATTTCTTTTACCACAATTTTCCACAAATTATTTTAACTTTATATTTCATCTAATTAAATAATTAAATTATTCAATTTTGCGGTTCAAATGAAAGCCAACAATTTACATAATTATTTTCTTAACAATTCGATAATTGTGAATATTATATTTTTGTAACTTTATTAACATCACACCAGAATGGACAATTTAAATACTTCAATAATAATTTAAATTACAAAATTAAAATTTAAACCAAAGATATTGAAATTCATGGTAAATTTTCATAAATAATTTTATTAAAAATATGAAAATTTAAGGCATAATCATAATTTGGGCGCAAACCTTTAGCGGTAGCTATAGATTTTTTTCCCCCGCCAAGAAAAATCCAGTACAAACGCAATGCTGGCGGTGGCGGTGGCGGTGGCGGTGGCTGAGAAAATTATATTTTATTATATTATTATATTTTTTGCGTGAAATCTTTAATTATTTATTTAAAATGTCACTATGAAAAATGTCAGTCAAATTTAAAATTCGCCTCCTTTTTTAAAATTTTCTAGCGCTGGCGGTTAATATTGAACATTGTTCAATCTTGGCTGTAGGTTTTTTTTCCTTAGGGGTGACCGCTAGCATTGTGTTTGCTTTCATTGATTTCCATATTTTGAACAATTTTCAAAATTGGCGCTAAAGGTTTGCGCCCACATTACGATTGGGCCTTAGGATATTTTAAAAATACATAGTCAAATTATATTTTATCTAATAACTTTAATAACTTACTGAATTCTATGTTTTTATAAATAACTTTATCTTTAAATTTAATAATCTTTTTAAGTTTTTCTTAATCTTTGAAATTTGTATAAAAACTTTTAATAGTTTTCAAACAAATTTATTAAATAATTTTTAATATTAAAACATCCGATAGGCTTAAAATATTTTCTGAAAATTATAATTTTATTATGTAAAGTAAATGTAATGATATTTTTTGTCTTTAAACTACCAAATTACCATAATTATTTAATTCAGTTTAGTAGAAATTTGCATATCTTCATTTATATAATTAATTTCATATTAACAAGTACACAAGAAAAAGAAAAAAAGAAGAAATATTGAAGAAAAATTATCCTACAGGGAAATTTTAAACAGAAAATTGCACACTTCCTGTCTTCCAGTCATTAAATAATAGTTATATATATACAAATATTATGTATCTTATAGTAAATTTCATGTAAAAGATTCTATGATTTATAAAAAAAAACATAATTTTCAATTTGTTTACATTGATACTTAAAAATATGTTACTTAGGATTAAATAAATTTATGTAAGAAATATTTTTTATAAATTTTAACATAATTAAACGATTTACTTTCATTTTTATTATTATGTTACTAATCTCTGGTTAGATTTTATAAATTCCATTCTCATAATTCCCTACTTTGAATTGATTATAAAAAATAAAATCTGATAATCTTAGTAGCCTACATCTCATAGACTGTTGTAAAAGTGCATAGCAACAAATTTCAGGAATATGTACAAACCTTCAGATCTCTTAAGACGTGGAATTTCATTTTAAACTCCTTTATTATTGACCAAACAAAATTATAATTACAATAACTTAAAGTTATAGCTATTTCTTTTTTATCTAATAAAATACTTAAAGCTAGGCTTTCAATACATACTAAAGGTTCATATCACAGTATAAGCTTAAGACTTTACCGGAGATTAAGCTTCGGTTTAACTTATTTTCTGGTTTCTCAGTACAAGATTAAGGGTAAGCCTTCTTTTAAGTGAGGTTTAACTTAAGTCGCAGACGGGTAGAACTTAAGTTTCATCTTTTTAATTATTAGTTTACACACACAAATAGAAAATTAATTCAAATTAATTTAGCTGACAACACTAACTCACAAATTCCAATATTACATTAATGTTTTTGAGATTATTATTCAGAATAACATTATATGTATTCAATTATCATTCGCAATAATTCACATTTTTTTGGTTTATCTAACGTTAGGGAAAATTTTGATTGCGAAATCCAGTGAGCTTAAGTTGAAGGCTTAAGCTACACAATCGGTTTAATAAAACTTAAGCTTCCACTGTGAAATTTGTATATTTTAACATATTTTTTTTTTATCTATTTCTGATATACTTTTTTCAAATTTAAGTTAGTTTTCGGTTACTGGTAAAGGACAATAAGTAATTTTTTATTAGTTATTTTTTTCTTCTTTGATTCAAATTAACTTCTAAATATCTAATATCATTTTTGGTTTGTAATTTTAGTACAATTTGTAGAGGTAATGCCGATTTTTCTCCATTTTTTTCTTATTCTGGATTTGAAGTTTCTAATCCTGATCTAAAAAGAATTGTTTCACATATTTATGCTTGTTTACTTTTAGAGGTTTCTACGTTTGATTAAACATGTTTTGTAATTGTTTTTTTAGAAGCAATTGTTTTTTCCAAGCAGTGTAAATACCAAAAGCTAGTGACCTATTCTTCCGATTATTTAATAAGTTAAGTTTTAATATATAACCAATTTTGATAAGGATCCACAAATTTAGCAAATTTTCCAAAAATAACTAAATCATATTACTTAAATGTGTACCTAATTTCATTGGAATTGGATAATAATCAATAAGAGTATAATTAGATATTGCTCCAAACAAAAATAATACGTGTCCGCAAATGTAAACTTGTACGTGTCATATGATTTTTCTTCGATTTTTCGAATCTCTACTTTTAAGGTTGGATAAAAAAATAACTTTATTTAAATGAAATAAATATTTTTTAGCCGCTATTTTGATCACAACATACTTTAGAGTTATTCTTTTATCTACTCTTTTATCTAATCCCACCAGAAATATTTTAATATGTTAAAATGTTAAAACATATTTAAAAAGTTTTATTTTGTGTATTCATTTTATTATGATATTTTCTGTGTATCTTCTTTACAATGGTGCTACAGTCCAAATCGTAACATGGCCTCGTCAAAGAGGTTACGTGACAATTTATATTCTGTCTATTGGCTTATTTATCCTTTAATTCAATTATTAAAATATCTATAAAAGAAATTTTATTTTCCCTGCTTTTATGGTGTGTTTTGCGATTCACTGTCTGCGTTATACTCAAAAATGTTAGCATAAATTTTATACTTTTTTGCATAAACATTAAATTTGATGTTTGTAATTTTACTGGTTGTATGAAAATATTATTTTTTGTTTGTTTGTTAATGTTAAATATGCGAATTATATTTTTTCATTCAAATAATTTATTCGTATACATTATAATCAAATCAAAGACGCAATGTTATTAAATATTTATCTTGCAATGATTTTTTCATACTATATTTAATCACAAAATATTTTTCTTTCTTTTGATATAATATTTATGAAAATATGAACTGGAAAAATATTTATTATGGAAAATAATTTGAATGATTTAAAGAATACATAAAACCTAAAAGGATTTCTGAAAAATTTATAATATATTTTGATTAAAAATTCCATAATTTCGTAAAATGATTTATTAAATTTCTGAAAAGCATCAAACTAAACCAAAAAATAAAATAAGTATGTTTTATGATTTAATTAAAATATCATAAAAAAAAAATCTATAATTATGTATTCACATTGAATATAATCGTTCTTTGAAAATTATATTCATTCCAATTGTATAAAAAATCTTATATAAAAAACATAATTTGCCAAATATTCAGGAGAAATTTTATTGAAACATAAAAATAACCGCATATAATATTAATGTATCCTTTTGAAAATAAAAAAAAATTGTTCAAAATACTGAAAACTTGGTTCACGGTCAATTTACAGAATTTATTTTAATTTCAAGGAAAAACATTTCTAAAGAAAACAATTCGAAGAAAAACGTTTTAAAATTATACATTTTAAAATGTTTTGTTACAATTACTTGGGAAATATCTCGATGGCTAGATTAATTTTGCCATTATGTGGGCCAGTGAAAAAAGAAGGATAATACACGTAAAATGTGACAAAAAAATACGTATAATTGTATCGAAGCCTTGTTAATGGAAATACATCACAGTACCGCCATTACTGTCCCGTTGACTGCTCTGTAAAATACACATCTTTATACCTAAGTAATTACAATGCTCAACGTTAATGATGACGAAGTAGTAGAAAAAATATCATTGACACAAATACGAATTCTCCGCTTTGATAAAAATGTTGTAGAACACTTATTTTAAATTAAGGATTCGCATTAAGTTAGAAAACGGCAACTTTAAAAAGTTCTTTTCAACGCGTACAATGTATAATTTAAAATTTAAGGTTACCTCCAACGCTCGTTGACGTTGACAATGGTACTTTAATTCCAGCCTTAATTTCTTATAGAAAATTGAAGTGATTTTCCACAATTTCCCGTGAATTTCATATGCTTTATTTCTATATAAAAAACATTTATAAAAAATTCATAAATTATTTTTTCTAGGAAATGTTTTTCTCTGAAATTACTTTCTGTAAATAATCTTTTTGTGGGAATTATTTTTCAATTAATTGAATGGGATATATAGAAAAAAAAATGTTATTTCCAAAATAATATAATAAAAAATTAATATGTTTAGTATTTTCGTTATCCTTTCAAAACATTTTTATTTATACTCAATGTTTTTTATGAATTGAAATATTTCTTTTTTAACATTCCATTAAATTTGATTTTATAATCTCAATATAAATTTTTACTTTATGTTCATATTATTTTATTAGCGAGTATAATTTTAAGCGAGCATTTATATTTGTTTTATGATATCCATCTAAATATAATTTATAATTTTGTCGATGATACATTTTCCCACTCAATGAAAAAAAGGCTTCTAATTAGGGGTACCTTAGCAGATAACTCGTAGTTAGTTTTTAAACAGCAAATAGTACATTAACAGTAGAACTCTTAATAGGGACCCACTGATACTACCGATTCTAGGCATGTGTGTCAATATCATTCAAATTAAAGAATACTTACCTTATGCTCTAGTCTAGAACATATGATATTTTAATCGAAATTTTTTAGTATGGACGTCTGAAGCTACTGGACCCCAAACTTCATTCAAATCGTATCATGCTATTATAAAACATTTAATTACAGAATAATATAATAATTTAATATAAACATAAATTCTACTTAAAAATTCATTTAAAAATTCCTTTAAAAATTAATTAACAATTTATGTATTTATTTTAATTTGTTTTATTAAGTTTAATCTTCGTTAATTAGACATGATTTTTGATATGATGCTATTAACAAACTCTCTAATTTGTTATTATAGTTTTTTTAGTTTACCTCTAATTCACAGTTGACAGCGGTGAAAAGTAATATGGTACTTTTAAGAACTGTGAAGTCTGAAGATTAGTTGGAATCTGTAAATTTAATTTTTTTTTTCTACTATAACTACAATTTCTGTTTGTTGAACCTATAATACTCAATAATTACTTTAGTTCTGTAAATTTACTTATTTTCAATTTCCAATGATTTAAGTTACTCAGTAGTAGCGTTCTTTTCACTCTGAATTTAGTATAGTTATTGTATTTAGAAGTTATTGTCTAATTAACGAAGATTTGTTTGTTTTCGGTAATGGAAACATCAGAGTTGAATAGTAAATATAATAATAGTAAATACTTGAATATTTTTTATGTTCTTTTCTATTGGACCTACTAACAATAAGCTTTAAGCTTGTTTACGCTGATTCAAACAAATAATCAGTTTCGTTCTTGTCTTCATTTTCTTAGCAACGAGAAAATGGCTCTTACATCTGAGATTAATTAGAAATTGATACTCGATTAGTGATAATTAATAATTTGCATTAATAAATATTGATTCGTCTGTCATTAGGACATTTAATACGCTATTAAATTATATGCTCATGAAGCTTATTTTATTGAAAATTATATTAAATAATAATATACAAAATCCTTTTTTTTTCATTAAACAAATAATTTACGAGTTTTGCGATTTATTTAAATTTATCAATGCATAAGTAAATAAGATACGAAACCATGTTTGTTTACGTAATACATTACATAATAAAATTGGATTTATAACAATATAAAATTTGGTTTTTGTAGTTGTTACATAAGATTTCCTATTTCTGTAAAATCATTTTTATGAAGTTTTCATTAATGTGATGGAATGGATTTGAAGTCTTTATAACTAATCAAATACAATATTTAAAATTTAAATAATTCAACTTGAAATATATATAAATAATTGAATTGATTAAACCAATTTACCTGTCAACATAAAAATGTAATCTCATGTGTCCACTTTTTTTGTTTTATTTATTTAAAATCAATCAATTCTTTACTGATATTAATGAGCTTATTATTTTTATTTTCAACATAAATAACAGAGAGCTTAATAAACTCATAAAATATTTCTATTAAAAATAATGGTAAAATTTGGTTTTAATAAAGTGAAACACCAGTAAAAAAAAAAAAAATTCTTAGAATTTTATTTTCACTTTTTCATTTTGTATTTTTCGATTATCCTGATATTCAACGAAAAATAATAATAAACAATTTTTCCGCTCAAAATATTATCTGAAGAAAATAAAATTGAAATTTTCCATTTGATATAATACTCTTTAGACACGTGTTTTGACACAACCAAAGCAACAATTTTCCATTTTCCTTTTTTTTTTTGTCATTAGATTTTTTGTTTTCATTAAATTTAATTTTTTTATTTCAAATTCACTTAAAAAAAAAAAAGAAATGATGAAAATTTTCTTTGATATACCTTTTTTTTATTATTTTCTTCCATTTTACATTAATTTTTTTAAATAAATGAATAAGGAAAATGGTATTTTTTTATGAACAATATAGGATACGAAAATTAGGATACAAATATCAATTATTTTATGATAGTATCCTTTGGAAATCTTTAAATTTTATATTTCTGAAAAAAAAAGCATTCGATAAAAAGGAAAATTTTTATATTTTACCATATGGTTTTTCTTCTTTTATCTGGGGAGTAATTTAGTTTTTATTTGATGGATCGTAAATATTTATTGTTATCCCTTTAAACAAGACGATTTTATTATATTTTATTTAAATGGAAAAGGAAATTGGTGTATAATATGCAAAGATACATTTATTTTTCAAAATTGTATAAAACATTAAATGACGTTAAGGGAAAAATTACATTTATTATAGATTTTAGGACAATTGGGATATTCGAAAAGTGGATATTTTAAAATAATTATCTTATAAAAATTGATTATCATATATACCACTTACTTGTTAATAGGAACATATTTTACATTCCATAGAGTGAACAGTGAAAAAATAAAAATTACTCTTAAATTTAGATATTTCTATAAAGCATAAAGAATTTAGCGTTTTTTTCATGATTCAGACTTCAAATATAATTAAAATCTAACGTTCATTTTGAAACTGAATACTGAACCTTACTAGATTGGTACTATAAAAATAGCTGATGTTTTTCATTTACATAAATATAATTTCTCTTATAAATCAAACAGGTTCAGTTAATACATAAATTAAGGGAGAACACAAAAAGGTTTAATTTGATCAAAAATACCAAATAATAAGTCAAAATTTTATGTATTATAAAAATCCTGTAAGAAAAGTTATGTTGGCGGTCTTAAGGGATTGTTATGTATTGCTTACTAATTAAATTAATTGATTGCTGAGGATTTTGAATCTCGTAGGTATAATATCTCATAATTTATTTGATTTTTATTTAAATTTTGTCATTAAATTAACTCAAACTAAATTACAAATTTCTAGTACATAAATAAATTACATGTCATAATAAATTACAATTTAACTAAAAACAAATCACTTACTATTTACATGGGTTAATTCTTTAATATTAGTCTTTTTTAGAATCAGACTAATCGGAATGCTACTAAAATGCTATAAATTTAACCTCGCTGTCTTCTTAATATTTTTTTCATGCTAACTCTTTCTGCAGAATGTCATATAAACTAAGCTATTTGACAGCCCTCTTGAATACTTCATAATTATTTATATAAAGTCTTTCTTATAATAGAAATAGCATATTTAAATTGATGAGTTAGGATATTTTAAATTACGAAAATATATATTAAATTACGAGATTTTTATTTCCGCGGCTTTTAAATTTTGAAATTTCGAAATAATTAATTAAGTACCGAAACCAAATAGTCTACAAATTCAATTACAAGATGCCGAGACATTATTCTATAAGATCCAAATTAAATTATATAAAAAAAAATTTCTTAAAACTAGGTTAAGAGCAGAAGATTATTTCTTAAATGCAACGCCAGCCAAAGCATAAAAATTATAAAATATTACTAATTATGGTGCAATGCTAAACTAACCTCTATGCTCTAACCGACATGTTACAAAATATCCTGACAAATTACAACATTAACATTAGAGTAAATTAGTCAAGTTTAGTGCTGGGTATTTAAATACTTGAAAAATTAAATTGTAAAGTTTTGTTCTTAAATATACATTTTACGAGTAGTTAGAATAACAACTAAGAGTGTTGCAATGGACTTGCTGGTAATAAGAATGAATTTGATTGAAACTTTTTTATGGGCGTTTTCGAGGGCGGGTAGTCAAATAACACAACAAATGTGCGCAACAATGTTTCCTGAAACGCTCGTCAGAATTTAACTAACTTCGGCATATTGGTTCAATCAAATTTTTCGATTGCTAGAATTTTCCGTTTATTTCGAATTATATAATAACAGGTTAAAATTTTTCGGTTACTATTTTATAGGGGATTTAATAGAATTAAGCAGTGTAAAACCTGCAAAGTTGACAAACTTTATAAAGGAAGTGAAAATGGTCAATGTTTCGTAGGGGGGTACAACGGGCCGTACGGTCTAGATACGTGGTTTGGTCGCTTCCATTCCCCCCTTCTCAAACCAACCAAATCCATTAAAATGTTTTAAAATATGTGACTTTTTTCACAAAGCATTATTTTTTTATAAATCTACTGATAATTACATAACATTATTGAACATAAATCATTGTTAAATCTAACTACGAGTTATCTGATCCCCCCTAGTTAGAAGCTTTTTCTTTTTCTACATTATAATTACAAAATTCTTTCTTTTCAATTTTTTTTTTTACAATTATTCCGAGATTTTCAAAATGATTTTTTAAAAAAAGACAACGACAATTAAAGTAAAACTAGTCAAAGCTAAATGTACAGAATACTAAAAATATAAATTTACAAGCAAAAAAACAATGAGATAATGAGCTTGAAGAAAAAAGAAAAATGATTTCAAAAAGTATAAATTTTCTTTTAATGAGCTTCCATTTTATATTTTAGATAAATTTCAACTGTTTTACTTGAAAATGATTTAACTTTTGTGAAAAATTTATTATAATGTTTTTTTATTATTATTATTATTATTTATATTATAAATGACATTTCATTTAGACGTAAAATTAGAAAATAATTTTGACAAATTGATAAAACATTTAAATATTCAAAAATTAAGAAAATGAGTAATGATAAATAAATTAAGTGGTTAGAGATTTGATGTATTAAGATATTAACGAGAAATAATTAAAGTATTTAATTAATTTATTATGTTGTAAAAATTAAGTGTGAATCGATTGTAATTTTGTAGCCAAATTATTTTTTTAAATTACTAAAAGAATAACGAATTTTATGATTATTAAATAATTAAATTAAATTAAATTTTTATATGATAAACTGATTAATATCTGTCGATTAACTTGTTAAGTGTATTATTGCCATGCCTCGATGACTACATACAAATCTCGATGATTATACTATAATTTTACAATTTCAGAAATCTTAGTTCTAAATATTCTCACGACACGGTCAATTATTCCAATTCTCTACATAGTTGGACTACAGATATTCGATTAATTTAACGAACTACACCTTTTCCAAGTATAATTCAGAAAGTATCAATTTTAGTTCACAAAGCATCAATTATAATTTATATTTTTCAATTTTAATTCAGATTAGTCAATTTTAGTTCAGAAAGAGTCAATTGTTATTCAGCTAAATCAGTTTCAATTCAGAAAGTTTCAAGTGTAATTCAGAAAGCATCAATTAAAATCTCAACTACATATAGCGTGTAACACTGTACAGTAAATCAAGCTACAGCTTTGACAATGAATGACATGCCTGTCGGTTGTTAACTGCAATTTAACGTCTGCTGAAAGTCTGAATGTCTTAATTTAATAATTTACAGCATATTTCATAGTATTATCCTTAAGTTTCTTATCTTCTAAGTATGTTTTTAATATTGTTTATTTTATGTTGGATTAGGGTTCTTGGTTTTATTTAAATTAAAATAAATCCATTCCTAATACCATTAGGGTTTTCTGAATTACGATTGATACTTTTTGAATTACATTTGACTAATCTGAATTTTAATTTATGCTTTCTGAATTACATTTGGAAAAGGAGTAGTTAATTATATAATATATAAAAAAATAACATTTATTTTGCAAAGAACATTAAAGTCACGTCACATCAGGTAACTATTATGTTTTGAACAAAAATGGAAATCAGAAAACACCAATTACACCGGATATAACCTTCTTAGTATACAATTTTGCAAATGTAAAGCTATTGTCTGAAAATTAAACTACATTATACAATTTGCCCCATGAATATTCCTGACCTTCTACAAAACCAACCATAAACTTAGAATGCTATAAAATACACAATCGGTTTTTAAGAACACGATATAAAAAGTCAAACTTCTTGTTTTAACGACCATTTTATAAAATTTTAATTTACCAACAAAATCTGTGATACCAAAAATAATTCAATAAATTCAAATTTTGTTCCAACAACTTTTCAAAACTTTAATATCAAAACTTTAATGTAATAAGAAAAAAAAATCAATATTTCACAGAGAAACTTCTTAACTCTTAAATAATATTTTCTTGTTCTTCATTCTGCCAAATATAAAACATTTTGTAAATCTATCATTATTTTTATAACCACCATTTTTTAATACTCAATACATAAACTTTTAGAAATAAATTTTCATTGATGTCTTTTACAGGTTTCCAACAATTTTCTACCATCATTTGAATCAATATCATTTGCTGTAAGGAGTATAGCTAAGAAACTTAATTGGACAGAGGCACTAATTTTAGTTGCTGGTGAGTAAAAAGTAATTTTGATTAAATTAGTTGTTATATATTTACTTTTACCCAAAATATCGTTTTTTTTTCTTTTTTGGTTAGTGTCATAAATAATATTTTTTCTTAATTTTCACAGTCAGGAAAATATATTTAGTTATTTTGGTTAATATTTACAGAAATACTTTTTATATAAATATATATTTCTTAAGAAGCAAATTGCTACATCTATATATACAATCTTCCATGATTACAACAAGAAACCATACTTTCATGTATAAAGTTATTTTATGTGATTAAAAAGTTTCTCATAAGTTCTTCTGTAACAAACAATATACATAAAGTTTTTAGCAAATTTATATGAAATATCAAAATAAAATAGTGCTAAATTATTTTATATTAAGTCAGTAAGTGATATTTTGAATCCTGTATACAATATCGATAGAATTAACTTTATACTTTGGAGTTAAATTGCATTTTTTAAATAAGAAAAAGTATTTTTAGGTCGAAAGTTTAACAATTTTCTTAGTTTATGATAAACCTTAATTGAAAAGCAAAAATATTCTTAAATTTTTCAAAACGAAATTCCAATATACTTTAAACAAACCCTTCAATTATCGTTTCTATGTTAAAGTTTATTCTAGTTTAGTAACGTATCGAACTAGTAACTTTGTGTTCATCTATAAAAACGAAAAACACTTTATTTATAATTGAATTATTTACTTTTATTAATAAAATTTTGTATATTTTGTAAACTGACT
Organism: Rhamphomyia laevipes; assembly: GCA_963920725.1. Classification (NCBI taxonomy): domain Eukaryota; kingdom Metazoa; phylum Arthropoda; class Insecta; order Diptera; family Empididae; genus Rhamphomyia; species Rhamphomyia laevipes. The sequence continues at coordinate 50,695,905 of OY987257.1, forward strand.
TTTAAAGATTTTATTTAAAGTTTGTCTATAGATTGAATTTGAAGTCACAATGTTACTAGTTGTGGAATGTATACAAAGTTTAAAGTTTGCCCTGTAAAGTGTTTTTAAAAAATTAGTTACAATTAGTTTTTTATCAATATAAATTGGTCAATAATCAGAAAATTTGGCTTCAACGTTCACATTTATATTCGTAGTTTAATCACAACAAGTAAAACCCCATTAGCAAATCCATCACTAAAAACCTTTCTAATTCTAATTAAATAATAATAATTCATTTTTTTTACATATATAAATAATTTAAAAGCAATATTTTAAAATTAATGTGAGCATTTTCCATATTTTCAATGTCTTTGTATCACAAAACTTCATATTTATAAGTTCTCGTAAAATTGAATTATTTAATAAGTTAAATTTAAATGGTTATTAGATTTAAGTTAAAAAATATAGAAATACAAATTTTTAAAATAAGTTGTTTCCATTTCCACATTGTTAAATATTTTGAAAAATTATTTTTTATTTAACTATAGCTAATTGAAAAGAAACAAAATTTTTACAATTAAATATTATATAAAGAATAACTAAGTATAAATTTCTTAAATATCTTATGTTTAAATTTAATCTTACTTAAACAATACTTAAAAATAAATATTTAAACAATATTTAAACAATACTTACATAAATTTAAAATTACACCTTAAATTCAAATACATAAAATATAAATATAACAAATTGTGTTTTTAAACGTTTCACCAAAATAAAAAAATGCTGCTAATTAGGGGTACCTTAGAAGATAACTCGTAGTTAGTTTTTAAATAGTGATTTGTATCCTACAGTGTTTTCTAATTAACAGTATGTTTGTAACAAACAGTACTTTAACAGTATAACTCGTAATTTTGATATGGACCCACTAAAACTAAACTAATATCAAAAAGTGTAGTGAAGTCGCTCCGCAACCTTTAAATTAAAATGAATATAAAAAAAAAAGATTTTTAACAATTAAAAAAATTAAAATCTAGTTCAATACAAAAACGTTTTACTTTATAGAACCGAAATGCTATCAGAAAAATCGAAACCCTGTTTTGCAAAAGCATTTACAGCCGATACAAAATATAATAAATATTCGCAATATTGTGAATTAACTAACTATTGTATAATATTGGTATCGTCTGTAAATCTATTAACCGACGAAAAAAACATTAAATATCTTTTTATTATTAATATTGAAACATAATTTTTTACGATTTTTATAAAAATATCCAAAAATAACTAACAGAAAACCATCAAATATAAATAAACTTAAATATTAATCTTTAAACACTGAAAAATTACAAATTCGATGTGTTGACTAATTTAAATAATTGGTTACTAAAGTATGCGGTTTTGTTAAATTTCTGAACATATTTCACTATAATTTTTCGCATACTTTTATTAAAATTAATTTCTTAGGTTCTACATTACAATCCAAAAAGTTTTAGTAAATTTCTTCAAAATTATTTTCATTTTGTGTCCATATCAAATTAAAATTTCAGATTATTTTCAATTTGTTGTTAATTTAGTTACAGAAATGTAGAATTTTAAAAGTTCTTAGATTTAAGTAATAAGGACATTAAAGGATTTCATCATTCAAAATGAATTTAGTTATTTTCGTAATTTTAGTTTCAAATGAATTAGCTACATAGTTTTTCTGATAGAAAAATGGGAAGTGAATAAAATTATTTTTTCACAATTTCCGTTTTCCTTTATTGCTTTTGCGTGCGTGCTGGTTAATGTTTTTGGCAATGTGATTTTTTATCTTTGAATGGACATCAGTTAAATTGGAGATATTTTCTGTATTGAAATATTTCAGAAATTTTATTAATTATTTTTAAAAAATGTGAGAAAAATAAGGACAACAGCTGCCAAATAGTAAAAAGTATTTTATATTATAATCCAATTGGAAATATTGGACAACCATTTTTGAGGAATATTAAATAATAATTGGAATGGGAAATATTTTCAAATAGAGTAATGTAAACTACTATCTGACATATGAGTAACAAGACTCTATTCGTCGATAATGCGAATCACTTGGTTTGGTACTAAAAGTACCATAAATAGAAGAAAATTTCAATATCAAAAGTTTTGTATAAATTGAAAAACTTTTTGGGAAAACTAATCAGTTTTAAATATGAACTTATAATTAACATTATGAAGACAATAATTTTGGTAAATTTCATTTATTAATATTATTAATTTAATTTAATATACAATTAGGAGATAGAAATTCTTGTTGTGAGCAACCATGTGAAGAACCTGGCCAGATTCTGGCTTCATTACTTATAAAAATGTAAACATATTTCAGAGATATAAAAATGAATTGTTAACTCTCAAAGATAGTGCAATTAGTTGTCAGTAAAGTAGTTGAAAAAATCAAAAAAAATGGACATCAAAATATATTTTTTTACTGATTAAGTTATGAAAAATGTTTTAATGTTGTAAAGATACTTTTTAGTATACAAAAATTGAAAAAAAAAATAATTGAAGTTTTAAATTTGCGCTAAAGGTTTGCGCCCACATTACGATTGGGCCTTAAAGATTTTTTTTTTTATGTAATAATCTTTCATAAAAAAAAAAATTGACCGGAAATTAAGATTTCATGAAAATAAATGTTGCTTAGCAAAAAAAAGAAGACATAAGAAAATAATTTTTTTAATGTTTTTTTAAAGTAAATTTTTTAATGTCTTGGGATCATAGGATCAAAAAAAATTTCGATAAACATAATAATTGAAAGATATTTATAGAACGATGAGAAATTTTCAATTACCAGAAGATAAAAAAACTGTCACCTAAATTAATTAAAAAAGAATCATTAAAAATTACTTTATGTAAATAACTTTGTTAATAAACTTATAAATTTAATGCAAGTGTTCTTTTTCCGGGAAAATATTTTACAATTTTAATCAATAATAATGTTTAGGATTTCCTTTCTTTACCAGTCACGAATTACGGAATTCGGATCATTTCTCAAATCAGTTTACGAGTAATCCAATGAATTTACTTTATAAATGATTCCTGATTCCGGGCAAGTTCAAATTTTATGAACAAATAAATAAAACAAACTTCAAATATGTTAAAAATAAAAACTTTCACTTAATCTTAACTTGAAAGGAAATGATTTTTTTTTCAAACGATTTTTAACTATATTTTATTTTTCAGTGTTGTTACTTCAAATAAAAAGTGTTCTATTTTTAACCTCAAGGCGAAGCGGTGTAGAAATTCTTAACACCTAATAAAAGTTTTTACTAAACTGATGGATATACAAAAGAAAAAGGGAAATTTATTTATAATTTTGTAAAAAGAATTTTCAAATTTATTTTCAGTTTTATTTTACAAGATCAATCAAAAGTTTACCATTTTAAGTTTAGAAATTCAAAGAAAAAAATTATTTCTAATTTTAATTCTATTTGTATTTCGTTTCGTTGTTCAATTTTTGTGAAAATTTTTAGAAAGTAAATGAAAATTTTATCTTTTTTAACTTAGACATCAGTTTTCTGGTAATTTTAGTTTATTATATTATATTACAAAATTATTATCAGATAAAGAATTTCTACCAAAAATTAATTTTCTAAAAATATGAAAATATTTTTATTAATTTTATTTATTTAATATTTTCATATGACATAACCAGATTTCAATTTATTTTTATGATTTTTATATAGTAATTTAAAAATGTATTTGACATTATAAAAATGAAAGATTTTATTTATTATTATTTATAATATGATTAATTTTCCACGAAATAATTTTCAAAATTTACGAAATTCTGGATAAAACTACCAGCGAAAAACTATTTGTATTTTATGCTGTAACAACTGATGAAGTTTTACATTATTTATTTATTTATTCAATCAATCATACCGACCTTGCTTTTATTGATTACATAATTTGAAATTGAAATAATTCTGCTTTAATAGTTGCCTTCAAATATGGATGAATCTACAAATATTTGTAAATTTTTTTAAACTTGAATATTATTTCATAAAATTTACTAGTTGTGAATACAGGACATCGAATGGCTAGATATCCTGAATAATCAATCATTTTATAGTTGTATAGATCCCAACGATTCATCTGCTTATTGTCGTACGCTATCCAAGTTTAGACAATGCTACCCTTTCGCAACTATACTAACTTAACGAACTAAACGATCTAGCCAGTAAACGCCTTACGGAAACCGTATACATTTCCTTACCGTAACAAGGTGGATTTAAAATAACCTTCATCCTTATTATAGGGTTCACGTGAATGTGTGGTAGCAAAGCAGTGTTAAATCAATCCCGGAGACATGTATAGTATGTCTAAAATGAATGATTTTATATAGTAAATCTTCAACTTTCCGTTTTGTTGCGTAGTTAAAACTATCTTTATTTAGTTGATTTTTGATTATACGCAAATGAAATTAAATATTTTATATTTCCACTTTATGGAAAACTATTAAAATATTTTATTTATGATTTAATGATAAAAATTGTGTGAGATGTAATAAAATTATAATTATTGAATTAAATTATGTTTGGAGGGAGATCTTTATCCACATAATATTATGTAATGCTTAATTATGTCACAATTTATTATTTCTGTAATATTATAGCAACAGACACAATTAAACATGATAATTAGCAACAAAAAAAAATGGTTTTAATTAGCGAAAAAAACATTAAACATTATTTTCTTATTAATATTGAAATATATTTTTTTACGATTTTTATAATATCAATAAATAACAACAGAAAGCCATAAAATATTAAAAAACTTTAATATTAGTCTTTAAAAACTGAAAATTTACAAATTCGATGTGTTAATTAATTTAAATAATTGGTTACTAAACGTATGCGGTTTTGTTAAATTTCTGAACATATTTCACTATAATTTTTCGCATACTTTTATTAAAATTAATTTCTTAGGTTCTACATTACAATCCAAAAAGTTTTGGTAAATTTCTTCAAAATTATTTTCATTTTGTAGCCATATCAAATTAAAATTTCAGATTATTTTCAATTTGTTGTTAATTTAGTTACAGAAATGTAAAATTTTTAAAGTTGTTAGATTTAACAGATCAGTAATAAGGACATTAAAGGATTTCATTATTTAAAATCAATTCAGTAATTTTGGTAATTTTATTTATTTTTATTCAATCAAAATGGGAAGTGAATAAAAATATTTTTTTTGACAATTTTCCGCTTTTCTTTATTGCCTTAAGTGTTGGTTAATGTTTCTGGGAATATAATTTATTAATATAGACATCAGTTAAAATGAAAAACAAAAATTTGTATGACAAATCGAAAATAATTCCCTTTATTGAATTATTTCACAAATTTAGTCTATTTATAAATAATTTGCCTTGGGCACTGCTATTTATTTCATCGGGACTATTTAAGGATTAATTTAGCACTATTTAATAAAAAATTAGGACAACAGAAACTGGCAAATATAAATAGAAGAACTTAAAGATACGTGATTTCAAAGTTATACAAAAGAACGATAAAAGAACTAATAACATTGTCACTAAAAATAAAATCTTTACCAATCAAATTTAATATTAATTACCAATATTTCAAAAAATTGGACGTAATTATTTAAGTTTCCTATTATAAATAAAAGTATAGATAAAAATGTTGTCCAAAGTATAATCAATTTTAATTCTTACTTAAGGAAAACTTGTAAGAATACTTTAAAAAATAATAATTTTCGCATAGTAATCAATTTTTCCTTAGAACTTCAAATTACTTAGTGAATAAAAGAAAATTTTTGTTGGAAACAAATTTATAGAAAATCGCCTGTTAACTAACAATATTTTCAGCCAACTTTAGGAAAACTGAAAAACAAAATTATTTTGATGGAATGTACGATACATAATAATGACAATTTATCTTTTTTGTCTAGGGAACACTTTTAGAACAACACTTCCCACATATTTTAAATATAATTTCCTTTTACTTTTACATTATTATAATTTTGAAATAATTTTCATTTGACATTTGTGTTATTTTCAATATTCAATCAAGTAGAAAATATGAGAAAATTGAGGTGTTGATTTGAATATGTCATTCTTTAAAAATTGTTTTACCTTATGTTGATATGGACATATGTACACATACACACATGAGACATGATCTTCTGCACATCACATTTGCTTACAAAAACTTTCTGGTGTTCGGTGATAATGGAAAATTATTGATTAAATTTTCATTTATTTTGTAGCAATTTGAATATAAAATATTTCTATAATATTCAAATATATTTTTTATATAAATAATTATATTTTTTTATTGTATTACATTCCGAACTCTATAGACAAGAAAATATTATTGTTATAAAGCCAAATTGAAGTTATCCTCTTATGAGACAAATTTTAAAGGTTCATGAATCCTGTTGAATCCATTTTTATGTGTATATATGTACATATAAAGCGTACCTGAGCATGTGAACCACATCAGTAATGAAAAAAATAATATATGATTTTATGCTTTGCTGAATATTGACTATCCATCCATTCACAAATGGATAGTCAATGAGTGCATATTGGCAATAGCGCATAAACCTATAATAAACAATTAACGTATTTGTTATAAACTGTTTATTTATTTATATATTTAGAATGTAGAAACTTCTAAATATCAGAAATTTTCACCTACGTATCTGAATTAAGAACTACTTAAAAGTTTTCGTTTAATTTGACTATAATTTTTCTAAAATAGTGGAAATAACAACGTTAACAAAAATTTTATTATGTTTCAGCAAAATCTAAAAATTAATTTTATAAATTTCCAGAAAATCTTTGTTGATAATTTGTCCACAAATGAAATTGTCTTCAAACTTTTCAATATGTTATTGTTAATATAATATTTATTCAGATAAAGTTTACATAATAAATTCTGTTTTTATAATTAACTTGAAATATTATTTGATGTATAAATATTTATTAGATTCAAATAAATTGTTTTGCGTCAATGCCTACAATAATTAAAATAAACTTTTTCATATTACCGAACCGAAATGCTATAGGAATAATCATTTGAAAAGATATAGCCTATACAAAATATAATGAATATTCGCAGTATTGTGAATGAACTATTGTATTATATTGGTATCGTCTGTAAATCTATTAACCTACGAATACTAGTTTTTAGGAACGAAACAGTTGCACTTTTCATATACAATTAACTCGTAAAAGACTTTAAAAGTAGCTACTCAAAAATTAAAGAATAGACGTAGGCTAAAGCAAAAACTAATTTATTTATAAACATTTCCAATTCCAATATTAAAATCCGCACTTTATGGAAAACTATTAAAATATTTTCTTTATGATTTAATGATAAAAATTGTGTGATATGTAATAAAATTATAATTATTGAATTAAATTATGTTTGGAGGGAGATCTTTATCCACATAATATTATGTAATGCTTAATTATGTCACAATTTATTATATCTGTAATATTATAGCACCAGACACAATTAAACATGATAATTAGCAAAAAAAAATGGTTTTAATTAGCGAAAAAAACATTAAACATTATTTTATTATTAATATTAAAATATCCAAAATAAATAGGAAGTCTAAAATATTAATTTAATTTAAATATTAATATTCCATGGGGGACGACCTTGAATACCACAAATATCTTGAACTTTACCAAATGTTGTTTTCACAGATATTTTAATATGATTTTGAACGTAATTAAATTCATAAATATATACAAAAAAAGTAAATGACAGAAATGTAAATAACAACTAATAGACCTTTATTTCTGCACACAGCTATACCGATGCCTGGAACCCATTCGTGGACACATATATATAACGTATTTAATATAATTTGAAATTACTTACTGAAACTGCCAAACCAAAATATAAAATTTCATATTTTCAATATTTAATTTTCAATTTTCCATACAACAAAATTAATTTATTTATATAAAAACTTTTTATAAATAATATTTAAATATAACATATAATAATAATCAATCTATGATCATTGATATCTGGTATCATTGACATTAAACATTATTAAAATAATATAAATAATCAAATATAACATAATTTTGATGTACTTTCTGATAAAATTTTCATATAATTCTCATTACCAATCACCTTGTCCAGTTTTCTCAGATTCATATTTGCATGAACGTTTATTTTGATTTTTAGTCAATTCATCAAATTGTGAAACAAACAATCTTTCAGAGTCAATTTTAGGATCATTTGAGAAGCCAACAATTTTAGTAGTATCAGGAATGGGGTTACCGCAACAAAGTAATGAAGTAGTAGTTCCACGTTCCCAAGTTGTTTTTACTCTACATAAATAATTTTAAATATATTTTACATTACATATATATAAAAATTAATAAAAAATTAAAATATTGAATAATTTCTTTACCCAAGGCAACCATTTTTACGAACTAAATCAAATCTTTTTATATTATTAAATGATAAAACTCCAACAATTAAAGTAAATAACTAAAAACAAAATTATATTAGTAAAATGTATTAAATAAATAATAAATTAAATTACCAAAATTATTGTCTTCATAATGTTAGCCTAATAAGTTTCAAATTATAATTGAATAAAATTTCAAAAAATTTAATCAATTTATATATTAAATGTTGTACAAGCTTTTTTAGCACTATTATTTGTTCTAGCTACCAAAATTTATAAGTTTAAACAACTGGCAAAGTTTTAAATATATTTTACATATTTAAGTTAAATATAAAATTAATTGTTTAAATATTGTTATTAACTTTGTATTTTAGTACGAGTACGAGGTAATATTGAAAAGTTTTAAACCATAATTTGAAATATGATTAATTGTAATTAGGTTCAGTTGGAGTAGTCATGTCATATTAACGATGACTTCTAATCTACCCAAAATATTTTGGAAAAATATTTTAAATGTAACTCTTATTACGGGTAATACGTAAGACTTAAGAATGATCGTATCGTAAATGTTGTAATGATAATCGTATTTATATATATTTTAAAAAAAAGTTTAAAGGCTAATACGCTGTAGTTTCATCTTAGATAAGATTACAATACAAAATGTATTGCTTTTCAATAAGATTGGTTCGCTACGCTAGTAAAGACTAATTAACATTGTAATTTTTTATGACAATTATTTAAATCCAATTCGCTGTTAAGGATTAGCTTTTCAATTAAAGAGTTTACTCAGTAATCGCCATGAAAAATTGCAATTTTGAGATAGACGTTGACATTTTCATAACATTTTAAACAATTTAATTTTTATAGTTTTTCAAAGAAACTACACAAAATTATTAAATTTCACAATTTATCTTTAGCAGATTTCGTAACCCAGGTAAATTTTACATATAGTAATTTTGTCTAATCTGAATCAGCATAAAAGCCTACAATTAAATTTATGTTTACAATTTACTTTAATTTATAAAACTAAGGAAAATTAATTAAATAATATTTATAATTTTCGAATTAACTTAATTTTTACTGTTGGATATTATTCATAATTTACAGAGTGATTTTGTAGATTATTAAAAATTGTAAAAGATTTCTTTGATTTACGCATAATATTTATTTATATATTTCAGAAAGGATATTGACAGTACGTAGATTTACTTATTTATCCAAAAATGTAGGCTTTATACAAATAAATTTCAAAAGAAATATAAATAAATTTTTGTATTTATACAATTTATAGTCAATTGGTTTTATATTCTGGTTCAATATAGAAAATGAAAAAAAAAATAATATTCAACTTTATATTTTGCTTTAAGGATATTTTTATATAAATATCTTCCGTTTTGATGATTTTCTACTTAATTCTAATATTTATTATTTATTTATTTATTGCTTTTTATCAATATTTTTTTTTTGCATTTTTGTTTATTTATTTATTTATTTATATATTTATATATTTTCTTTTTTGCCTTTCAGATTCAAATTGGGGCCTTCCATTGACAATTGCAGCCAATCTTCAAATTCCGTACAGAATAAAAATTGGAACAAATAATTTGGAAAGTTTAATAGTAAATGATAAAATTGGAAAAGGTAAAATATGTTTTTTTTTTGTAAATATTTATTTGAATTAGTTAAAAAGGAAAATTATTATGATATAATTTTGTATGGATTCAAGGAAGTTAATTTTTTTAAAATCTAAATGAAAAATTAATCAAATTTCAATTTATTATTTTAGTTATTTTAATGAATTTTCTTTTTATATTAGTTAAATTAAAATTTTATAATTATTTTTTTGTTATAATTTGTTAATAACTTGTTGAAATAAATAATATCGCCATTTTCCGGTAGTAATCATTACGTAGAATGGTAAATTTTGTTTATCAAACTATTTTTTAATATTTTTCATATTAAATTATGATTTATTATGTTAATGACTCAAATATAATCAAATATTTTGTATTTTGATTTCAAAAATTAATTTGTATTAAAAAAAACAGTGCGTATTTTTACGATTTCGTTAAATTTTAATTACAAAAATTATATTTATTTTATAAAACGAATTATATTTTTTATAATTTTACATAATTTATAAATAAATATTTTATTTATATTAACAATTCTATAATAATTAACGATCACTAATCACTCTATGTTACATAAATCTGAATACTAAAGATATTTCTGTTTAGGATTGAAATTACGGCCGTAAAACATAGTAGAAATATAGAATATTATGTTGCTCCTTCGAATTACTAGTCATTACAGTATTTAAATAAATCAGTTTAGCTGCTTGTAACAAGTTCTATGGATGACCAACATTACAAATACATTTAGTCTTTGACGCAGTTTTTCGTCGTTTTAACAAAATCTGTTGAATTATGACAGCTAGTGAAAAATTGTGTTAATAATAATTTTTTGTATAATATCCTGTAAGAAACACTTCTAATTTTTTAAGGGAGACTTATTTCTACCTATTTTTTATATACTTTTTCTATGAAATCTTCAAAAGCATGTTTTAATAATATATTTCGAGAGATTGACTTTTCATATATATATTAGCTATTTTTTCCAGATTCTATACATAAAAAGTACTTAAAACTTGAAAATTTTACCTTTTTTTAAATTTATTCAACATAAAAAATACTTTTCAATATTTTATGTTACGTATGAAAAACAGGAAATTACAAAACGTGATTATTTTCTAAATCCGGACACAAATTGAACATAAAATGGACCTGATATTTTTCAGATTACCAATTAATAAATCCATAAGAAATAATTTTTTTTTTTTTATGTAACTACAAAATAAAGTTAAGCATTTTTGTATAGATACATAAAAATTATTTTAAAGATGTTTGTAAATAAATTTTTTTTTTTGATATTTATTGATTATTGCGCCGGAAGTTATACAAATAAAATACATAAAATTTGTTCATATAATTTCTAAATATTACATGAAAATAACAAACATTTTCTAATTTAGTAAATTAATGAAGTTTATAATTTGTTGACAATTTTTGGGATTTTTTAAATTATTGCTTTACATAACTAACTAATGAAGCATAAAACGATCTTAAAGCAATACTTATGAAAGTTTTGTCTGATATTTAGAAACCAATGATGGTAAATAATTATAAATTTTATCAAATAACAAAAATAAAATTCCATTTTAATATAACAAAAACAAAAACAAAACATATTTCCTTTTTTATTTCGCTACTTATATTAAAGAAAATCTGCGCAAAATGAAGCAAATTCTTATTTAACTCAATTCAAAAGTTAATGGTTTATTTCCCTCTTTGTAAAAGTATTTATTCTACCCAAAGGACGAAAAAAAAAATAAAAAAAAAATTGTATCTTATAGGAATAAAAGTTAAATGAGTTTTTAAAGTTTCATTTTGTTCACCGGTATTTAAATATATAAAACTTTCTATTCTTGTTATTACTTGTTTAATAAACTTTCAATAAAAATTACATCAAAAGTGTATAAATATTATATTGAAAATTGTGGTTATGTTGAAAGTACAAACGACAAATTTTATTTAAAAATTATGAGAATTAATATAAATTAATTAAATTCAAATAATTATAATTATTAAATAATTACTTTGAAAGTTTCCTTTGGACAAATAGGTTCAATTATGTAAAGCCATGTAATTTATCAATTTTACTTTGATACTTTTGATTTTCCAATTTCCTTAACCTTTAAATTTATGATTTATGCATATATTTCCCATTTTATTAAAACGAACAAATTTCAGATAAAATTAAAAATATCGTGCACGAATAGAACATTAACAAAGAAATTACGTATAAACTGACACATGAACCGCATCGTAGTACACTTCATTAGGAAACTTCTAAAAAACCATCTTCCGCCTCGAACTTACTTACCTGTGTCCTGTTGTATTGTCGTCATTGGCTAAATATAATTCCTTTTGAAATGTACAAAATTTATTAAGATAGAATAAAATTTATAGTCATACCAAAAAAAAATTTAATCTGATTGTAATGAAAAACTTTCTATTTTCTTCCTTTTTATTATGTTTCCAATTATAATGGCAATAAAAAAGAATATTGGACGTAAATGAAAAAGTTATGATTTCTTAGATTGTTTCTTTTTATAGAACCTCATAGTCAAAGTTTATCACAACAACAGAATACAAAAAAAAAAAGAAAATCTGGAATAAATTAATCTATACAATTTCCACCAACAATTCATTAATGAAACTTGAAAATTAAAAGTTTACAATGAAAAAAGAAAGAAGTTTCAATAAAAAAAATATAAAGTTTTTAAGTGTTTTTTAAAGGATAATGAGATTTATTATATAAAATTTTGATTTAGGATTTCTAAATTTAAAAAATAATTTTGATTTTATTTTATAGAAAAACATTATTTTTTTTAAAAAAGACTAATGGAAAAATCAATATAATTTTTGTAATTGGTTCATGGATTTTATAATTTTGCTAATTATATTTCGAAATTTATCAATATTGAGATTAATACAAAATTAATTGATTTTTGTAAGACATGAAAGATGAAATTAGTACCTGGTATTAACACTGCTTAAAAAGAGTTTATGTTGTGACTATTTTAAATTTCTACAAATTTGATTATTTTAAAACGTATTCACAATATATGAGTTCGTGCCATTAATTAGATTAGGTTGAAAAAGGTGTGTGAAAATTGCGTGCTAGTTCCTCACTGCCCTATAGAATTTGAATGAGTGAACGTTTTATTATGGCTTAACTTTATTCGCTATCCGCTTACCTCATATAGTAAGTATTACAAATGTTGTTTATTACCATGTATATAAACAATATAAATTTTCTACATTACAAAAATATTGCTACGTTGCCGTCGCCATCCACTCCACATATATAGAATGACCAAACGAATTCCATTTTTTATTTTTTTAGATTTTTGGAAAAGGGTAAATCAAATTCTTATGAAGTTTTTTTTGAAAATGGCAAATCACTTTCTATTTTTTTATTATTTTATAGTTTTCCTTATTTACACTTCTATATATTAACAAAAATCATCGGTACAGTAATAAATGTACCATTATAAAATAATTGATATCATAATTCTCGGAAACATTTCTTATCATTTCACATATTTTTGATGACATGACAATTTTGCACATTAAATTGATTTTATTTATTTAAATTTATAAAAATCTTGTAAAAAAAAATTATTACAGAGCCGAATTATTTCTCATCCAATACTCATTTAAATGTAAAATTAATTGTCACTCGAAAGTGGGTATATTAGAAAAAATAAGTCCACATGGTTTCCATATAAGTTAGAATAAATTCTCATGTGGAATTAACCGCATATGGACTTATTACCCCTTCCTTTCAAAAACTAAGCAATAATCCTATCAAAAATTCTACTTAAGTCTTATATGAAGAGAACTATTCTCCAGTAGTGATGAAAATACCGACCAACCAGTTCATCACGTCCCTAGCAATTCCTTAGTCTTCCAAAATTTAACAAACATAATTTACGCTAATTGAATATAAGCTAGTTCATATCCAATGTCAAATATTATATAAATGCCTCGATAGTGAAAATTGAATGTTAATAATTAGTTAGAAATTTTGGCCACAACATTAGATTTTCATTCATTGAAAATTTTGCTCAATTTATCGTAAATTTTTGTACTATAAACGGATCAAACATTTTCGGATCAAGCATTGTGTGTAAACTTGAGCTCACATTCGCCTCGTAGTTTCAGAGTTAATCCGCTACATTATACATAAAACGAACATTAATTTAACAATTCATTAGGAAATTTAAACTAAATGCTGTTCGACAACAAAATTTAATATTTACCCTAGCAATTAGTGAACCCAGTAATAAGATTTAAATAACTTTCAAAATCCTATAGCATTTTTTTTTTCAATATAATGTAATTATTATTTAACTAAATATTATACAAATGATTATATCAGAAAACACATTCCACTAAATTAATTATACTTTCCATAATATTACCAACAATTTTCCACACAATAATAATTATTATAATTTTCCATGAAAATTTTTTATTTACTTTATCCTTTGTTTATTTCGTTAATTTGCGCGTGGCAATAATAAAACAAGTAAAACGTGATTTTTCACATATAATTCTGTACAAATAAGTGATAATTAAGTCCTTTTATTATAGTGACTGATAAATTGTAAATAGTTTATTTTTTGTTATTAAATCGACGTAGTTAATATTTATTTTATTTACTTGTAAAATTATATATAAATAATTCAAATTGAACGTAATTTTAAAGATAAATTCACTTATAAAAGTTTTATAATATTACTTAATGAATTTAGTCTTTTCCAAATCAAATTTATCATTTTTAAATCCTTGGAAAAAAAACGTTTTTATTCGCAATATCATATTTCAATAGTTACAACAGTTTTGTTATATCGTTAATAGACTTCCAGTTACCATATTATTGACCAATTTTACGAGCGTACGCTCAATCTCAGTTTTGTTCCACTATGTTTAGACTTTCATTTTCTACACTTTTGAGTACAGAGTAGAGTAGAAAAACAAATTTATTGTAGATAAGTCTACAATGATTGATTTTATATTGTCTGTATTGTCTACGCGTAAGCTTTTGAGAAGATAATGGATTTATATAAAATTCAACCCGTAAAATGATGTAGTCTACACCACGGAGTCTTTGTCGCATAACACTAAGCTTAACTTAACTGATTGTATAACTTAAACCCTGGTTTCTCAATCAAAATATGATCCTAGTTTAGCTAAACCAAAAAATTCAAATTCTTGTGCGAATGATAACTATATAAAATAATGTTATTGTGAATGAAAATAAATTACCTGATAAAATAATTAATATAACACTTAAATTTGTGAATTAGTTTTCGTGTATATTTAATTATTTTTGTAAAAAAATTTATATATTTTATATTTTTAATAACTTTTGTACCCCATTTCCAAGTGAGAGCTTAAGCCCTTGTAACAATTTTTAACAGATTAATTTATTTTCTGGGTTCTCAATGCAATCTTTAATATAAAACTTTTTAAATGTAAGGTTTAACTTAAGCTGCAGCTGGTTAGACCTTAAGCTTCACTTTTGACAGTTCACATTTTTATTATAATGCTTACAAATAAATTCATAACCATTTTAAATTCTTTTCCATCATATTAAAAATATATATTTTTATATATTTCCATAGATTATATTTTTATTAAACCATTTTTATTCACAATAACATTATTTTCTATATATAATTCACAATAATTCACATATTTTCGTTGAACTAAGCTTAGGATAAATGTTTGATTGATATACCAATTGAAAACTTAAGCAACAGAATCTGATCTCACTGTGAAATCGGGCATTAAAATGTATATAAAATTAATTTAACCTAAAAAAATAAGTTAAACCGAAATTTAAAGCTTAATCTCGCACTGTGAATACGACCTTAAATTGATCAATAATATCGCTTATCGCCGCACTGTGAATACGGCTTTAAATTGATAAAGATTTATTTAAATAAAAGGAACAACTTGACTTGAATTGCTATATACAAGCCTTCAGCTTTAACGACACTTTTCATAAAGAATATATTTTATTTACATAAAATAAATAAATTATAAAAAAAAAATTGAATAACAATTAATTATAAAATGTTAAAATTTAAATTTATATTTTTTCTATTTTCTATCTATCTTTTTAGTATTTATAATTATATCATCCCTAAAGGATCATCAAATTATTGATATTATATCGAAATTTAAAAATTTAATTTATACAAAATTTCTACTTATCGACACCGAATCAATTTCATTGAATATGAAAACAAAATTTTATGAAAATTTAATAAAATTTCAATATAAATCGAAAATTTTAACAAATTTAATAATACTAACAATATTAAGTGATAAATATCGTTATTTTTTAAATGTTGCCTTCGATGATAATGAAATGAAATTTGTTAAAAATTTTCGTTTATTTGATATAACTGGGAATCAGATCAATAATAATAATAATAATATTACATTAAATAATACCACAACAAATAATGAAATTTGTGAAATTTTTAATAAACTTTATAATAATAATACCACAAATAATAATAAATATCAAAAATTATATAAAATTGATTTAATAAAAATATGCAATATGAATTTAACAATTGAAAATTTAAATAAATTAAATTGTTTGCCAACAACAAGGAATTTATCAAAAACTAAAATTGACGAAAATTTTAATAAATTTCAAAATGAATTAAAATTAATATGTGAAAAATCAAAAATTGAAAATAAAAATTTATCAAAAAATATAGTAAATGTGGAATTAACAACGGAACGAATAAATAACTTAAAAAATTTAATTGATTTTTTTAATTTTTATGATTTTTTAGCAACATATTTAATTGCACAGAAAAAATCTGATTATATTGATCGAAATTATAATATTAATAATAGTCTAATTAATGGCAATAAATTTGATTTTATTGTATTGGATCTAATTAAAAGAATTAATATAAATGTTAATGATAATATTACAAGTGATGGTGATAGTAATATTGATAATAATTGGTATAATAATGAAAATTCAACAATTTATACAACCGATTCAATAATGTGGAGACCATTTTTAATATTAGAACAAAATATTATTGATGATTCATATACATCACATCCAGTACATCCTGGTTATTGGGATTGGGAAAGTGTTTTAGATCCAAATATATTATCACAATGTGGTGTAATTTGTTGGTCATTAATTGCTACATCAATTTTATTATTATTGATAATAATTGCTGCAAGTGTTACAGCTGGAATTGGTGTTAGGTAAGTCTTTTTTTATCAAATTTTTGATTATATTAATAATAAATTATCCAGGTAATAGTACATAATAACCTGTCAATTTTCTGTACATTTATTGATACCTTCATCTTTACATTTTATAATTATATTACAATTTAACTAGTAAATTTCGTTTTACATAATTTCATTCATTATTGACACCAAAATGGTTCGAAAAAGCCGACGATTTAACCAGAACTGGCGCGCAACTGGAACTTGTGAAAATTATAGTCGGTGTGGTGTGTCTCTGTAATCCCTAATGGCGGACCTAAATAAATAGATTGATGATACTCATATCCAACGCTGGCAAAGTTTTAAACAAAATAGGAAAGATTAGAAAGAAATTATGAGGAATCCGGTATAGTCAAAAAAAAATGTAGCTACAAAAAGTAGCAAATATCTAGCAACCGCCCTTCTAACAGGACACTTTATACTAAAAAGGAACATGCCTTTAAAGTACGGCATTTCGGAGATGCACACGAGACGATTGAACATTTTTTATGTCACTGTTTCTGTCTCATGCAGATGCACCGTATATATTTTGGTTCCTACTACATGAACGAATTGCATAAAGCATGTATTCTAAGTTGGAAACCAATTCTCTGTTTCGATCGGAAGAGTTTTTGGCTCAACCAACTCTAGCAGTTCCCCTCATACAATCAATCATTCAAATCAATAATGTTAATTAAAAAAATCATTAAAGGTCTCATTAATTGTATCCATTGCACTATAGGTTAAACAAAATCAATCAAATTTTAAATTTATTTTACTATATAATTATTTTATTTTCAACTTGTTATTATTATTAATGCCTTTCATTTAACCTCGTATTTTATTTGCAATTATATCCGAGCGAGATAATAAACTGATGAACATTATTAATTGCTTTTTCAACTAAACAAAATATCTATTTTTTATATAATACGCTAACTAAACTTCCTTAACTAACGAGTTAAAATTTATATAAATTTGTAGAATTTTTCATATTAAAAAATCTTTTAATAATAAAGCTATTAATATAATTTAATATTTCCTGAGCGAAAATGGAAAAGATAAAAAAAAAGTTGATGGAAAATAATTAAATTTAGCGCAAAGAAATTTAATTTTATGAAATTTTTCAAAGCACATAATTAAATTGGAATCATTTTTACACTGCAGCCAGCATAAAAAAAATATTTAATTTATATTAAAACAATTCTAAAAAGGTTTTTTTTTTTCATACTTAATCGGTTTTTTGTGCAAACAGGACTTTTTTATTCAAATATACCCAGCGGTATGTTTTTTATTACTTCAATAAAAAAAATAGAGCCACTGGTCTATAAATTAACGTATACCAGAGACTATAATATCAGAATATTATCTTAAAGATAATTATGGAAAAATTTTATTATGCAATTAACTTTTAAAGAAAAGAAATAAAATTAATTTAAAAATTATGAGTTTTAATAAAAATATTGATATGAATTGTTACCGAAAATGGAGATTAATTGATCTTTTATTCCATGAATGCTAAATCAAATTGCCAGTCATTTGTAGTATTAGACAATTTAAAGGTGGACTGTCAATTAGTCATTTTTTAACCTATATGACTTTTAGTATTACACAATAATCGAAATTTACATAATCTTAAAAAACATTTAAAATCAATTATTACTTTTTATATAATAAATAGATTTTAAACAAAATTAATATTAAGACGTTTTCACAAACTTTTCATAACAAATTTTCTTTTCAATATGAATTTTCACTTATGATTTCCATTTTGAATAATCCAATAATTATAATTTAATTTATTGCTTACTTACTCCGTAGCGCTACAGCCCATTAAGACCCTTGACTTCTCTTAATATCCTTTCGAAGTTTCTCTCCAATTCACTAAGTTCAGTTTTCTTACAACTTTAAGGACGTCATCGTACCATCTTGCTCTGGGTCTTCCTAAATGTATGTGTTCTACTGGTTGACTGTTAAACATTTTGTATATTACTGCAGATGGGTCCGATCTGACCATATGACCAAGCCAGCCCAAACGTTGAGTTTTGATCCACGTGGACGCACTACAATCTTTATAAAGCTGATAACATTAATTTATATTTAAATCATTTTAAAATTAGTTAAATATTTCTATTCGTCCTCTTTCTGCACTTATCTACAGTTTTCGACATTTCTATATACTTTTGAACTAAACAGCTTTTGTGAAAAAGAGAACTTTTTTCCGGAATTATTCCTCGGAATAATACATAAAACAAAACGTATATCGTATATACTTCGTACACCATACGTTTTGATTTAGGGAAAGATTTAAAGTACACAGCAATATTTTTACTACTGTTGTTTGTAGTCGACTAATTTATTTTGGAAATTAGATGGTAAAATGTCTTTCGAAATTGTAATAGTCGTTCATACTTCTCTATTTCAAAGTCGTCTGGCGGATACAAGTTATAACGAATTTTAGAAAATATTAATAACGAGCACTCTTTAAAAGTCACAATTATTAAATATTAACTTATCATAATGACAGTGACTTTTCAATAAATCTTTAAATTACATTCTTAATCTAATCTAACTCATTCGGTTATGTGGTTATGTGGAAAATAGGAAAATTGTCTGGTATTATATTAGGCAAAATGTTAAAAAAATAAATTAAATTATTTAAGTTTTGTATTAAAATCAAATATAATTTAAAATTCAAATTTCTAGAAATTTAATTGCCATCATTTAAATATATTGTAAATATTAATTTACGTGATTTTATATGAAAAAATTAAATCCTTTTTTAATTTTTACAAATATTCAATATATTTTTATTAAATTGTAAAATGTTATTCATAAGAAATTTATTTCAATATTTAAACATACAAAATTTATTAATTAATAATATTTTATTAATATGTAATTTAATAATCATAATAATATTTCATAAAAATCAATTGATCCTTCCAGCTAAATTGAATTTAATTGATTCATTTTGACAATATTTTGGATATCAAATTCAATTTCTATTTGTATATATGAATTTATGGTATATTTTTCATTTAATATTTATAATAAATTATATTTCATTATTTATTTATAAAATATTTTATTTATTTATAAAAGGTGTCAATTTGATTGAGTAAAATGTTTTTTTTTTTTGTTTTTAATGTTGAATAAATAATATAAAATTTATTCTCCCAAAGGATTATTTAAAACCATTAATTTAATTCGTTAATAATACAGATATATTTAATAATATATTATAATTTAAAATTTATGAGAATTTAATATAAAAAAATGATTTATTTATGAAGTTATCAGTATAAAAACATAAAAGACATTTAATAATTTTCAGTTTTTACTATATTAAAAAATTTTTAATTTGGTAATGGCGGTGTGTCAGTTATGGGATGGTTTTTAGAAATAAATTATATCCTTTGAAATTATGAAAAATTGTTTTTTTATTATATTCTAAAACAGACTCAAATTAAGATTTTTTTTATGATATTGGTATTGGCGAGACTCGTAAAATAATTAATTAAATTAATTGTTTGAGCAAAAGGTTAGAAATCCAACAATTATTCAAATCATATTTTAAATAGACAAATTAAATCTTAAAATTTAATTCAATATTTTTTTTTTGTTTTCTTCAATTTGATCAATCAATCGATATATCGATTTCAATCACAATCATCGATTTCTGGTCTTCATGTAATTTTTAATCTGATTTATATATAAATCTATAGATAATTTTTAATTAACATTTTCCTCAGGAATGTTTCATCACAAATTTTTTTTTAAATATCAAAAAAGTTCAATCATTTCAAACTCTTTCTATACGATTTCAATTGCACCTCTTTGTCCAGTCAATCAATTTTCATACAAAATATATGAAACATCAAATTCAAACTTTACTGAACGAATCAATACTGAACTGATCAATACATTCTATCCCGACCATTATTCTGCAACAAACACAGATGTTCCTTTGCTGTAACTAAGTGTAATAGCATGCTACAATCAATCAATCACAGAGAAGACTCTGTTTTATTATCCCCAAATGAATTTTTCAAAAATAAAATTGAAAATTAAATTGTATCCATCACAAAATTTGATAAAATTACTTTTACAATTATTTTATTTTCTTAAATAATTATAAAAACAAATTTTAGAATTTCACAAATTAATTTAATTTAATTTATAATTATATTTATTTATTTTAGAAATTATTTACTTCGTAAACGACTTTCAAGTGGACCAAATAAAATTGTTCTTTCGGTGAATGACTTTGTGTTTCCAGTTGATAATAGAAGAGTAAGTTAAATATTTTACTATCCAAATTAAATTTTATAAAAACATTTATAAAAAATGTCACATAAAAACCTAATTCAATTAACATATTAAATATATGACCACAAAAACACAATGAACTCTTTAAAAAAACAGAACTGAAAACTATCTTCAAATTTACCTTGTAAAAAACGCTTACAAAAATATTTTACAAAATTTTATATATAAATTAAAATTTCACAATTTTACTTTAATCTTCATACCCAAATCAACTCTACTATCTATCACAACCATACAAATTAAAGGTCGATGAAGGAATAGAAGCAATGCTTTGTTGTTGGTTACAACAACTTCAAGAATTTGGTGGACCCGAAGTCGACAAACCGGATTTATTAAAAGGATCAATTGGTTCACTTAAAAATATTGGTTTAACAAATAATACAACAAGTGGTGGTGCTGGTGGTACAGGTAGTAGTACAGGATGTGCAATTAGAAATACAAATAATTCTGGTTCGGGTAGTTTATCACGTAATCATCCATCATCATTTTTAGATATGCGTGCACGTTATAATGGTGATTTAGTTCAATTAAAAGAAGTACCAATTAATGGTTCAATTGAATTAAAGTCAAAAGCAATGGATTTATTAGTTGTGGCACATGGATTACGACATGAAAATTTAAATCCATTATTAGGTGAGTAACATTTTAAATTTAGTTATATTATTTTATGTTTTTAAAAGATATAAAATTCAGAAAATTCTTTTAATTTAATGAAATTTAATACTCAATTATTGTATTCATTAAAATAATATTTTCGTTTCGGAAATTTTGTATTTTCCTCTTCATTATTAAGATAGTAAATTTAATTAGAAAAAAATATCAATTACATAATAATGATATAGTTAAACATCAGATACATAATAAAGATAGATTTTAATTATTCCTACAAAATTATTTTTCTTATTATTTTCGTAAATTAATTATTCTGAGAAGTAATTAAAAGAATATTTTTAAAACATTAAATTTTTATTTAAAATACAAATTACCTTGAAATTAAAAATATGATTTTGTTGAATGAAAAAATAAAATATTTTTTAATTTTATTTCGTTTCCTGGGCTATTAAAAATTTGTATTTTATTATTTATTTCATTTCATAACTAAATAATGTAAAAATAAAGTAAAATAATTAAATATTTCTGGTGCTCTAATTTTGTTGAATATAAATTATATTAAAATTTGAAAAAATAAAAACAATTTTTAATTACACACCGCAAGTAAATAATTGTACGGAAATTATTAATGATTCACAAACTTTTTTGCATTATTGTTAATGTAATATAAAACGAAAAATATATAAAATATTCATAAATTATGAATTATTAAAGGATATGTTTAACATCTAAATTAATTACAAACGATTTAACTGAGTATTTCATTTTAAAGTAGTTTACCATTCATTTTTATAATTAAAATATTTGCATTATTGGTCGGAAATTGAACTTGTTAAGGATGTGGACAAACTTTATACATGAGTTTCTGTGGTCGAGACTAGGATGCTGATATGAACACAATTAATACTTGTGATTTTAAAAATGATAATAACCATAAAAAATTTTAACAATTAATAACTTATTACAAATATTTAAATAGAAAATGTAAATGGCTTTATAATTCCTAGTCCCATATACAATTAGTAAATAAAGGCCATAATGTCTTTATCAATTACAATTGAATGAAAAATAAAGTCATATTGAAAATTGAATGAAAAATAAAGCGACACTATGAAAATTCATCAATGTGGCTTTATTTCTCATTCAATTTTACGATACATTCATTATGGCTTTATCACATATAACTTTATAGTATAACAGGCAATATTTTACCATTTTAACTGTTTGGCCTAAACCTAAACCCCTAAGTTCACACCTGGACTGTTATAAAAAAAGAATAAGAAATTATTTCAATTTTTTTTTTTTTATAAATTTCTTTATAAATTCAAATGAAAACGAAAACCTTTTTAATTTTATA
This sequence comes from Rhamphomyia laevipes, assembly GCA_963920725.1. Lineage (NCBI taxonomy): Eukaryota > Metazoa > Arthropoda > Insecta > Diptera > Empididae > Rhamphomyia > Rhamphomyia laevipes. Next base: position 50,719,509 of record OY987257.1, read on the forward strand.
TTACCAAAAACTAATTGGGTACAAATTTTAGAAATTCTGTTTTCAATTTCAAGTATTTAACCTCAAATTGTATGGAATCATAAAATATTTATTAGTAATAAAAAAATTTCTAATATTCATAACCAAAATGAATTAGGTAAAAAAAAAAATTAGTTCATGCCGAAAGAAATAATTACAAATTTATTATTTTATATTCAAAATTTGACCATATTTTAACTTAAGGATACTAAGTTTTATTAAGGATACTAAGCTTTATTTATTTTTTCTTTGTTAATAAATATTAACAATTGGTTAGTAGCTAAGGTAACACAGTGGAATTGTAACCTAAATTAAATATAATCAAAGGACATCAAAAATGCTTAAAACTAAGTTGATAATATTCTAATTCAAAATTTATGTTTCTTGAAAGTATGTCAATTTTTAATGTATAATTTTGATTATTTCAAGTTAAATATTCTTAAACATTTTGAAGTGGTAAAAAATTTCTATTATTTCATTAAATTTTTGCTGAATTTTTATAATGGGTCATCGAGATTATAATATTGACAATTAAAACAAGATACAAGATTATCGAAACTCAATGAAATTATTTAATTTGATATAATCTCTGCATTGACAAAAAATTCAATTAAAGAAGATTGATTTTTTTGTCAATGCAAGAGGATTTATCTAAACTTCAACAATTTCATCAAGTTTCGATAATCTTCTTATTGTCTCTTACTTTAATTGTCAATATTATAGTGAAATAAATTTTGTATATTCATTACGTTTAGTCGTTTACTATTAGTACTAAAATATCCTCAATGCCATTATAAAAATTGAAGAATGAAAAAAAAATTGTTGGATTTGATAAAATAATAGAACTTTTCTACTATACCTAAAATATTTAAGGATTTACTTGTCATTAAACTGAAGTACATTTACAATATAGGATCTACAGTAAATTTATCTTTATTCTACACTCTTTTTATGCTAAGGTCAAATATATAATATAAAAATTACGACACATTTTCTTTTTTTTTTGGTGGGGGGAGGGGGATTTAACTAGAACAATAAATTATTATCTCAACCGGCTATAAACTTTATTATCTTATTTGTAAATTTCACCTGGTTTAATAGGCAAAACAAAAAAAATTGTATCCGAATTGTAATTTTATTTCGATGACCTGTTTTTATCTAAAAAAAATTTTGATTTATTTTATTTATTTTTTCTTAGGTTGGTTAAGTGATCCATCTCGTACAGCACTTGTATATGATTATTGTTCACGTGGTTCATTACAAGATGTACTAATTATGGATGAAATAAAATTAGATTGGTCATTTCGTCTTAGTTTATTAACAGATTTAGTACGTGGTATGCGTTATTTACATACATCACCACTTCGTGTACATGGTTCATTAACATCACGTAATTGTGTTGTTGATGCTAGATGGGTATTAAAAATAACTGATTATGGTTTACCAACATTTTATGATGCCCAAGGTATAATAACCCGTGAAAAAACATTAAAAGAATTATTTTGGACAGCACCAGAATTATTACGTAATACAAAAGGACATAGTAAATCTGGTACACAAATGGGTGATGTTTATGCATTTGGTATAATTATGCAAGAGGTTGTATTACGTGGTGAACCATATTGTATGTTGTCATTATCTGTTGAAGAAATTATATCAAAAATTAAAAAACCACCACCATTAATACGACCATCGGTATCGAAAGGTGCAGCACCACCAGAAGCAATTAATATAATGAGACAATGTTGGGCCGAACAACCAGATATGAGACCAGATTTTAATTCGTAAGTATAATAATTATTTGTCAATATTTTCATTTCAAAATTTTTATTTACTGTCAGAAATTTTTCTTAATTTTATTGAATTTAAAACAAATTTATATTTAGTGTCTATGAACGTTTCAAAATGCTTAATCATGGTAGAAAAGTGAATTTTGTTGATACAATGTTTCAAATGCTTGAAAAATATTCAAATAATTTAGAAGAATTAATTCGAGAAAGAACTGAACAATTGGATATCGAAAGAAAAAAGACTGAACAATTATTGAATAGAATGTTGCCAAGGTATATGAAAAATTTCTAAATTAATTTATAATTAATTTAAATTATATTTTGATTGTATTTTTATTTTGCCAGTACTGTTGCTGAAAAATTAAAAATGGGTTTAGCTGTTGATCCAGAAGAATTTTCCGATGTAACAATATATTTTAGTGATATCGTTGGTTTTACAACGATTGCAGCACATTGTAGTCCTGTACAAGTTGTTGATTTATTAAATGATTTATATACAATATTTGATGCAACTATAAATGCTTATAATGTTTATAAGGTAGGATGTTAATAGCATGAATTAATTGTAAAAATACTTAGAGCCATTTTGAACAATTTACTATTTAATTTTATGAAATTCCTTGTTCCCTGATTCAAATTGAAGGAATATTATTAAATTATTTATTTTATCGTATCCAATACAGGTAGAAACAATTGGTGATGCTTATATGGTTGTTAGTGGATTACCAGTTAAAATACCAGATCATGCTGAACAAATAGCAACAATGGCATTAGATTTATTACATGAAAGTGGTACATTTAAAGTAAAACATTTACCAGGTGTACCATTACAATTACGTATTGGTTTACATACTGGACCATGTTGTGCTGGTGTTGTTGGTTTAACAATGCCACGATATTGTTTATTTGGTGATACTGTAAATACAGCATCACGAATGGAATCAACTGGTAAATTATATATAAATTTTCATAAAAACTGTTTAAATTGTATTAAATTTAATGAATATTTAGGATCAGCATCACGAATACATATGTCTGAGGCTACACGTGATCGTCTTGAAGCTGCTGGCGGCTATAATATTGAAGCACGTGGACCAATTGAAATAAAAGGTAAAGGATTGATGAATACATTTTGGTTATTGGGTAAAAAGGAATTTGATAAACCATTACCATCACCACCACCAGTTTCGTAAGTTTTTGAAATTTGATATTGGAAAACGAATGAAAAATTTAATAATATAAATTTATTTAATTTTTCTTTTTTTTGCATCTATTTAATTTGGTTACAAAATTATAGAGAATCTCAGGGGTAAATTAATTAATTCCTAATAATAATTTATAAATAGTTTAAAAATAATTAATTCTAAATAAAAATTTTATTATTTTTATTAATATATTTTTTGTTTATCAATTCTTTTTCTATAGGCTGGATGAAACTATTGTTAATAAATGTACAATTCTTAAACCACAATCAAATTCTAAATCACCAATACCAATATCACCAATTGGAATAAATACACCAACCGTATCAGTTTCATCAGTTGCAGCTGTTTTATCCCGTATAAATAGTAATAATAATAATAGTACAAATCCATCATCTAGTCAATCATCATCAATAGCTGGTGATTTAGTTGATGTTAAAGTTGAAATAACACCACCAATTAATAATAATATCGAAACATCTCTAGTGCTTCCAAATCTATATTCTTTAGATAATACAACAATTAGTCCTAATCTATCAGTATTAAGTGGTGGTGGTGTTGGTGATAATATACAACAATCTGGTAAAATTTCACCAATTTGTAATATACAACAACAACAGCAACAGCAACAACCAATACCAATATCAGCACAACGTAAATTATCTGAATTAACAAATCCGCCAATAAATAATGCTACAGAAACATTATTAAATCCAGCCAATTTAATTCGTTTACCATCCGTATCAACAAATAGTACAAGTAGCAGTTGTTCATCATCACGATTATATAAAAAAATTGAAGAAATGATTGATTTAAGTTCACCATACAATCATTATAAATGCTTAAGTCCAAGTGAAAATAATTTATCACAATTTTCTGATGGTAAATATATTTATAGTAAAATGGATAGTAAACCGGGTTCAAGTCGTTTATTACGACGACAATTTAGTTTAGATCGTGATGATGGTCAACATTTACAACAACAATTACAACAACAACATCAACAATTATTACTTGTACAACAACAACAACAGCATCAACATCATTCCCAGCAACAATTACATCTGACACCACAATCCCAACAAACCAGTTCATTTATAACAACAGCTTCACAAGTTCATTGTAAACAACAAAATTTAGAAATACCAGTTTTACAAGAAAATCGTTGGTCTCCAAAAAATCAATTGCCACGTTTACATAAACAAAATTCATCATCGATTGCCCAAGATTTAGAAAAAATTGAAGAAATACCATTATCACCATCTGGTTCATCACATCATCATAGCAGTTTGGATAGTAGTTTAAATCGTAGTCCACCGACACCAAGTTCTAATGGTGGTAGCGGTAATAATACAAAACGACAAAAATTAAGTGTACCATCTGATAATGAACAGGAAGAAGGTAATAATATTGTTAGTGGTATTGGTAGTAATAGATCACCAGGACGTCATAATAATAAAGAATTAACATTAACGGTTGAAACATTAATAACTAGATAGGAAACAATTTAAATTTTATTTTATAATAAGTTATTATATTTCGTTTAATATAATTTTAGTGGAAATGCTCGATTCCACTTAATTACTTTTTGTTACGTTTTATTATACTTTCAAAATTTTCTAATTTAAATTGATATTTTTCAAACGCTACCCATTTATGATGAAGTCCATATTCCAGATAATATTTATCAAACTTTTCGTATTTTTTCCACAGAAGAAATAATACTCTATCAATTCACGAAATTCAGTTTACTCTATGGTTTTAAAAATCACTGTCTAATATAAAATAAATCATGCAGTAAATATTAATATCGTAACTTATTATATTGCCCATACATTATACAACCTGGTTGTAAATTGTCACAACACATATTTCAACTTGGTTTACAACTGTCAAAATATTGATATACATACAAAAATTGCAGTTTTTTGAGTCATTTTGGTTGTACGACTTCCGCCCAAATAAATTAAAATAATTTAATATATCTTCAACCAAATTGTTAAACATCAAAATAGTTGTCAAAGTATTGTAAACACTTGCCCACAAACGATACAATTTGACCTCATAGTCAACAAGTTGATAAACACTTTTTATAATGTATGGGCAGATTTAGGATTATCATAATTTGATAATTAAAGAAAATATTGTTTTTGTGAGACCATCTTTTTAAGTCGAGCAGCATCCTAAACACTCCTCGTAAAGCTAATTATTTCTTTCTTTATCGATTTAATTAAAATTTGAGCCAAATTCTGATATTTAATTTAAAAAATCATAAATTTATTGGTAATTTCCGGAAAAAAGATTATATTATAATTCAGAAATATATGAAAATAAAAGAGTTTTTCCTTTCTTTTTTAAATTTTTCCAAATCGAATGCAATTTGCAGTCTTCTTCAGACTGTGCTGTCTAGTGTCTACAAAAGAAAGTATTACATAATTGATAATGTATCCAAACTTCAATTTATATTAAACTGATACTAACACGCAACAATTTTTTCAATATTTTCAATTACAATTTTCCATTTTTTATATTTACTATAATATTTATTTTCCAACAGAAAAAATAAAAAAAAAATCCTTTTTTTTTTATACAATTTACTGCTATAAATAATCCTTTAATTTTTATGTAAAAGGATTGAAATTTATCGTTTTTATTTATAGTTCATTTTTATATATTGATAAAAACCAAAGTAAATTAATTTTATATATAGTGCTAATGATAGTTATGTACCTGTTGTTGGTAATTATATAGAACATAATTTTCTATAAATACCAAAAACAAATATTTAAAGATAAAATCAATTTAGCCAAATTAAATGTATATGTAAATGTAATTGTGTTAGTTTTAGTAAAAATATAAATGTATTAATATTACATAAGTAGTTAATAAAATAGAAAATATTATATATTTAGAAGATACAAAAGTAAATAAAGAGACTATAAAATATAAGAATTTATTAGATTAATTTAACAAAAAAAAAATATATAATAATTAAATATATTTAATTTTATTTTAAAAATTTAAATTATGCTTTGAAATTATATTTTTTAGATATTTAAATTAATTATATAATTATATTATTTATAAGAAAATTTCAATATTTTTGAATGATTTTATGTAATATATTTTAAAATTCATTAGAAAAGATATAATAATTCTCGTAGATTTCTATAAATTTTTAGTTTATTTGTTTTGGAAAGAACTGGGAAAATTTGCAAAACAAAATTATAAATCAATTTCATAAATTAATATATAAATATATATTTAAAATCAGTATTAAAATGAATTTATATAATAAAAACAAAAAATTTAAATTAAATTATAAAATTAATATATTTAATTGTTATTAGGAGTCTGAATACTTTGGACATGTCTTATGGTAATACCAATTTTAATTTCCACTTTGTTTAAGGCCACAATTCACTAGTCTTTTTAAAAGACATAAGCAAAAATGGAAAGAGACAACATGTAAAATTATACAGTACAGAAATAGATACAATTTTATACTTTAAGAAAATTCTATAGAACATTTTTGACATTCCGATTTCTTTTTTCAATTGGTTACAAAATATAATTTTGTAAATTGTGTAATGTATTAAATCTATTAAATTTATTTTGATATTTGTCGTATTTGAAAAGTTATAATACATAATAATCTTATAGGCCATTAACTAAACAAAAAAACTGACAACAAATAATGTCAATTTTAACTAAACGAAGGTGTTCTCCACATCAACTTTTTTTCGGATACAACAACTTTTCTTCGGATAGAGCAAATTTTTTTCGGATACAACTACTTTTTTGTTGGTTTCAATGACTTTTTTTCGGATACAATTATTTTTTTTGGATACAACTACTTTTTTGTTGGTTTCAAGGACTTTTTTTTACAAAGTTGTTCTTTCGTCTCTATCACACTCATGCTTATTTCGTTTAAAAAAAACTAGTGGAGTGTAGACTTTATATATTAGCAATCACATTTTTCAAATCCAAATCTTAAGTTTATCCAATGTGTCAAAAAAAATCATTAGTACAATTTTGTAGACATCCAAAATTAGAGTTATTGCAAATTAAATTACTCTTCACTTTAAAGATATTTCGGAATCTTATTTCGGAACATAATATTATTTTTTGTAGGTCCAAAATTATATAGAAATATTCATTATTAGATCAAACTCTTATAATTCTTAATTTACTGTCAAACTTTTATAATTAATTAAGTTTTAAAATTTCATAATTTTATTAATTCCATTTGTGAAGATATTTAAATAAATGTATTCAAAAATTATTTAATTCAAAATATATTTTAAAATTATTCTTCATATTTTATATAAAATTAATCTATTAATTTCATAATTTTAGAAAACTGAAAGAAAAGCTTTAATAAAATTCATTAATCTTTAATTTTCAAGAAAAAATATTTTTAAATAATATTAATTGTAGTAAATTGTAAATGTAATGAGAATAAAATGCGATAAGATGAAAAAATAAATTTATAAAAAATAATTATTGTTAGTTATAAAAAATAGTCTTAAATGTTAATAAAAAATAATAATAAATATTTAATTTAACTGGCATATTAAAAATCCATTTATATAGACAATCGTTAAATTCTTCACGTAAAACTTATAAACAAATAAGAAAAACTACTAAAAATATAAATTTGAAAAAAAAATATAACAAATTAAAATATATTTCTAGAAAATATGAATTTATAAATTATAATATTGAATATAATAATATTTATATCAATTATTTATTTATAATTTTATTTATTTATTATAAATTAAATTTAATTAAATTATTATAATTTATGTTATTTTTCTTGTAAATGCAAATTAAAAAATTATTAACAATAAATCATAAATATAAAAACAAAATTATATAAAAAATTATTTTACCTAACTAACAATTAAATAGTAAAAAAAATTTTTTAAAAAAAAATAATATTAAATAAATGTTGTTACTAATTAAAATAAATAAAAAATATTATAAACCAAAGTTAATTTATTAACCCTTCATTTCCATCGTATGGGTCTAATCCACCCAATTTAACATTCTGAAACCTTAATGGAAAAATAAATCCAACAAACTTCAAATAAATAATTGGGTCTAACCCTACATATTTCAATCAAAAAAATGAAATAATTTAGAGTAGAGTTTTGGTAGCTGGAATATCAACAAAATAAGATTTTAAGAAATTTTTTATCATTTAGTATTTTATTGACATAAATTCACCTTTTTGAAGGCCGATTTTATGACGTTTGACAGAAATATCAAATAATTGATAAATAACAGGAGCCAATTGGTATTTACGTATTGTAGAAATTCTTTTTATTTCAAATTAATAAATTTATAAATTTTAATGTTGCGTAGATGACATCCAAAGATAGTAAAAATGTAACACATTATTAACGATTTTTAATGGAGGGTTAAATATAAAAATAAAATTAGTTAATAGGTTAAAACAAACAAATTACATACTAAAATTATAAAAAAGATTTACCAAAACACAAAAATAGAACAAAATATTTACAAAAAGAAATAGAAAATAAATATATAATTTTGTTAAATAATATAAAAAATATATAAAATATTTTATAAAAACAATATAATATTTATAAATATATTTATACATTATTTTATATAATTTTTTTTTTTTTAAAAAAAACTTTCAATTTATTATAAATATTTATTTTTTAATTACAAATTTTATTCTTTATAAATAATATTATAAAAATTTTAGTGAAAATATAATTGTAAAAATTTTAAAAATATTTTAATTTCAATATAAATGTTGATTTAAGAAAAAGACTTAAGCAATAAAAACAAATTATATATTCAATTGCAATTAATGAAAATTTAATTTTATTTATTTTATATTTAATTATTTTACATTATGAGTTAATGTATTACATTTTTGAACGAATATTAAGATGAAGACGTTACACACACATCATCTTGTAGTGAATTAGTATATGGTAATTTCACAGAAAATGTTAAATAGGTAAGAATTTTATGGCATTTATGAAGTTCTATTAAATAGATATGAAATTTACTCATTTGTTACATAATATTATATTTTGTTACATTGAAATTTTAATTCATAAAATAGATTATATAAAAACTGTATGTGATTCTTAATTTTATCTTGCATACTAATTATAAATTAAAATTATTCCACATAACCGAACAACTGAAAAATTAAATAATAATATCAAAGATTTAACGTAATTCACTTTTTAATATATCTTTTACAACAGCACTAAACATTCTGTGCAATGTACTTTCGTACTGTCGCATCGCTACATTCCGCAAACCCAATAATAGATGACCAAAACGTGATAAACCAGATTGTTGTATAACATAACGTGCCAATGAATATAATGTTCTTTCTGTTAAATTTTCCAATTCTTTACCATTTTCACATGTCATTGCATATTCCTTACGGCATAATATCAAACTTTCTAATAAACCCAATTCAATATGATCAGCTCGTAAACATTTCGCTTCATCAATAATATTTTTTAAATAATAATCACCACAACATTGAATCACAGCACTAATATCTAATGACCAATGTGATGCTCTCAATATAAAACATTCACTCCAAACATTCATTAATATCAAATCCTGTTGATGTGGTTCAATAAATTTAAATTGTTCATTATGGCGTGCCTGTTTAATACAAGTAACTAAAATTTGTGCTAATATTTGATATTGAATACCCGCAGAATTTTCTATATAATTTTTCCCAACTCCAATAATATTTAATTTTATATTAGATTTTTCTTTTATCCTTATCAATTTCCGTACATTCGTATAATGTTTTTTAGATTTCCTGGGACCACGTTCTTCTTGTACAGCTGAAATATTCATTTGTGCAGCAAAACATCTTTGTAATCGACAATAAGGACACCAATTACGTCTTGCCTTATCAACAATACAATTTGATTTACCAGCTATACATGTGTACGGTGTACCTTTACGTATGCTTCGCTTAAAAAAACATGAACAACCGTCACAACAAATTGTACCATAATGTTTGCCAGAACTTCTATCACCACAAACTTGACACGGTATCAACGAATAATTATTATTATCAATTTTAAGTAAATTTTTGTAAGATGCCATTACAAAAAAATATTTAATAATTTTTTTATTATTTCTAACAATAATTTACAAGTTAATAGGCAAATGTTTAATATAAAACTGTTCAAAGTTTCAGTTATGCTTCTAGTTTTTATAGAATTTTCATATTATATGAATTTATTTTACTTGTTAGAGCTGCGGTTCATTATTAATGATATTTAAACATAAAAATAAATTTTTATTATTTGTCAATTTAAATGACAGAATCGTCAATAATATTTTGAGTTAAATATGGTAAAATAAAAAATATGAGATGGCAACTTTTATGGTTTTCATTTTTGCCTTGTTTAAATACTAAATGATTGTTATAATAAGGACTTTTTTATATTGAGGACGTTCAGACGTCGTTGAGTACAACGTCAGCTATGAAGGACATGCTTTGATTCTTTGTTTTTATTTTCTATATTTTTCTTTTTTTATTATTATATTTGTATATTATTTAAAGTTGTATGACAAGTGACTAAACACTAAATATTATTTTAGATTCACTGAAAATTGACGGTCAATACAAATTTAAATAAATACAAAATACCGAACAAAACTATATGAATATATTATAAGTCACTTAATAATTAGATATTAGCTGGTGATTTACATTTTTCTAATTTCATATTCCAATGAAAAATTTTCAATTGAAAATTTCTTTTGCCATTTGATATTGATTTTAAATGATGTTTTGTGAGGTAATTTTTTACTTAACATTAAAGTTTCTATTTCAAAATTTTAGTTATCGAATAAATTTCGTAATATACCAAATAACTTTACTCATTGCTGGATGGATTAAACAAATATCATAAATAATTGACAGCATTTTAACTTTTTTACAACTCTAAACGGAGTGTACTTATAATTTGTTAAAAAGACAAATTTCAGTATTGTCTACAATTCACTTAAAAGTATCCTTTTTGAATATTAATAGAAATGAAAAACCGAATTTTAGTATTAATAAGATTGATAAACTTCAACAAAAATGTATGTATTTTATTACTCAGCAAAATTATTACAATGAAATCAATTAAAAATTTTACTATCCAATCAATTTCATAACAAATAATTATCAATAATTAATCAATTAAATTAATATTTTATATATCATTTTAGTTTGTTTGAAAACTAATTTCCTATATTTTATTAATTTTTTTGATTTAATTATTCATCATAGAAAATTGATTTGTATAATTATTCGTTGATTGAATTTTGATTATATCACGATTTTCGCTATTAGAATAACTATAAAATTCATGATCTTCATTGACTGTAAAACATATTAATAATAAAAATAGTTAATAATGAAATAGGGTGAACAAAATTTTTATTATTATATTGAAAACTGTTCAAAATTATAGTCAATTAACCTTCTAGAATTATTCGACTGAAACTATTTTACCAAAATTGATAATTATGTTTGCACTTCAAAAACTGAAATAAAACCACGAACATACAGAAAAATTATATAAAAGTGAAAAGAACATAAAGGAAAAGGATAATTGAAAATTAAGTTAATTTTAGCATGAAATTTCTATGTTATCAAATTATTATTTAAAATTCAAATATTAGATACAATTTTTACGGAAAGGATTTGAATTTTTTTCTAATAAATTTAATTTTACAGCAGTTAACAAAATTTAAAGTTCACAAGAATTTTAATTTTTTTTTGTTGCTTGAAAGATTTATGAACCCTTTAAAAGTGAATCTACCGAAAATATACTAACAAAAATTATGTATTAGGTTACGATATAAAATGTTGAATAATTTTTTTTTCTGTCTTTCTTTTAAGGATTTTACACATTTTGTAAAAGTTATTTATGTAATATCAACCACAGATTTTTCAACCCTTATTATCCCTATACATAAGCTTTTTTTAGATCAAGGCTAAATTGTGGTTAAATAATTATTATTTGTTGTGTTTTGGAAAACAATAAATTACATAAAAAGTAAAAATGAAATTATTAAATATGAAAAGAAAAAAAAGCGAAAATCTTTGATCATGATTTAATGGCACGTGTTTTTGGAAAATGTAAATTTCTTATATACAAGGTTCGTTCGGGATACTGTTGGCCTTAAAGAGCTTACAACTATAATATAATTTTTTGTTAATGTAAAGTAATGGCGACCCTAACAAGTTGTCATTATTTTAATTTCAATTGATTATGTCCATGTGATTTTAAATGAACATTTTGTCGATTTGTCAAATTTGTTATAACTTGGGTACACCATAACATACCAAAAACAATAATTTGAAGCTGAATCAATTGCATCCAAGAAGGGAAAAACAATTTTATCTGATGGAAAGGTTATGGCTACTATTGCATTTGGATATAATATTGATCAATTCCTTCAGAAAAGTAAAACCATTTATTATTATTATACACGTTAATGGGTACATTAAATGATGATATTAAACAACTAGAATTATCAAAGAAAATTGACCTTTATTACCACGACAATTTACCAGTTCATAAATTCTTCTTGTATAAGTAAAATTTCATGAATTATTTTCACGTATTCCATGTTCAACAGATTTAGTACCTTGGTCCTATTAAATGTGGTTGGGATACAAACATGGAGGTTCAAATTAAAACTAATACTTATATTTTGTAAGCCTTGAACGATCGTAATATTTAGGTTGGAAAATTGTATAGAGCTTCGAAGGAGAGTACTTGTATGTTGAGAAATAAAATATTCTTTTTTAATATTTTGACCGGAAGGATCCCGAAAAGTCCTCGCAAATCAAATAATATAAAACGCAAAAATATTTTCTACAGTTTGTAAAATATATTTACAAAAATATGTACACATGCAAATAATTAAAAGGTTCTTGTGGTTAATTAAACATAAATATTATTAAAAAAATACCTAAAAAAATTGAATAAATCATTTACATTTAATATATAATATTTACCAAAGGCCAAAGGTTAATACCCAATGGCACTTTTAAAATTTTAAGATAGTGTAAATATTTATATACCTATTTACATTCATTTAATTTTCAGATAAGAATGTTAAAGTAAGAAATTTCGAAGATTTTATAAAATTAATTTAAGGTAAAATTAAATATTTTTTTTAATAAAATAAGCTTGAATTCAATGAACTAATTCCCTATCTTCATTAGTAATTAATCATTATATCAGAAAAGTTTTTATTTAGGTTAATTTTCCGGAAATAATTAATTTAGTAATTAAATTTGTAATATTTAAATTTATAACTCAATATGAATATCGTTAGTCCTGTAAACATTCCCGCATTTTAAATAACAACAAGTATCCCTCTACCCTAAACCTAAACAGATTCTTTATAAGTGTAAATAATAAAAATATACATGAAAAAGGACTAAAAACCAATTTCGTTGGTGGTAAAGCGGAAATGGTTAACAAATGGTAAATTGTACGTTATATTAAAGGAAATTTGAAATTTGTTTTGATCCTGTTTAAATTTTCAATTTAAATATCAGATATTTTCTATAACTTTGTGTAAAAGATGTCAGAAGACCATAGATAAAATCAAAACGAAATACAGGGTGGGAAGGATAGTTTAGTATAAGTAAAATTGTTTGCTATTATATTTATACAGGATAGACACTAAATAGTTAATCGACGGTATACCACGCTATTTGTAGAAGAATTGAAATTAAAAAAATTTAGGGCAACTTTTCCAGATTCGCAAGCCATTTCAAGTTACAGCCCATTTTTTGGTTCTGTCTTAAAAAAAGTTGCATGATATTTAGGTTCCTAACTTCAGAATCAGTCAATGGGAAGTGTGGTACCATCTTTGTTATAAGTTAGGTAATTAAATGCTCTTTAAAACTATAGCTAAAAATAAGATTTTACGAGTAGTTATGGAATAACTAGTTCAGTAGGTTCATGTCATAATTCGTAATTACAAAAAAACTTTCGACCTTAAATGTTTAAATTTAAGGAATAGAATAAATTATTTCCCGTTGAATAACGTCAAGTAAGGGATGGGTAATCAGAATATTGTCGAAGTATTCCTGCCAATCCTTGTTGCCGGAAAAAAAGTTATATTTACTCCAATGAATATAATAGCAAATTGAATTTTTAGTCCTGTGGAGTTTAAACAAAGTTAATAATAATTCTTAGACCTTATTTAAGATTATTCTAAAATATTGTAATTTTCTATATTCGTTCCTTAGTTGTTCATTATAATTACTATTCATTAGTAATTTTACTATAGAAATTTTCTATACTTTTTTAGCTTTGACTTAACTTTATAAGTTAACGTGTTATTAAATATAATTATAATACATATAATTATATAATTATTATTATTATTTACAATGCATTTTTATTATGTACTAGATTATATGGTAAATATTATCCAATTTCAATCAAATTTAATACACACGTAGCTACATGTTGGATTCGTAAATAAGCTTTTGTTGGCCAAAGCAGAAATAAGTAGCTTTAGTGCACATCATAAAATTTCGATTAAAATTTCATATTTTATAGATCATATCATAAATAGTATCCGTTTTCAATGAAATTTAGTAAATTTGGTTCGATTCGTAAATAAGCATTTGTTGACCAAGGTAGAAGTTAGTAGCTCTAAGGAGTTAACATTTCCGAAAAAGGTTTCATTATGTTCTAGTCTAGATCATATTGTAAATATTATATGATTCTAATGAAATTTAGTACACAAAGTTTTCTAATGTAGTTGGTGCCTATAAATTTTAGGGTTGGTAGTTTTAGTGGGTCCCTATCAATATTACGAGTTCTATAAAATACATGATAGATGTGTAAAAATATGAGTAAGTTTTAATAAAGTACTGTTTGTTAAAACATACTTTTACTTACAAATCACTGTTGAATAAATAAGTTGAAATTTGCAAAAAAAAAAATATTTAGTTAATTTACAAACATTGACCGATTCAGAAGATAAATTACATTTTTTCTAAGGCCGAACCCGAAATTTAGTTATAACTCGAAATAGAGGCCGAATCCGGAAAACTTCCCATACATTATTTTGCTTTGAATACTACCATAATTAGCGTGGTAAACAGTTGATCAAATATTTCGTGTCCACCCACGTATTTATTTATATGAAAAGGTAAAATATCAACACAATATTTTTATTATACAGTTTACCTGACACCTATCCGTAAATAGCTGAAACTAAATACAATTTGTTGTGTATTTTTATTTTTAGTATAGAATAATTAATGACTAGCAGTTTTATTAGAAATTTTTTATTTTTATTAAGGATTATTATTTTCGATGGTTTCTTATTATTAATTTATAAATATAATTGAATTGTATCTTGTAATATATTTAATATAAAAAAAAAACATAATTTATATATTATAATTTTTTACAGAATCTTTTCAAAAGATTATCTTTGATATATTTCATCCAAGAAACAGCTTTTTATTAAACCCTTGTTATAAGTAAAAAAAATAAATTATTTCATAAGAAAGTTTGTACAAAGAATGTGAAAATTCGGCACGTGTATAAAAATTATCTTTTGAAGATGTAAAATATTCGGTATTTTTGTCATAACCAAAAGTAAAACTTAAATATTTAAAATAACAAAAATATATTAAGAATTGAAAAAAAAAATATGGAAAAAAGGTTCTTGTGGTTAATTAACCATAAAAATGAAAATTTATTATGAATTTACTTTCAAATTTTTATACCATATTCGGTATTTAACTTTTATAGTGTAAACTTTAATTGAATATGTAAAATTGCTCAATGCTATACTAAAAAAATATTGGATAAATAATTAAAAATAAGAAATTTTATTTTGAAGATTATTTATTTCACTAAAACGTTCTTCCACAATCATAGAAATCCAAAATAATCTTTCAGACAAAATTAGTTAATGAATTTATTACGACATTTCTACTCAACGCCACCGCATTTACTATTCCGCAAAGAGTGTATTTTTGAAGGTTTGTTATGTGAAATGATGCTGATGTTGATTTTGTGGGACAGATTCACTGCTTTGAAAACTAAAGACTCTAAAAACTCGACGCATAATATTGTAACTAAGCATAAAATCGAAGTCATTTAAATAAAACTCTCCTGGTTGATGTTTAAATTTTTTTAATTACATATTTGCATTTAATTTGTGTGATCACTTAAAAACGTATTTAATGAATGAGGGTGCGACTGTAAAACTGGTAAACTAAAGAAAATTAAAAAGTTTATCAAAAACCTTTATTTTTCAAATTAGGCGTTACTTACACCGGATTTTTTAATAATATGGAAATTTTACAATAGGAAGTAAGTGTGTTCGCCCGATATAATCACATTTGATATAAGAAACTTTCGACATAAGCAACTCCTGATATAGTCATCATTTTTAATATTGAAATTTTTGTTAACCTTGGTTTGAATGGACAAAATTAAGAGAAAATCGTTGACAATACAGCAGAAGTTGGTAATTATAAAATATGTTGAAAATGGCGTAAAAATAAATAAGATGATTATTTACGTATAGCAACCCTTTTCACCTCAATATTATCTGAAAATAGTACAAGTTTAACTGATATCATAGTCTGGGGCTGGTGGAACATTCTGCAATCAAAATTCCGCTAATTATTTGAAATTAATTATTTTATACTACTTAATTCGATAAAAGCAACAATTTTACAAATGCAACTTTTTTACAAATTTCAAATCAGCTTAGGTGATTATATCGAATGAACACGTATATAGAAATTTAGGATAATCAGAATTCTTCTACAAATCTCATATAACAAATTATTATTTCACAATATTATATATGTCAATTATAGACATTTGAAAACGGCAACGACTTCAAAAGTTGAAATAAATTGAACTTTACTACGGCACGAGCTGCGAATCGGGGCGAATTTGTCAGTTTTCATATATTTTTATATATTTGAACTATTGTTTTACATTCTAAACCTTCAACAGCAACAGAGCATATACTTTTATCACCGGCGAGACTGTCTGAGGGATGATATTTATCCAATACAATCGAATTGAAAATTTTATTCCTAATATTTTTTTTTAACTATTTCAGTTTCTTTTGAAATTAAATTCCTGCTTAAAATAAATTAAGTTCACCTTTTCGTGATCAAAATGGATTCACCTTAAGACAGTGATTCTTACAATATAAAGTAAATGTAAATACTGAAAATTTATATGTAATAGCGCCATTATTGCTTTACTATGAACGTTACATTAAAATGTTCCTATATTTCTCGACTAAAATGGAAAATAATTATTTAGGATGATAGGCCGATACTTTCAGATAGAAATAAAGGAACCGAATTAATGTAAATTTCGTTTAATTTAAATGGAATTGTTAAATATTACAAACAATGTATCCGCGTTTTTGCAACAAACTCGAAGAATTGGAAAATATTTTTTGGATAAGTTTCTCAAAAGAAAAATATTAAATTTTCTTGCGAATTCGAATAACAAATATTCTAAAATCGAAAGCATTTTAAATAATACTATATAGAATTCATAAATTCAAATAAAAATTAAATAATCTGGAAAAACTCAAAACACAAAAAATTTAAATTTTATTTTTTACGAATTTAATTTTTCTTTTATATTTTAGTTACAATTTTTTTCATTTATATTTATATTTTTTTTAAAATTACAAATATAATTAGGGGGTCCGGTGAAGAAGTCAGCCGCTGAACCGTTTTAGCAGACCAGTCAGTCATTAATTTAGATTTAAACTAGCACAATATGCAAGATAAATTTCAGAATTCTAATCCAGTCTTTGCAGCTATCGGAGTCTACGAAATTAGGCTGTAACATTTTTAATTGTCAATTTTTACGTGTAAATTTCATTCAAGATGGCCGGGTAATAATATTTTCCATTATTAAACAATACAACCCAAATTCAACAATTATTAATTAAGTGTCAAATATTGACAATTTGCAACCGGTCTTATACATATGCAGTCGATGTATAAAGTATACTATATCTGTTTTTCAATTTTTTCAAGCTACATAAGCTTCACAGCGGCTGAATCCTTGACCGCGCACCATACACTCGTGATAAATTTTTTATTTTTATTGTATATTAAATATTAATAATAATTTTTTATAGTTTAATTTATAATTCAATAAAATTTCTTAATTCAAGATTTTCAAATTTATGAATTTAGCTTAATTTTTTCTATAATATTTTTTGATTTGTACTTAAAATCTAAAAAAAATAAAAATTTGAAAAACAAAATTAAAAATGAAGAAAAATTCAACATTTTTTTCTTTCATTAGTTTTTAATACTTTTAAAATCAGTTTTCTTTACTAAAAATATTTACAAATTAATATAATTTTTTTTTTTTAAAAAAAATAATAATTATTTGAATTAATACTTAAAAACAAAATTTTATAGGGAAAATTTTAATTTGTTTTTATATAAATACTTTTTTTAAAATTTATGTTAATAACTAATTTTTTTACATTAATTATAATTTTATGATGATGCCATTAATTTAGCCGCTTGAATAACATTATGTTGATGATGATAACCAGCTAATTCAGTAGCACCATGTACACTGCCATTTGTTGCAGCTGCTGCTGTTGCTGCTAATGCACCAAATGTACCACCAAAATAACAATTATTTACATAATCATAATTTGTTGTATTCGATTCAGTTTTAATAGCACCACCATACGAATGATGTCCTAAATTTTGATGATGATTTAAATGATGATGATGGTGATGATGATGATGACCTAAATGATGTGGTGAATGATGATGATAATTTGTACTTGTACTACTACCAACTGAACTACCAGAACCTAATCCACTAGAATTGCCACCGCCACCACCTGACGTTAATGATGAATTTAATAAATGTTCATATTTTGTATTTGTATATAGTGATGATGATGATGATGAATTGCCGGTAGCGGATGTACTCATTGCCGATGATGTTGAATAGGAATTATTATTATTTGTCGATGATGTGGTTTGTATCCTAGCTTGGGACACTAATGATGGTGAGTGTAAATGATGGCCGATACCAAGTGTGTGGTGAGATGGTGTATGTTTTGGACTGGGTGTGGTGAGTTTTGTTGAGGCCGAAAGACTTCGTTCAATTGACAATGATAAAGATGATTTCATATCTAAAATGAAATTAGAAAAATAAAAAAACAATTTATAAAAAAATTCAGTTTTATTTTTTTGGTTTTATTTAAAAATTAATAAATTACCGTCCGAATCTTTATCCTTTCCGGATGAATCACTACCAGATTTTTTCGGTTTTCGTTTTCTTGTTTGAATACCATCTTTTCGCATTGCTAATGGTCGATTTACACCATGTAATTTAAAATATAATCCACACGCATTACAAACTGGTTCACCTTCATTATTCC
The DNA here is from genome assembly GCA_963920725.1 of Rhamphomyia laevipes. Classification (NCBI taxonomy): domain Eukaryota; kingdom Metazoa; phylum Arthropoda; class Insecta; order Diptera; family Empididae; genus Rhamphomyia; species Rhamphomyia laevipes. The sequence goes on from OY987257.1 coordinate 50,738,998, forward strand.
GTCGCCAAAGTGTTGTAGTACGTGTACCACAATTCGTACAACAAAGTCCTAATCGGCGTGTTGCCGTCTATAAAGAAAATATTCGTAAAATATAAAATGCTAAACAAAAATAAATGAAATTATTTACCAATCGTTTACTAGGTTTAATTAATGGTCGATTCATACCATTCATTTTATGATACAATCCACATGCATTACACAAATAATGTCCTGTACCATCACGTCGCCATAATGGTGTACTTATTGCACCACAATTAACACATTCCCGTCCTTCACCAAATTGAAAATCCATAGCATCACCGTACGGTGTAGTACGTTGAAATCCTGTATCATATGCACGCCATGTACCCATCATTACAGCATTTTGTGCATAAAATTGTGCTGCTGGTAATTGTGTATGTGTACTACCAAAACTATCTGCTGTCGTCCATGCATTTGCTGCAACTGCTGCTGAAGCTGCTGCCGCTGCTGCTGCATTACCAAAATGTCCGGTATGACCATATTGTGTATGGGTTAGGGCACGATTTGATGGAACATATACCGGTGTACTAGCTGCTGCAGCTGCTTGTTGATGATAACTTGTTACAGCAGCATTACCACTTGTACTGGCAATATCCGCATAAGCGGAACTTGAATGAAACATTTCCTTTATTAGTTACGCTATGAAGTAGATTAAAAAATAAAAATAAAAAATTAATTAAAAAAGCTTAAGGATAAATTATTGTTCGACGTCTGAAGAAAATTATTTTTAGTCTAATTTAAAAAATTTATATGGTCATAGAATAAATTAGTTTAAATGGCACTAGCTAATTTTCTTTATTTTTTAAATAAATAGAAACTATAAATTCTAACTAATAATTGCTCCATTAAAAGCTTTCCTTATTGCCATTATTGTATGTTACTTAACATTGTATTTCGCTATTTATGTTCAAATTTGTTTTTACATTTCCATTTATTTTTAGTTCATATTCGTACGAAACTTGTAACTTTCGTACTTTGTTCTGCATGCTAACTTTGTCTTGTAAAATTTATCACCAATAAATTTTAATTATAATGTGATTCAAGATTATAAATAATGATTTAGGGGAGCAAATTCATGATATCGATTTAATTGAAAACATAAAATATTTAATTTATTTTCATTATTGATGCGATTAATCATTAGAGGTGGGAGATTTATACAACAACAAAAAAAAGTTTATTTTAAATTTTATAATTATTATAAATCTTAGCTAGAATATAATAAAAGTCGAATAAAAATTAATATTAAATAAAAAATTAATCAAATAAATTAAAGAACTTAAAATAATTTTAAAAAAAATCTTTCTATGTTATCGCTGCAATTTTTGAACTTAAATACAGTGGCGTAACAAAAAAAAAATGGGTCTATAAATATTGTGAAAATATTAATTGTTATATAAAATATTACAAAATAAAATTAATCATAGCAAATTTTTGCTTTGTTAGGCACGTCTATATATTGGCATAGTATTTACGGAAGCGAAAATCATAATTTCTAATGATTTATATGAGACAGTTATATAAGTGTAGCTACGGTTTTAGTTCAAGCTGTTTTATCAGTTAAATATACAGGTGGACTCACTGTTACCAATAATAGGTAGATTATAGTACCGTTCCTTCGTAGGTTCTGGAAATAACAAAAATTCTATATTATGTATAACTAATCATCAACACACACCGTTTGTTACTGCCATATATTCTAAGCATGCTGTTGTGGGATGAAGTTAAATTGTTGTCAGTTAAATTAACTTAATTTTATATTGTATTACATTATATTGGTGCCTGACTTATTGTCACAAGCTAAAACGCCATATGGCAATATATGGGACAATCACAAAGTCCCAGAACGCCCCATTTTACATGTGTAAATTAACTACTAAAATTTATCGCGCAAATAGAAATTATATTAAAGGACTCTGCACTCGTGCCAATATCCTAATGTATTTGGGTCATTAAAAATTAAGTTATTTAAATATTATGGCGATAATATTTTAAAATAATAATAATTATATTTATATAATTAGTATATAATTATAATTTTACTAATTTTTGTTTAAATCATTAAGAATATTTATTAAATATAGCACAGAGGACTTGAATTACAGGAGATGTGTTATGCAGCGGAAAGTCTAAAATCCTCCTCAACCAAAATATCCTTTATTATGAAAAAATCTAATGACTTATGTAGTAGAGAGTTGACGGAATATCATAAGATTATGAAATTAATATTTCTTTAGTAGGTGATATAAAACTGGACCTAAAAAGAGAGTGAGTGGATGATAGACACCAAAGTAATAAATTGAATATATGAAATTAATTATTAAGGGTTTTTTTGGAAGTTGAAAGGAATTAATATATTCCTTTAGATTTATATTCAAATTTCCATAATTGACTAATAGTAAATATAATAGACTTTTTAATTTAGGGTAGGTCACCTTTCCACTTTTATATAAAATATTTTTCTTTAATAATGTTTTAAAAGAATTATTTATAATTGGAGAAAGTACAAAGCCAACTTTTAATGTTTTAGTTATGTTCTGAGCTTAATTATAGTAGACAGGGTTAATAATTTTATGACCAAATTTAATTTTCCAATCTTTTTAATATAATTTTATCCTAACAGTTTATCCTAGAATTAATTTTACTATATGCTCGGATGTGTAGACTTTTAAACCAACAAAAGATGTTTTCCATAAAGATATTTGTACCTCCAATGAAACGATTTTAAAGATGAAAAATAAATTTTTACATATAAAAAAAAGAACGATTAATTGATTTTTTTTTTCTTCTTCTTGTTTGTCTGTCTGTCTTAAACAAGAGAGACGAAGAACAGACTGTTTCCATTAAAATATTTTATCTTTTAGGCGCCAATCCTCCATAACCAAACATAAAAGAATAAAATTTATAAAAAAAAAAAAGTTTCGTCCGATCATGCGCCCACCAAAATAAAAGCAATGGAAACCAGCATCGGAGGAATTTTATTTTAGAATTTTTCATCAATTTTTATTTATTTATTTTTAAGTATATTCTTTTCAAATCTTTTTTTTAAAGCAATTTCTTTGTAAGTTATGTCTTTAAAAATAAAAAAGTATAAATTTAAAAATATATAAAAATAAAGATTGCACAAAAAAAAAGAAAAAGAAAAAATGAAGATAAAAAAATATTCATCAGTAGAAATAAGATAAATTTTACAGGTTTTTAGCCAATGGGGATACAAAAATTTATGCAAAATAATAAAAAAAAAAATGTTTTTAACAAAATGGAATCTTGACAAACGACAGACAGTAAAATAAATAAAAAACATAATTTTAAGATAATTTTTCCGACGGCAAACATTTTATAATTTTAGTAAAATAATTGATAATTTGTGAATTTTTTTGTAAATGGAAATTTGTCTTTTATTGCTTCTTAGTAAATTTAAAATTATTTTTAAAAAAAATATGAGTTTATTATGGAAAGCATAATGCTTGGAAGAACTTGGAATACGTTACAGAAAAATGTACTGGCTGATGAGAAGGCACTCTACAATTAGCAACATATAATAAGCTTCAGCTATGTAAACAAGTGATAAAACCGGTATGGACTTTTGGCATCCAGCTCTAAATCTATCAACATAGAAATAATACTGCGATTTCAATACAAAATTCTAAGAAATATCGTAGCGATCTACATAAAGAGCTGGAAATAAAACTTGTCAACAGTGAAATTAAAAAATTTCAAAAAGTTACGGACAAAGGCTCATAAATCATGTGAATGTCGAAGTTATACTAAAATTCTAGACAACATGAACATAACAAGAAGACTAAAAAGATTTAAACGTTTTTAGTTAGAAATTTAGAATATTAAAATTACATAGAATTTATAAAGCTTAATATAACAACAACGCATTACGCAGAATAAGTAAACTAGATATCACTGAGGAATATCTTAATTAAAAACAGATAAGTATTAGTATAGTAATAATAGTAATAACAAGATTTCTCATTAGTCTCAGACTATATTGTAATAATACCAACACTTGGGAGGTGTTTTTAGTGGGTCATAATCCCACACTACTAAATGAACCTTGTTCTCTTAATGTCTTTCCAGATTTTCACCTACCCCTGCACAAAACTAAAAGATATTTAACAAAAATTGCCCGCCGAAGACTCATTTTTCCGAATACCGATTTACATTATCGCAGAATTTACAAAAAAAAACAATGTAAATAACTTAGATATCGAAATTGGCCCCGGATACTCTTATATATGGATTTCGACAAATATATTAAAAACCTTTAAAAGTCTGAATAAATTTTATTCGGAATTACTAGTTAAATTTCTCACACTTTTAAAGAGTTTCAAGTGATTATTCGAAATCCGTAAATTTCGACTGTTTGATAATGCGGCACAAAGAGTTTGAATGACGGTCTGCCATGCCGAAAAAGTTGAATTTGATTTATCTCTTGGCTGAGACGAAAAATCGTCACTGCACTTATTTTTGATTGGTTGAATTCCAACAAAATTCAGCCAAGACAAAAATGCTGAGAAATGTAAAGCAAACTTAAGAAACATTGAAAGTATCTAGAAAAATTCTATACTACACTTTTTCCAATTGTACTTCAGAAATCATCAGTTGTAATTCAGATTAGTCAATTGTAATTCAGAACATTTCAAAACATTCGTCGAATTGCAGCATTTTCCACAACAAAAATTTTATGTATGGAACGTAGAAGATGTTAATTTGCTTCATAGTTAGCGAATGTTAGGTAAATTCACTTGCAAAAAAATAGGTAATCAATTGGTAAATTTTTAGAGATTGCGGAAGATAACACAACTTACCATTGAAATATGTAGTAATAAATGAGACAACAGTGTGTTGCGGTTAGGAGGATATTTATTTCGTAATGAAAGATCCAATTGAAATGTTAAAATGTTCTGAATTACAATTGTTACTTTCTGAATTCATATTGATACTTTCTGAATTACAATTGCAAAAGGTGTAGTTGTACAGCTACGTATTAATGTAAATAACATTCTAAATTAAATAATTAGCTTTCATTATTCAATATTCTGCAAAAACATCAGGATTATCTATCTACAAATATACAATTTGTAATAGTCAATTCTTGCTCGTTCAATTCTTACTATAATTATAGTAAGGAAACGAAATATCGATGTTTAACAAAAAAAAACATTGATAACCTTAGTATTCGTTCGTATAACTTTGTATTGTTGACCTACTAATAATCTTCAAAAATAGTGTGGATCTGAAAAATAAGTATATTGCACATATTTCATCTAATTATAGAACAAACCGAGACACATAGTCCGAAAATTAACCAATCACAAGCCTAAAAAACATCTGTATAAATTCAATTATATGTAATATAAGAAATTGCAATTACATACGCGTACATAAAAGCAGTGTAAACCTAGCAAAATACGGAAGCTTCAAAAAATCTCATGAGATGAATTGAGATATAAAGGAAAAAAATTCCTGATTAATACAAAGTTTCAGCAATTATTTTTTCTTTTATATTTCACCAATTGGGCTCATAAGATCTTGATTTACTAATGCATTGGAAATTATTTAATTATATAATTCACAAAAATATTTAATTAACCATTAATTTATTAAAATTAAGCTCACGTTCTTCATTATCTTAGACTGTTATGTCCGCTGTCCACAAAATTCTACTATATTTAATATTTACTTAAGATAATTTCTACAATTTTGTCTTTTTTTATGTTCGCCGTAAAAAGCCCACAAACCAAATACATAATAAAATAGTTTAAAATGATCAAATTAATGCAAATTTGTATTCGTAGACTTATGAATATAATTATATTTTATATAGTTAGTATCTATAACTTTTTTTTAATGCTACAAATTTTATACTGAAAACAAATTAGCATTAAAAAACATTAAAACAAATTTGATTTTTAACACAGAATAACTAAATTCATTGAATATTTATAAGTAAAATTAAAAATTCCATATTAGTATACATTATTATTTTAAAAGACTGAATAAGGTTTTCTAGTCAACTAAATAGTCCACATTAGAAAATATTGACACGCGCGTACCGAGGAATATTTTTCAGTTGTATATTAACTTTTATGAAGCTTCTACTTCTTTCACTATTGCTATTTTACATGGCTATAGAAATCATTAGATTACATTTACATGGTCTTATTGGAACAACATTTTATTAATCGGACATTTAAATATTCATTTTCCAAGAGATCATCAATTCGAGTTCCCTGGTCTTTATTATTAATTAATTGCTATTAATTATTCCACAATCAGAATCACGAAATATGTTCTGCAAAGTTTTATGTAGTGAATTTTTAAGTAAACTATAAAATTTAAACCGAAATTGAGAAATCAAGTATTTAGAAATTTCGTAGCCAATTGATTGCTTATATAATTTAAAATTTTAATTAAAACTAGAATATTTCTTATATAATTTATTAGCCACTAAACAAAAACTAAAAAAATATTTAATGATTTCCAATGCCCCCCAAAATCAATTTCATTTTCTTATCCTTTTAATAAATAAATAATTAATATAAAAATGTTAATTAATATTTTAATGATTAAATTTGCAAATATTTTAGTTTATTAATTTTGCATTTTACATTTTTTTAAATAAATTTGAAAATAATATAAATGTAAAATAAATTACTTGTCAAAAAAAATTAATTTTTACAAATCTTTTAATTTAATACATTGATTAATTGTAATCCTATGATAGGTGGAAGGTCTATTAAAGTGGAAGGTCTATTAACAGTAATAGTCAAAAAAAAAATAATGGCCTTAAAATATAAATTGTATTCAAATTCTTTGGTATCATTAATATTTTCGAATTCATACAAACAATATATAAATAAAGAATAAAAATTACTTACAGGAAGTTAAGAGAATACATAAATCAATAAAACTAATTATAATATTTTCATAATTATATTTAAATTAATTCTTTATAGAACCATTTGATTTATATTCAATATACAGAACATTTTGTTTTACAATAAAAAGGATCTAAATATGAGTAAAGTTTTTAGGCATTGCTCTGAACTATACTTAAATTATTTAAAAAAATTACAAGACTTAGAAAATGTCACCAATATTTTCACGATATCTAAAATAATGAATTTCAGGCGATTAAAACTTGTCTTTATTCTTTAAGGCTTAAAAGAGAGTGTCAAAAAAAGATAAAATATTTTTTAAGTGTGATTTTCAACTCTTTTCCTAGGAAAATTATATATTTTCGTGGTGAATTTTACTAATTAACATGGAAAAGTAATACAGAAACACGTTAGAATAGAATTATTGTTTTGCCTTTACTTAACACAACAAAATAACTTATTTATTCCAATTAATTAATGTATTTCACTTTCCCTAATTAACCTAAGGATAACCAATTTTGGAATTTTACCAACTCATACAGGCTATTACTTATCATTATCTAAAATATACTAAATCTTCTTCTAATAACACATCAAAATTCGTATATGATCATATGCTTTATGTGTTTCACTAATCTAGTATCCTGGGTATCCTCGATATAAATGACAGATCAATCATTTTATCAAGTGTTTACGTAATGTTGCCTCATGACTCCAAACATTATCCGTAATTAATTTTAGCATCAGTTACGTATCTTTCTCCTTTCTGATTGAAACTGTGGCTAAGAATGAACTAAATAAATTTAATTTAAATTTAGACGAAATTTATTTATTTATAAATTACTTATTCTTTGAATCTAGAAATTTTTGTGAATAATGAAACCATTTTTCATTAATCTAAATCTAATAAATATTTTTTTATGTATTTAATAATTAATTTAATTATCTGATTAGAGATTAACAAAAGGTCAGCACTTTAGTTTTTAATTTTCCAAAATAAACTACATAAAATAGCATTAAAAGTTTCATTAATTATAATTTTTCCTTCAAAATTTCTATAGATATCTATAAACAGAATATATGAAATTAAAAAATATACTATAAAATAATTTATTGAGTATTACAAAAAATTCAAAAAGACTGTATGAAAAAACCATAATCATTTTTCAATTCACTTTTAAAATGAAACAAAATAAATATTATATAAATAAATAAAACACTAAAAGACTACGTATAACAATACATAAACCATCAGAAACTCAATATCGAAAAATAATCGTATCTTACGTATTCATTTAATTGATCACATCAATCGATTAATCGGTTCAGATCAAAGTGAAACCAAAAAAATAAAAATATTTTTTTTTATCTGGTTCTTTTCACCATATTGAAATTGAAGAAAAAAAAATATGGTACACAGAAAATTCTATGGTAATACAATTAATTACGTCATTAAGGAGACATTAAATTATTTCCAGCATTTTAATTTTAGACAACACTTTTTAATTAAGAACTTTTTAGCGAATGTATTTCTCGACTTAAAATTCAAAATAGCATAAGTCGATTTAAGTATGAATTAAGTTATACATGACATTACTCCTTTCGCTTTTCTTCATACTATATGACAAGGATCGTTTTTTCGTATCATCTATTTTACCTATAAGCAAAACTTGAATAGCTTAAGTCAATTAGAGGAAGTTGTTCGAAAACCAAAATAGCTTATGTGATTTTCAGCTATTTTTCCTTTTTTTTTGGATCTTTAAATTTAATTTGGATTTTTTTTAGAATTGCTTATTTTGACTTAACTATTTTTTAAACGTATATTTAAATCTTAAGGAGACTTTAGCTATTTTTCCATATTTTCTTTTAGTACTTAATTACACTACATACAGGCTTATTTTAAAATTTACCACAAACAACACTTAATTAAGTTTAAACGATAAGAAAAGAATTGACAAATTGTATTTATAAATTTGTTTTTAAATTATTTTAAATCATGGTTCTAATATTAAAAATACATTTATGAAAAACTACCATTTTGGACTTAAGCTGTTTTGACTTTTTAGCCAAGAATTTACTGTGTCATTAAATGGAAACTAATTAATTTGATAGTCAGCCATTTTTTTTTTGGTATTATAAATATGAAATAAAATTAGGGGAGAAAAATATTTTACCCTTATTATTATATAGTATAATTTTGAATTACTTAACCAATGAGAAATATTTTTAGGGTTGGTTATATTATATTCCATATGAATGTAATAGAAAAACGTCATAATTAAAACGTTGTATAACCAATTATTTAATAGGTTTCTTAGTCCTAAAACATATTTTTTATTATATCGTGTTGTGAAACTATTAGGAATGAAAAATCTTCGTCATTTATACAATATTTTGAAATGATATTTTCGTCATATTTGATGAATTGAAATTTTATTTTGTTGTCGGAAAAAGTAGAAAAGTCATAAACATTTAAAAGAGATATGGAATTTTTTAATATTACTATTTTCTTAATGAAAATTGTATAAATAATAAACACTGTATTATGAGCAATTTAATAGTAACGTTTTCGCTGGCTGTAATGAAAAATAATTGCCAATGGCAAATGTAAACTCTAATATAAGATGGCGTCAAATACTGTAAGAGCGATCAATTCTAATGAAAATAAATAAGAAATTAACTAATTAAATAAAACATTTTTATATATTAAGAAATTAATTAAGCTAAGATAGTTTGAGTGGAACACAAAGTTCTACATGGTTTCTACTTCAACGTATCGAAAAAAAATTCAACAGACGAAATCTATCAATTTGGATCGAATAATAATGGGAACTTTTGTTACGTGGAGGGTAATGAAAGCCGCTTCCTAGTGGTGCCCCCTGGGTTACACTAAATGGTCTTCACAAAAGACGAATGAGCAAGTACAGTACAAAAAAAAGGACTAAAACGAACCAATGCATGCAAGGATACTTATCAGGCGTAGTACAGAATGAAGAATATCTATTAACCTGTGCGGGATTGGAAGAAGCTAGAATATTAAACGACATACTTGTACTGATTAGCTCGAGGAAAAATAGTTTACAACATCAACTTTTGTAAAGTTAAGCAAGAAAATTCGAATATTTTTTAGAAAATTGAATCCTACAATACGATTTATCTAATACCTACTTCAATTTGGTTCATTTTTTTTAATTATTTCAAGTAATCCTTGAATTAATAAATAACTTATGTTTATGTATTTCATAAAGTATAGTAATACATATTACAATTTTTTAGTTAAGTTTTTTTGTAATTACTTTCTGGTAGCCTGAATTAATCTGAGGTTAAATATAAGTATAAATCTATATTTATTTTATTTTAAATATTGTTCTTTCACCGCCAAGAAACTTAATATAACCATCACTCAAAAAACCAATTATGTACTCTATGAATAAATAAAATTTGTATTGAATTATGATATGTTTACAATGATGCAACCAGAGCAACTAAGTCTTCTTGTCATAATCTAGTTTGTTAATGTTACCTAGTTTTGCAGTTGAAGCGTTATCTATAGATTTTATAGTTTAATTCCAACTAAACCAGCTAACAAGTTCCAAATGACGAAATATTAGACTTCAATTGTAATTTGTAGAAAGCTCAGTTGAATTCTAGTTACCATAACTAGAAAATTATGATTCTAGAAGTTTAACTGATATTCCACTTATATTAACTAGTGGTCAATTGTATCTAGAAGTAAAATTCAAATTATGATACCAGAGACAAATGTAGTTAAATTAACTTGAAATATTTTGGTTTCCAGTAGTTTTTATAATTTTTTAGTAAATGCCGACTATCGAACGTTCCAATTTTCAAATACTATAAGACCTATTTAACAAATACCCTAATTTCAACATTATTTTATATAGTCCTCCAACAAAATGCATGTCTAAACCAAAAACATAAAATTATATTCTTGTTCCGCATTCCAATTAATCTAATCTATTACTCGTAATCAAAAAAAAATTGAATTTTTTCCATAATTTTCGAAACACATAACCTTTATTAAAATCATATAATATGTAAATCTGATCAGATCAAATAAAATGATAAAATTGATATAATATACAAACTCTTGAGTGATGGCGGCGTTGTATAAATTCTATTACACACATTTGACAAAAACCAAAAAAAAAAAAAACACTGTGGCGGCGCCAAAACACTTTCGGTCACAACGACTATGATGACCAGATATTATACATGAGTTTCGTATTAAAAGAATTTAAATTTACCAACAACCAAAAAAAAAAAAAATAATAATAAAATAAAGACAAATTAAGAAAATAAAACAAAATTGAAAAGTATCTTAAAAGATATTGTAGCTTACGCTATAAACATCGCAACCCTTTCAAGATTTTTTTTTATATTATTTTTTGTTCACCTGAAGCCCAAAGCATTAATTTTTTGGTTTTTTATCCGTTTTTATTTTTGTTAAGTTTTCATAATATTCAAATTTAAAATTGAAATTAAAAAAAAAAAAAAATCTAAAAGTTTTTAATAAAATAATATGTCCTAAAACCTTAAGGCACTTTAAATTAAATTTAATATAAATATATATAACTGGAATTTAAGTCAGAGACGAATTTTTGTTGTTGAAAAAGAAGTGTTAACGAGAATTTAACAATTAATTTCTTTTTAAAAGCATAAACTAAATAATTATAAATATGTATTTCAATTCTGACAGTTGACTTATGCTAATTATGACAGTTATTTTTATATCAAAAAATCATTCACAAAATATCGAAATTTTGTCTGAAAAATGGCTTATTTTACCCAAGAGCATATAATTTCAAGTACATCGTGCCCGCCTCCTCCATGACGATCAAAAAATTACGTTCCAAGTGTTTAAGTATTTTTAATCTTACCACAGGGAAGTGAAAGAGGAGCTTTTCTAGTGTTTTCTCCTCTTCCTCACATCCTTTACATATAGAGGATTCCGTTAAACATAATCTCTCGTATGCTTCAATATGATTAGAATATAACCAATGGCTACCCCAGTATATAAGCAGGTCAGCTCGTTCATAATTCTAGTAATTTGGGTGTTTATGTCCACCTCAAAAGGTTTTCGTTCCGTAACAAACATTATGGTTTGTCCAAAAGTTGAAGTGTTACCATTCCACCACTGTTTAGAGGGAGTCATACTGTGCTAGTGGAAGTCCTACTTTGGTATTTCGTAGGGGAATTATTAATAACATCATTTCTTGCCTACAATCCCACTACGTCCTTAATTAAATAATAAAGCTGTATAATTCTTTTTTCGTTTATTATATACATAGAAATGTCAAAATAAGTGTTGCCAATACTAAAAAATATGTAGATTATATTCCATTAAAAATTTATCGACAATTTTAATTGATACTTTGAATTTGGCAATAAATTTATTTCAAAAAGTATAAATAAATCATTCGAAATGATAATCTTAACCTGAATATGAGGTAATGTTATAAGAAAGGTTTGTTAAGAAGAATACAGAACACTCAGTGCTACAGATTCAGTCCTCAACAATTTTAATAAAACAATATTTTTGTAACTTGTAACAACTACAAATCATAAAGCCTCCTTTTCAGTCGAGATTCTTATGAGACAAACATTTTTTAAACTGTATTTTTTCAAGCATTTGAATTTATTATATAATTTTTTGAGACTCACACTATTCGACATATAGCCATATTTATTCTAATTTGTCTTTTCAATTCTAACTACTACTAAATCCAATCCTGTCGAATTTATCATCTGAACAATAACAAAAAATATTATTATAGAAAATTATCACCAAAAAAAAGTTGAAAACAAGTTGATTCAATTTAGTTGTTTTGATTCGTATTTAATCTCCCGCTTCCTCCCTTTCTCATAGCTTTGTTATTATTTATTTTAAGACCACACTTTTTAAATACAAACACTTTATAAATATCCATATAATACGAATACCTCTCTCAATAATACTATAAATTCTACCATTTCGGCATTGATCAAATAACAACAACCAAAAAAAAAACATTATATTCAAATTTGATATTAATAGAGGTATATCCCAAAATAAAAAAATCATTTCGGGTGGACAACCACAAAATTGGACCCAAAACAAAAACAACACCACAAATACCAAAAATCCGTTCAAAAGGTGAAATAAAAGAATTTCAATTTTACGCAAAACTAAAAATTGATTTTTTTTTATACAACTCTCATTCCATTCCAATTGAACAGAGATTGGTAACAAAAAAAAAACAAAAATCCACTAAAAAGGTATAACTTAATGGGAAAAAATTAATTTGTCATTGGAAATAATTTCAGGATCAAAGGATACCGTGTCACCAGCGATTTTGGGTCGTCATTATTGTCGTTTCTATAATGAATATATATAGAAATTGAAAATTTTAATGGAGTAAAGAGTGGCGCATAATGTTAGCTGATCAGATGGAATCATGGAATTTTTTTTTTTTATATATATTAGTTACTTAAATATTTTGATAGTGCTGGTGTAGTTTTGATATAGTGAGTGGTTCGGTAGGGAGAAATGAATTTTGAAATGACTATAACCCATTAGCATTATGGAAGATTCTTTGTTGTTGTTGTTATGGTAAAGAATCTTGTTGAGATGATGGTATAATGCATTTTCGAGTGGATCAATTTGTATTTTGAGTATGTTGATTGGTTTTTTTGTTTTTTTTTTAACATTTTGGTTGAATTTATAATATCTTTGCAGATGGGTGATCTTTGTGAGTGATCGAAATAACATGGTTTGTAAGATTTTTTTTCTTGTGTTTCGGTTTGTTTTGGTTTTTGGGATTAACATATGATGTGCATGGATTTAGTATTATACTTGCAAAAAAAAAAAATTATTATAATTTAAATATTTTAAAATACAAAGTAAAGAAAAATATAATTTGTGTCATTAATTTGTAAATTTATTGAGAATATTTTTAACAAATTAGGATAAGCAGTATAAAGAGTTTAGTTAAGAACTTGGTACAATATTTTGTTATCGTAATATTTTGGAAAAATTATATAAATCTCTGGAAAAAAGATTCAAAGATTCTTGACATGAAAAATATCAAAATTAACGAAATATCCATTAGATTTCAGTTTAAGAAAACTATAATTTAAATTTGGAATTTTTTGAAAATGTTAACCTTAGTCACAGAATATGTAGCTCTGCAAGCAAAGGCCAATAGTTACTTAATATGTAGAAAGTTTAGTATAGTTTTAATATAAGCTTCAATAGTAATGTTAGCTTTAAAACGAGGATAACTTAAGAAAATAGAATTTAAATCGAAAATTAATTTTAAATCCAAAACAAAATCATAAATTTTATCGCTTAAGAATCAAAAAAGTTCTTAATTTTAAAAAAAATATTAATTGTTAATCAAATTATAGAAAATTTTAAAGAATTTTTAAATTCAATTCCCTTTTAATTTTGTATTTTCAATGAATTCTTATATGTATTTTTTTAAAGTTACGATTATACAAATAACTATTAAAGTGACATAAATAATGAAATAGAATTCACATTTCATATATAATGGAAATTTAAGGAAAAATTAAACAATTATCAGTAACATCAAAAATAAATCCAAATATAAATTATAATCAATTTTACTCAAAACTTTATAAAAAATAACAAATTTCAAATTGTTGAAATATTTCCAACAATTTGAAATTTCAAAAATAAACTTTCAATTGTATAGATATTGACAATTTGGGTAACCGGAAAGTTGAATATTTTACTTAAGGTGAATTCGGAGCTACATATTATACTGTAGCTAAGGTTAAGGTTAACATATTTGTTTCCAAAATATTCCAAATTAAACTTAAAAACATTGACTGACTAAATATCCAAAATTAGTAACTTTTGTAGACTAGTATAGCCTAGTATACCAAAGAGTAACTTTATATCAATTAATGACGAAAAACAAAAAAATCCCATCGCCTATTTTTTATTTTGTTGCCAGCCAGACAAGTACCAGTCACAATCATTCTAATTTGTACATTAATAATTTTAAGAGCTCAAAAAGTAATTATTACATTATGAATATATATTTTCTTAAGTGGCATTCATTTTATATTCTAGTCTACAGAAAATTCCTAGACAACTTTCTCAATTATGTCTGATGGTTTTCATTCAAATATATTTTTAAATTTTACTTTCAATTTCATTTCAGAAAATAAATTTTCTAATAATGTCCTTGAAATATTAAAAAAAATTTGTAATTTAGTTTTGCGGCATTTCCTTTAAATATCATATCATTGCTATCTTCATCATCATTTCTTCATCTTAATTTATTACATAGATTCAATAAAATATCAAAGATTCTTTAAAAGCGATTCTGTTTGTGTTTTTTTTTTATTATACTCTTATAATCATAAAAATCAAAGACAAAACATGCGCCCGAATAATTAAATACTTTAATATGAAAATGAAAAAGAATTTTATGAAATTTTATAACATTTTTTTTAAGTGACTCATTTTCACTAGTGTTAAAAGATTTTTTCAAATTATCATAAATTTTATTATTGCGGGTATAACAATATAAAGAAAACCATCAATCCTAAATGAAATTTGATACTGATTACTGCAATAAATCAGTTAAGTTATGTGTCAGTTTCCGAAGTATATTGCACAAAATATAACTTATTTGAGATTACTTTGTGAAATGTGAGAAATATAGAAACAGGTCAATCATTATAATAATTAAATTTAAAAAGAAACCTCGTAATTTTTCTAAGGGAGTACGTACGGACAAATTTCTGTGAATATGCATAAAATTTAATTTATGTAATTATTAAATTTTGAAATCAATTCAATTTTAATAATTACAAGTTAAGGTACAATTGGCACCCTAGCCCTCTATAGAAATAATTATAATTTTTAGCAAATTCCATAATTAGAGCTGATGTAACTAAGTCGGATTCAATTCCCTTAGACATAATTCCCTTTCGAAAAATCTTACATTTCTCTGCATCTGCAAAAAACATTCCGAAACTATTCTTGACATAATAAACATCAAATTAATATTCTAGCTTAATAATTACTAGTAGTTTCTGTAATGGCTTTAAAACTAACCTGCAGTTTTGATAAATACCTCAATAAAGTTCAAGAAATTCCTCAATAAAACATAAATTTTATTGGAAACTATACAAAAAACAACCCTAATTAATAATCTACCTACAAATAATCCCTTAAACTATTTTTTGAATTAAATTCTTTTTCTATCCTTTATCCATTTTTCTTCATCACCATTTACAAATTTTATATTTTGTGATAAACTTAGATCAAATTACATTTTTCTTTGTCGACAACATTTTTTTCATATCATCTTCGAAGAAGCCATGATCAATTTATCAAAACTCGCGAGATTCTTTTCCTGCCATTTTCTCTTAATACAAATAAATAAGATTATTATTTAACTTATGATAATAAATAAAAACAACAAGGATCAAAATAAATAATTTAATGTTGTGTAAAACAGGTAGTCAAATTCTGTCCTCCCATCTTGATAATAATATTCATCTATATAATTTGAAGGTGTTTTTGTTTGCCTTCCTAATTAGACCTCATATGGTTTGAAAACATAAAAGTTATCAATTCAATAATTTTTAGTTTTTATCATTGTCCTGATCCATGTGTGATCTTCACCACAGGGTGCCACTCACACAATTTTTTTTTTTTTTGTTATTATAGAACGTGGAATGGGAAGTTAAAATTATTCGTCTTATAATTTTTGTGATTAATTTAATTTTCCGTTTCTTCTATTTGAAATTTTCTTTACGTTTTTTCGTAGTTTTGGCAATTTTTTTTAATGTTAAATTAAAAATTTTGTATTAAACCACAAAATGATAAGAAAATTTGTATTAAATTATTGTCGATAAGAAATTTACAATATAAATATTTAATTATGGCAATAATTAACACTTAACTGATAAATTGTTTATTTTTTTTAATGTGAACTAAGGAAAATTAATGATTTAATTTTACGAAACTATAATAATATGTAATTATGTGCGGGTTTTGTATTTTTATATGTATTACTTCAAAAATTCGCGTAACCCTAAAGACAATATAAACATAAAAACATTTTCCAATTGAGTAACCGCGCGCATGAACATTATTGTCTGATGGCGGAAATAAAAATTTCATTTTTTACTTAAATTTTATAATAATGCACAATATAATTTCAATTATTATTACTAAAAGTGATAAATTTTCATATTAAAGAACAAGTTTTACCTGCATATTTTTTTTTGAAAATACGCAGGTGAACTGGAACAGTTCATGTGCGAAATTATGTGTAATTTTATTCCAACATTAACCAAACAAAAAAAAATTGTATGTTTTTGATAAATTATAAGTAAATTTCTGCATATTTTATATTAAAATTTCTAATCGAAATTTCGAAAATTTTCATTTTCATATTATAAATTACTAAGGTGTGTTATTTTAGGTGTTACTATACAGACAACTAAGAAAATATTCAAACCACTACCAAAAATTTAAAAAAATAAAAATTATTGGTAATAAAACTTGTCAAGGATATTAAAATTAATTTTATTTTTTTCTATTTGACATAAAATTACAAAACTTCTTAAAATAATTAATTATTTGTTATTCGAGTTCACGCCCAACAAAATTGTAGTAGCATTGAAGAAATATTTTAAGTAGCTGCTTTTAAAATATTTCCTTTTGACCTTTTTAATCAAATAGAAATTTTTTTTCAATGAAATCATTTACCACTGAATTCAATTTTTTTTTTATTTTCATACCATAAAAATTTACCTTTTAAAATGACTTGTCACCGATTGTGACCGCAACAATTAATCAGAACAATAATTAATCAAATAAAAAAAATAGTTAAAATTTGTTTAAAAAAAAATTATATTATAAAAAAGGTGAACTAGAAAGAGTTAAAAGTGTTGAAAGAAACTAAAGAAGTTCAACTTTTACTATTAATTTATAAAATAGATTAATTTGGACTATTTCAGTGTTAAAGTTAAGAATCAAAATTGTTAAAGCAAATATGAGATTAAACAGAACTGATAACTACTTAGCATAACTGATAACTACTTAGTAATATCCGTTATCCGATATTCCATGTCCCATATCTGATGTCCATTATTTGGTGTACGCTATGTTTCAAACTTATTATAAATAGTAGAAACTTTCTTCGGTTAAGTTGTTATTGTTAATCAAGTTAAAATGGATCTATAAATTTGAATCAATAGTACGTGAAATAACGTGTGCTATCGATAAATAAAGAGATGGATTCCAGTAAAGATAAATGTACTAAGTCAGCCCACAATCAAGACCAGTTTACTTCTCAAAATTCTTTATGTTACAGCGGCAGTTGAATAAACCAATCGACGGAAACTTGGGATTAACTAGAAACTCTCAAATCCTGTCTGGATACAACATAGTAGCATTTTTTAAACATTCTAAAATTTTATGTTACGAGTAATTTCTGGTTATTTGTTGAATAACATCAAAGTTAAAATTCATTCAATTATATAAATTTAAACTACAAGTCGAAGTCGACATAGTGCAATTTAACTGTCGGAATCTAACATTTTTGTAAATTAAAAATGATTTATGATCAAATAAAATTATTTAAACTTTATAATTTTTTAACACTATATAACCAACAAAACTGAAATTATACAAATAAAAAAATAGCTCATTTTATGTCTGTAAATAAAGTAACTCTGAAATAATAATAATAAAAAGCAATTTATATTTTTTGGTAGTATAAGCTGTAAAATCAATGGTTATTATGATGCCTGTTAAATATTAGTTTCTGAGATTTATTAGAGTGGTAAGGAAAAATGTGATTCTGTAATGATCGGACTTAAAGAAGTATATTTAGTTTCGGATATTTACTTTAATCGCTTTGCTGTATGTTAAGAATTATTTAAAGGTAAATGTACCAGGTCAAAAAATTTCAGTAAAACAAAAAAAAACGAAAAGAATTTCAGTCACAAAATTGATCATACGAATTTTATGACTGAAAGAAGCTACAATTTGGTTTGGTTTTATGATTAAAATTGCTATTTTTCGGTTGGTTTGGTTTATTGACTGAAATTCCTTGTTGAAAAATACCAATAAATGTATTTTTTTTGTGAGACATTCATCAGTTTAGAAGTTAATTATGCTTCGAACTCCTTTTTAATTGTTTGACTGAACCTTTGCTTTTAAAAAACATTTTCATTCCATTATCCAAAACGAATCTAAGTCAAAAATTATTTTGTCTCGAATGTCGTCTAATTATTGACTATAACATTTTTTCTTTGTGGACTGTTTTTGCCTGCCGTTTATGAAAAGTTCCGTATTTCAATATATAAACTCTATACTTATTCCTATTTTATGTAAACTCTGATTCGGATGATTTTAAATATATTTATAATAAATATGCCTTCACCAATAAATATCAATAATTTCACTTTATGAATATAAATATCAATTAATATAAAATCCATCTTCGACCATGCCTCCAAAAAACAGGTCCTAACAAAATCCTGTACAGCTTGTTATTAAATCTTATATACACTATAAAAAATAACAATCAACACATTTAAAAACTGTTAAGTACACACATTATTAAACCATAAATTTTGTTACCGCAAAAGTTTTTTTTTATGGAGCTAAATGCAATGGAAAACGCATTTTTTTTTTTAATGATTTCAATTTGTTTAATGACTTCATAGATTTTATTTTTATTATTTTATAGATTTTTTTTTAATATAATGTACATTTATGCAAAATATATAAACTAAAAACATATATTTTTATGATGTATTCGTAGATGTCTACATGCACACAATATTGGATAAAATTTTCATTATGCACTTAAGTAAATATTTTTATTATATCTCATAGTATCATAAAAATTAGCTTTTTTTTAACGAGGAACTTGTTTATAATTATATGAAGAAAAAGATTTTAGATAGAATATTATGTTAATTACAATCATATATAAAAAAATGTGGTTATAGTTTTGGTAATAAATTGTTAATTATAAATATAAATAATAAGATTTTTGTATTTATTAAATTTGAGTTTGAACTTAGACCTCCTCTTTCTACTATAATTGAAGGATTCAATGATTTAACAATATAATATTTTGCAGCTTTTTAATAATGATTTCCTAATCAGAGGTTTCTTAACAGTGAGAAAATTGCAATAAACTAATGTCTTGTATAATAGCAAATGGTTCCAATCTTTTACATTATGAATGTAGTGGCTTGGAATTGACCTCATTATATAAAGCATCATGAACAGTACAGCTAAATTATGTGCTATTTTATTCCATCATTAAAAAATATTACGTCTTTTAGTAAATTTAAGTAAATTTCTGCAAATCTTTTTATTGTCAGAAAATTTCACTTTCAAATTAAATTTCTCAGGAATTAAGAAAATATTCAAACCAGTATCAAAAATTAATTGAAATTTATGTAATGAAAGTATTGGTAATAAAACTTGTCAAGGATATTATTCTTAATACAAAACTTCCTTAATTTATTAATTATTTTCCTTTCGATTTTACGTCCGACAAAATTGTAGTAGAATTGAATAAATATTTTAAGTAGCTTCTAAAATACGATTTAATTTTGAAATAATATCCTTGATCACCTTGTGAAACTTTGAATAAGTATTGATAAGAATCTTCGAATTACTTTGCTTCGGCTTTAGAGTTATTTATATGAATCATTTTTTACGGACGGAATAATTAATTCAAAAGTTTTAAAAAATTAAATATTATTTAAAAATTATAAGAAAAATAATAGAAAATAAGTTTTTGGATATTTGAATATTTGATATATTTATTAAAAAAGTTATGAAATATAAATTATGTGAGTAAAATACTTTAGACTTAATTGTCTTATTACATTTTTTAAGTACTTATACTTAAAATAAATTATGAAAAATCTTGTAAAATCATCTGAAAGTTAATTCATTCCGTACAACTTAAGTACATAATGTTAAAAGTTAATGTTCAAATTATTATGTAAAACAAAATAAAAGCCTAATTTCTTACCTAACTGAGAATTAAATGGTCGTATGTAAATTCTTACAAGCTAAAATTTGAATTACTTTGATTTGTAACAAGGTAAAATTTGAATTACTTATAACTCAAAACTACTGTAAACCAACATACGACCATGTAATTCTTCACTGACGATAGGTTAATATGAAATGGCTTAATCTGCCAAATAAAAAATGAAATTCCAACAATTTTAAAAAATCTAAAATCAAAAATAAAATATTAGTCATTCCATTTCAAATACAATAATTTCAATACAAAATTTTGAAACTATAAATTTAAAACTAAAAGGACAGAGGCCATAAGTATAAAAGTATCTTCAAACAATTTCATAATTAATTTGCATATAGACACATAAAAATAAATTTTCAAAACAAACAAAAATAAAACAAAATTCTAAATTGAATCAATTAATAAAGGTGTCATCGCGCGCAACTCTACTAAATGACACTAATAAAAATAAAGAACGAATCGCGCGGTCTTTTAAAAAATTTGATTAAAGATTCGCAAATTTCTATAAGATTCCAACAACACCACGATCGATAATTTAGGAATCTGAAAAATTTCCGTTTTTTTTTTATCTTTTTGGCGGCTTTTGCTGAATCTTACCGACGACTAATTAAAAATTAATTTTTATTTAAAAAGGACATTTAATATATGAAAGAATTTTTCTAAAATGAGTTTAGAATTTAAGGAGAAGGCACTAAATTAACTTTACAGAATGTTATTTTAAAGATGGAAATTCTACACTGAGAAAAATGGCAAATTTAGAATTATAGGTTAAATTTTAAATTTTTGAAAAAATGTGGTAATTATTTTCAGAGACTATAATTGCATAGCTACAGAGTGTTACTGTAACTATTATAGTTACAGTAACTAATGGTTAATATTCTTTAATGAATGGTAACTTATAACTGAAACTATAACAACTTTCTTTATAATGTTCTGAAATACAGCAATCATGTAAGAAGCATGTTAGTCGAAAAGCAAACGTGGACTACACGTTACACTATTTTGTCTAAGAGCTCACAACATAACCAGCGTTAACTGAATCAAGGATATAAATTTAATTAGGTTAATATTATCATATGACAAATTTAAATAGCTCTAGATTTAAAATCAAATGATTCCCTAATATGTCGAGCAGCATACCTGGTCAATATTGTCACATCCATTTATAATTATTATATTTTAATTATAAATTATTATTAATTATAAATATTCATTGTTTTTTCAACCTTCGATAATTTTACAAAGTCGGTACAAATCGATTACAAACTTCTCTACACATTTTTCTCAGTGTACTCAATAAATAAATTATTAAATTTAATAAAAATGCAATAGAAAGTTATGAAATAAACAAAAGGTCACAGCAAGTGACCGGATATTTGTCGCCAATTTTTTTATTATAAAATAAAAACAATTTCAATTTCAATGTCCTTTTTTCATTGCATTAGTCCTTAAAATTTTACAAATATATACCTTAAAATTAAGGTATTTTGACACAAATTTTTTACTTTTGTTAGGTAACTCCAAAATTTATGCAATTAGCAGTTAGACGTGTATAACTCCTTGGCTACATGGGGTACCCAGGTATTGTGTCGCCTATGAAAAAAAATTGTTTCTTTTTTGTATTATAGATAAAATTGCATAACCGTCACAGGTACAATTATTATAACTAAGTCTACATTTTAATATTTATGGTATTTCTATTATATTTATTTTTATTTAAAATTTATGACAGTCATAAAATGATTCTGTCATAAATTAAGGGCGCTTCGGAAAACCTAAAAAAAATGTAATAATTTACAAAAAAAAATCATTAAATTCCTGTACAGGATAATAAGAAATATTTTAATGGATATTTAAGGAAGAGTTATTGTGTATATAATATTTTTAAAGTCCTTAAAGTCAAGGACTTTTTTAGATATCATTTTTGTGGTCATAATATTTCCTTTATAAAAATGTTTTCATTTATCTTTAGAACAAATTTAACAGCAAAAATAAAATTATTATATTTGGTTACATTTATGATAAAAACTGTTTTTATATGATTATTGTCAAGGATTGCATAGTTTTAGTAATCAGTAAAACATGTGCTTCCGGATTTTTAATGTAAATGATAATAATTACAAAATAATTTTTATATATATTTGATAAGAAAATTTTGTTGATAACAAGATTTGTGATAAAATACGCCCACAGAATATTCATTAGAAATGTAAATTTAAAATGAAAAATAATATTTAAAACAAATTTTACATTAAATATTTTGTAGCTTTGTATTCTGTACAAAGCTATTCAAGATTAGTTTTGTGACTATCGTCAAAACCTAAGATATTTATCTGAATGTTTGCACCATGATATAAAGGCGTTTTTGCCTCCTTGTAAAAACTGGCTCAAGTACAAAACTCTTTTGACCAGAGCCGTTCTGCGGCTTACGCAGATGGATTTAATCAGATATACTGGACTGGAACAGATTACCCGGCTCTCTAAATCTCAAAAGTAGCTCATAAAACCACATAAAATAAAAGTAAAATACAAAACAAAACTAAGCAAAATGCATAATAGGACCCTGTCAGTCCTCATGATATAACACAATACTTTGAACTAAAACCTTAATAAAATGTTGTGTCTGTCTAAACGACAAAGAAACGACAGAACAAATCCTCTGCCATTGTGAGGCAGTCGCAAGGAGAATGCAACATCAACTGGGACAAAGTTTCCTCATCAACTGACCAATGAGACAATCTTAAATATCCTAGGCTATTTTCAGTCTACTAGGTTGTAGTAGGAAAAGGGGCTATAAACAAACAATAGATCGATAAAATCGTAGTGCTCCCTTGCGCTTCCCAATTTGTTACTTACAAAAAATGACTATAATAAACAAGTTTCAAATTTGAAATTTTAGTTTTTTTTATGTGTTTTAAAGATTTTTGTTACAAAAAGTTTTCTAAATTTATCAAAATAGATTTTAGAAGACTATTAAAAATTAATGATGTTCATGTAACTTAAAAACTAATAAAATTATTTTATTATCATTAATTTTATAACTTAAATAAATGTATAAATAAATTGATAATAGTGTAAATGTTACTAACTAAAATTTAAGTTTATATTGATTTGAATTTTTAAATGAAATTTCAGTTTCATCAGAATTAAGAGAATTTAGGTTAATTTAAAGATATAAAAGTTAAGTTTTTAAGTATTTTGAAATTAATACAACATAGAACATAAATTTCACTGTTCTTTTTTGACAAACTCTTAGGCAAAGTTGTGATTTAATATGTTTAAAAATTAAATTTTATAATTTAAAAATGTTAAACCGAATTATTGATTCTTACATCAATTACAACAAAATTCTAATTTAAATTATATTAATAAATCAATATTAATTGATTCAACTTGAATTAACATGAATATTAATGAATTAAACTTTTTGAAATTTTGAATACAGTAAATATCAGTCTAAATGGTTAATATAAGCCGTTTTGGTCAGCTATAGACGAATTTAGAATTATATTTATCTGGTATTCGCTATGAATCAGTTTGTCGGAAAATTATAATTTAGTAAATTTTGAACGAAATGATAATGGAAGGGTAGAAGAAAATAGTAATTCGTATAATTAAAGTTTTTACTGTCACTATTATGGCTGTCTGAGATATGGGGAAGATTATACCCGAACCCGATTCGCAATTCCCAGCTTAACTTTAAATAATTTAATTTGAATTGATAAGTAATATTTATTTAACAAAAATTAAAATTATGGTACAACCCTAGATGCGTGGAACCAAAAATAAGACCAAAAAATAATATGAGTAGGAAGTAGGATATAAATTCATTAGCGTTATTGTAAGTTCATTCGCTATGTGGCGCTGTAGGTTTTAAAATATAAAATTTGTTTGTAACTAAACTATACGTTACCAAAATTACAACTTTTTGAAGATTATTGAATACTATTGGGGGCCATAGAATAGTTTACTTGAACAATTGTTTAGTAATTTGTCTGTCACATAAAAATAAAAAAAACTTTTTTAAAATTAAATTTGTAATTTTTTTCTTCAGAATTCTTAGCGATAAATCCGTCGGATAATTTTCAAACTTACCCAAATATTTTTTTTTAAATAATCCAAAAGTTATGTTCAAAATATTAATAAATATTGCAAATTTTGATAAGCAGCTCCAGTTAATGTTAATCTTTAATCGAAGTTTTCATTAATTTTCCAATAATAATAAATCCACAATTTTAGCAATAATTAAATGTTCTTTTAATTACAATATTTTATTCACATTTATTTTATTTTTATTAAAATTATTTGTAATATTTTATCACATTTTTGTTTAAATTTATATTAAATACTTTTTTAATAATTTATTTTCTATATATTTTAAATAATTTTATTATTCACATTTATTTTATATCAAACATTTTCACATATCCTTATTCAATAATAATTCCTTAAATCCTTTTTTTTTTATTATTATTTTTATTATTTAATTTAAAATTTCCATTTTATTTTATTTATTTTTTATAACAATTTTACAAAACCGAAAAAAAATATTTGCTTGCGTCATAGTATTAAGAACAGAAAACTTGAAAATGCGTAACTAGTGTTTAACACTCCGAAACCGAATTCGAACTGGTCAAATGTATTTCTATTTACACAACCTAAAACCGGTGTTATTAACTACTACTGTATCGCTTCGATAAAAAAAAACTTATCGTATTTCTGATGTTGAAAATATTTTCCTGTTGGGCGTCCAGTCGTTGTATTGTAAATTCCTTTTTTTTTATTTGTTTATATTCAATACAAATACAATTTAGATATTGTTGTATGTAGCATATATAAATGCTAATAAGAAAAATCGATAACAGTCAGTGGGAGTGAACTATTTTGTAATATAATGTCGATAAAAATAAGAATTTTTGAACGCACCCTTTTAATTGTAAAATTATTTTTTTATTTTATTTCAGTACTTGAACGAGTGTACTACACTACATATAAAAATATAAATTCATGTTTGGGGTAAAGTGAGCTAAGTACAAAAATATTAATATTAGGGAATATTAAAATTTTATATACTATTTTAAAAAAATAAAAAAATCTTACATAATTTATGAACTGATATTTGACAGGTAAGACGAGATTACATTAATTAGAGTTACAGAACGGGGCACAGTGTTCCCATATTTCACTGCAGCCATTACTGACCTATTGTGACGTTCAGTTGTCTTATAGCTTTTTAACAATGTTCAGGTTGTAGACGAACCTGAGGGTGATTTTAATAAGACTGGATGTAATGACCTGTGGGTTTAGGAACCCCTTGTTAAACTGTTCGAGCTGGAGAAAGCTCTAGGCATTCACATAATATGTGTTTGGAGGTTTCGTATTGTTCACAGCTCACAGCAAGTGTGGTCCGGCAGTGGTCTGTTAAGAAGCGAGTTATTAAACAGATTTGGTTGATTTTGAGGTTTAGGTGATCCGTAATTCTTTTCCCAACATCAAATAATATGGTATGGTCATTTAAAGAATGTCGGATCGAATATCAAAATTTCCAAAATTGTAATGGGGATGGATGCAGTTGAAAGCCACTTAAAAAAATGAAAATATAATTAGAAAGTTACCATTGTTAGAGTAATTTAAAATTTGATAAGTTTAAATGTAGAAACATCTTACAAAATAAAGTTATCTTTTGTGTTACAGATTAATATTATATATGATCTGTTTTAAAATTCAATATTAAACTCGTTCCAATTGATTAATCATTTGATTATCAGTAATTATCTGTATTGGAATATCTGGAACTATGGTTTATTTGCTTAATTCCATGAACGTCTATAACTTTTCTAACGCGTTTCTAATATCGTAATTTTAATTGAAACTAATTTTATAGTAAAATCTAATTAATTAGATTAAAAACTCTTATTTTATGTTCTACAAAATCAATTTTCTAAAATGCATTATAATTGTGCCATCAACTCAACTTTAGGTTAGTTACAACAAATATGGTTGTTGTATTTAATCTATTATAAAAATATTACATTCCTAAAAACAAAAACCCTTCATTTCTTATTCTGCAATATAAAAAATACAAATATATCCTAACAACCATTCCAAAATTAAAGCTTAAACAATTTTTAACGTAATGCTAATTAAATTTACTTTTATACATCTACTGATAGGTTAATTTTTACTACATTCCGTACGATGAGCAGAAACCTTAAGTAAGGATGTTGTATGTATAATATAATAAAATCCTGTTTACAATAGAAAATTAGAATTAAATATCGTAACGACCATCGTTTTTAACCAAAAAGTTCGAAACATTTTCTAATGAATCAATAACTTGTAATACAAAATTTTGCTTTTATATAAAATTCTTGTTTAACATTTCGTTTTTCGTTTGCTTGTATGTAATCAAATTCGTTTATTTATTTATTTTTTATATTCCACATGGAAGCTTGATTAGCAGCCCAACAATAAACCAGTTTTTATGTTTTTAATGAATGTTGAGAAGAAAACAAAAAACGAGTTGAATTGATAATATATTTGTATTAGTAAATTTAATACAAATAAAAAACATTATGTATACATACATATATTAAAGAAATCAAGATAAGAAAACGTAATTTTAAGTAAAGATATTATTTTGATATGCTAAATTGCGCATATAATATGGGTGGAGTTATGATTATGATACGCCTTTATATTTATTTATAAGATTATACTTGATGTTATTTATGTTATTTTTGTATAGTAATCGCCATTAAATGATTATTTTGTATGATATTTTCTTTATTATGGGGGGAAAATTAAGAATATTTATTTTTATTTATTTTATTTTTTCAAAAATAAGTAAAAGAGCAATGGAGTCGAAAACATAAAAGCTTTTTTTTCATTTTATGTTGTTTTTTTTTTTATGTACAATTTATATATGAAATTATGTTGTTTATGGTTATTATAAGTTTGTTGTCCTAATGGCAATTCTATTATAAAGTTGAATTTAAGAAGCATAAACATGATTGATTCTGATGAAGAAATCAATAATTTTTATTGTGAATTTGTATATTTATTAAGAATTTTGAAGAAATCGTATACAACGTCTGCTGGTAAATATCAGTTTACATTTTGTTTAATTTAAAAAAAGTTAAACTCTTAATCATGGCAACATCTACATCTAAACTTTGGTAAAATACTGAAATTAAAAATTCAAATTTTGTAAAATGTAATTTTTCTAATATATAAATATTGTTAATAAATTGGTTTTTATTAAAGAAATATTATAATGGCCTTACATTTCTTTTTACAATCATCTGTTAAAAGTCAGTTTCAATAGCAAAAATTTAATCTTCTTAAACCTTGATGTAATAAATTCGGATTTTTTTTTTATTTAAATATGAAATGTTGCCAATGTTACTATAAAAACTTACTATGAAATTATTTGCATTAACATAAATCTGAATTTCAATGTGTAAATTAAAATTTAATTATTTCCTAAGTAATTAATTATTATTTATATACCTTCAATATAGTGTTAAACTTCCCGATTTTCGACTAGAGATCAGCTTTAAGTAGCTATGTGGTCGACGGGAGCTGCTGTTTGTCTAATAAACTTTCGAGTCAGCTTTTATTAATATGTCAATTGAACGTGGTTTTAGTAACATAATTTTTATTACTATAAAATCAAAACTAATAATAAATTAGCGTTTCTACTGATGGCTCAAAAATTATTGTTTAGTGAGTGATATTCAAATTAAATTTTGAAATATTTCGGTGCGGATACAATTTGAAAGATTGTGGGTAAAAATACTTACATTTATTATATAAATGATACACTTTGACATTTAAATTAATTTTCTATAATTTAAAAATAGTATCTTATTTAAGATAATAAGAGTACGAACCGGTTCCTAAATTTTTAGTAAAACATTACAGATTTTAAGTAATTGATGCGGGCAAGGTATGAATTCAATAGAATTATATATAAAAGTTCTTTATAATTTCAAAAATTCTTATACTAATAACTTTATTACTTACTTACTTCATCGTCGCTACAGCTTTAATTGGCCTAATCTGTAATCTGCTTCCACCGGAGATAAGACGTCTATCTCCTACACCAATCCTTAGGTTTGGAGTCAAAGTTAATTTTCCGTAAAACTGAATCTTCTATTCGAATGAATCTTCTATTCTATTCTGCATCCGACACTTTTTCACTGTCAGCCTTCTGATATAACTCATATATCTCGTGATTATAGGAAAGAACTTTATTATTTCATAAAAAGCTAATGTAACTCAACTTTTTAAAAAATTGATTATATCAGAAATGGAATAATTAAAAGAAAATTTATAAATTTTATGATTTAAAAGTTCATTAGAATCTAATATTTATAATTCCTCATAACTGCATAACCCCAAAAATACTTACATTAAACGCATGACCTCTTAAATATATTTTTCGAAAGGCAGTCACATTCTATTTTAAAATTATCTAAATAAAGTTTGCCCTTTATCAGTAACATTTAAAATAAATAATTTATGTAAAATATTTTTATAATACAAAAACTTTTAATTAAACATATAAAAACAATTTATTTTTTGCTATTGAAATGAAACTTGTTATCTATCGAAACATAAAATTTATTTAATCTAATATATAATTTAATTAAATAAAATTAAATAAAAAATTTTATCAAAATTAAATTAAAATAAAAACAACATACAAAAATTAATACGTTTTTATGTAAATGAAATTGTTACCATTTTTTTATTTTTGGTTTTTCATTGATAATGATAATGTTAAAAATTAGATTTGTTTATGTAATTTAATTATTCAAAAAATTATATGATCATAAAATCTATTTTTATTATTATATTATAATTTTCCATCACATTCTATATAGTCTCGTGAATCTTTTTAATTAATTTTATGTTAAAAAAAACGAAAAAACTCAATTTCTCATTCACAATTATTCATTTTATTTTTTCATATTAATAAATTTTCTTATATATTTAAGTACACACTAAATTACGTTTCAAAGAAGAAGAAAAAAATTATATTGCAAATTGTAATAAATTAAAAATTTTGATAAAAACAATGAAATATGTTAATTAATGTTATAAAACATAAAATATTCAATATATGCTGAGATATTTAGAATATTTTTCCTTATTTATATACCACAAATCTCATCAGAAAAATCTCATTTCTTTACATTGGTCTTACATTAAATTGATTAATGGAAATCCTTTCACAATAATTTTTCGTTTTTTATTTTTTATTCCAAGAAATTTTCATAAAATTCTAAGAAATTTTATGGATATTACTACGAAATTAAAAAGGAATCTCTTTACAATAAAAATGAGTTAGTTCAATATGGATTCTTTTTTATTTATTTATGTAGTTTAGAGAATGAAAAGGAAACGAGAAAAACAAATTTATATCTTGCCGACAAAAACAAATCAACGAAGAGTTCATCTTTATTTATCGTAAACCAAAATTTTATCTGTAAAGTTTTGAAAATCTTTTATTATTATATGCTTTAAAATATTATATATGAAAAGATACGTCATCGCATACTATTCATTTTGGGGTGAATTTGATACACTGGAAAAAATTTGCAATTATAAACTTTTTATATAGTTAGATTATAGTTATATATAGAAGCTATAACTAATAACTATACAATCATTTGTTTATATTTTGTTTCAAGTTACTTACAAAGCCAGTATCATCTATTAGATTGTATATTGGTTTCTGCAACCCTTTCAATTAGAAAATTAAAATTTACACCATTTGTCTTAGTAAGTCCAACCTTTGCATATAAAAGCATTGGGATAAGTTGAAGTTAATGTAATTTTGTAAATGTATCGAAGAACGATTATTAATTTCCATTTTTCCAATCATATTCTTTACTAATTTTTATTGCCAAATTGCCGAATAACCTTTATGGAAGATTCTTTGCATGGCGCTACAGCTTTAATCGAGCCATACTATTCTGAAAGAGGTTACGTAACATTTTTATTACAATTCGGACTTACTAATTTTATATGGATTTCCGAGTGAAGAAACGTTTAATTGCAACAAGCTAATGGCATTTAATAGTGAGACAGTTTTGGTCTTAACCGTGAGCATTTTTCCAATTCTTACAATCATTTCAAGCTGAGTTAACTTACAGCTTCATAGCAAGCACACTACCTCTACGCCACTGCACTGCCATATTATTAAGATTTCTTATAAGCTCACACTGTACTATTTAGAGAATAACTTTGAAATTAAACTTTAGGAAGAAATACACCATGATGACGAAATAAGAATATTTCATAGTATCTATAACCTCAAACTTTTTTGAATCAGCTAAAAAAAATCCTGGTTACTAGTTCCACTAAAAACTAGGCTGCTTTTATCTTCAAAACATTTACTGAAATCTAGTTTAAAAAAAACAACGCGGACTCCATCCAAGAGGAACGACTGCTTGCAAATTGTGCTACAACACCTAAATCAACTGTCTAATATTAGCATAAAACTTACGGACATTTAACTATGTCAAAATATAGTTAAATTGAAAATGTCAGAAACATAAAAATTGAAATCAGAAAATTTCTATACAAACTAATACAACTTTTATTTCATAGTGTAACCTCCGCCAACTATTCACTTCACAGTCACAATTTTACGCTTATTTCAAAATGTACAACAGACAGTCCCAATAAAAGGCGAGTCCAAACTGACGCCTCGTGCCATGTACTCCACTAATGCATTCGAGGACAAAAAGTGTCCAAAATTAAGATAAGAGATTCCAGTTTTTTTTTTTTTTTTTTCAATTCCCTTTTTTTTAATATATCCCGCACATCTTTCAACAGCATATATAATTGTAAATGTGTAGAATATATGGATGATGACGCCGCGGTAAGAATTAAAAAAAATAAAAATTCGGGAATGTCCAGCTTGCTTAATTTGTAGGCATTTTAGAAGAGTAAAAAATGGGGTTTTCAATTTTTTTATCAGTATCAGCGGTCGAAAATATCAACGAAATTTATTACCTTTAAAGAGAGAGCAAGAGAAACCATAAAATAGCATGAATAAAAATATGAAAATGAAGGTATAGTATTGAAAGATATATGGACATACAGAAAATTTTGGTGACAGTAATTCCTATAAATTTAAATTCTTGTGTAGCAGGCGCCACATTGGAATTAAAAATATTTCATATATACAATTTTTTAGTTAGGGTGCTTATAAAAATGAATTCTATGCGTGTTTCTAAATATTTTTTAGGGAAGGAAGTTCAGTAAAAATATTCAAAATGTCAGCTTTAATGTTTAAGGATGGCTTTTTTGTCAAATGTCTCAATTTTAAATATATAAATTATAAACAAGGACATGTGTATTTTTATTAATTAAAATGTTAGTGAGGAATTTCTTCATAATCCGATCAATTTAATTATATTTTCAAAAATTATTGTCATAGTTTAAATTTTCGATAGATAAATAATTAGATTACACAACAGTTAAAATTCACATTTCTGAATAATTATTTTTATATACTCATCTAAATTTCGAGTAGTTACTGATAAGTAGGGAAGTAGAGATAACGAATACTAACAAAACCTAAGAATTTATTATAAAGAGGTCATAATGATATTAAAAAAATTGTACCGACTATTTCACAAATGTATACTAAGAGGCAATTTGTCGAACGGAAATGTAAGATTGTAGCCAAACAGCCGATGCATAGTAACCGCAGCCAACAAAGTTATCAATGATAATATTAAACTAAATACAACCGTTTTGGACGACACCTTCTTTTTGAAAGCTGAAGAGTAATATCATGGAATATCTCATGACAAATCAACATATTGAATTACATGGTAATGACTTATCTTCTCGGACAAGTTTGCCAATATATCATCAAAAAACGAATCCATTTTTTAGTGATAAATAATTTTCTTGAAGTTTTTCAAAATTCAAGTTGAAAATTACTTCTATATAACCGGACACTTTACAGAGTACATGCGGAAAAGACAATAATATATCCGAAAAATTCTACCATTTTATTGGCTTAAACCATTTCCAAAGTGACTTATTCAATTCTTATTAGCAAATTCATTAAGTTTTAGTTCTTCTAAAGCTAATTTACAATTTAGTTATTTAAATTTAATACTTTTTAGTATAAATTAAATCAAATGAAAATGTATATTAATCATAATTAAACATTTATAATGTAAATCTCAATATTTAGTATTGTAATAACTTTCTTTTTATTCATCTAGCTCATGATGTCCATATAATTTAAAGCCATACCTTTTTAAATTATTATCTTTCAACTCGATCTAAATTAAAAAGACAAAAAGAATCAATAATTTTTTTTTTGTTATTTTATAGATTATTCAAATAATAATAATCAAAATTTTCAATCACATTCCATACGATCCGCACTTAAGATCTCTTTAAATTTTCTTATTCTTTTTAGTCGCATTCATTTATATACCAAAAAAAAAATTACTAATTAAAACAGAATTTTATAATAATATCACAATAAATATAAGAACACAACTGTTGGGTATGAAGGCGCCACTTAAGATTCCGCCGACAACAATTCAGTAAAAATAAAAAATCCAAAAAAAATTCTACCTTTTGAACTCTTCGAATGAAAAAAGAGTTTTTCCAAACACACAACAACACAAAAATATTATATTGCCCGCCCAGCTAAATTATCATACAAACCTTTAACAAAAAAAAATCAACTTCAAATCTGACTATTAGTATTTTTTGAAGTACACTAACATTAGCCGCCACCGTTAAATAAAAACGAATATAAAAGATACTATATATACACACAGCCTCATAAAGATACGTCATCGTGAGCTAAGTATTTTTAAGATATCATTTTATACGAAGACAGTTTGTTTTTATATGCTTTGCATATCTGAAGTGCATTCGAAATGATCATCACATAAATCTTTGGCACGATCAATTCTTTATTTTAATATTATATTTTTTGTTAGTCTGTACGACGATCTGCAAGACTGTGTAACTGTTGCAATATTTTCTTTATGGTGCACGAAATTGGCACAAGGATTGATATGCAGATTTATGGTAATCATAGTTAAGTTAAAAGTGGTAATTTTTTTTTTTTTTCGAAACATTTGTTTAACAAATAAGAAGAATTTTTTTATTACAAATAATTTTTTTTAATGTGACCAACGCTTGAACTTTTCGAACTTTCCAGTATGTATGGAGTTCGCAAATTACAAAAATTAGAAATTTTATATGAAAAATCAGTTTAGTAAATTTATTTTAATAAAATTTTAATTCAGTATTAAAATTATTCGCAAATAGTTAATAATGACCGTAGATTTAAGAGCATTACTCATTAAATAAAATAGACGATTTGACATCACTTTTATTATAATATTAAGTAGAAATTTCGAAGAAAATATCACTTAAACTGAATCATGTTCACTTCAAAGCTAATTCAATTCGTAGCTTAATGTTCTACAATATTTTCGATTTCTCCAGAGTTCATTGTAGTTAAAGGTTTGTTAAAAAAACCTTAGAGTATTATTATTGTTGGTAATGAGAAATATTTGTAGCTAAAAAAATTCGTTAACTTTGTTAATTTTATAGCTGATGTCTTACAATTGTAAAGTATTAATTAATGGCATGGCATGATATCAAAAATTTGAGCAATTCTTTTTCAAATTATTGAGATACTATTTTCAAAATATTGAAATTGGGATGTAATAGTTTCAAATAATTCTGAACAATAAGTTTTCATTATAGTGAATACTTTTCATTAGTATTTCTTTTATTGCAAGACATTTTGCTGGTTACAAAGCACCTCAACATACTTAAGATAATATTCCAGTCATAAATGTAAATTATATTACTGATTTAAAGCTTCAGCTAATAAACAATGATAATTCTACTAAGAATCCGTCTTAGCCGAATCAACTTTCAACATAGTATCAGTATAATTTTCCAATTAAAATCCTCAATACTGGACTGGTGGACATCTTTATTGTCTTACAGGTGGGCTACATAGTTTCGATCGGTTCAGTTTTGATTAGTTCAGTAAAGTTCAAGTTTGACGTCTTTATATATTTTGTAAGGGAAATCAATTGAGCCGACACATAGGTCAAATCGGAACGAATCGATTCAAAACAATTTGGAACGATTGTAATTTTGGGAATCCAAACTGAAGGAAATCTCAAGAGGAATTAAATTTGACAGTTTAATAAAAAAAAAAACTAATAATAATATGTAATAAAATCGATTGTGATTTAACCAGTCGAATCGAATCGAAACTGATCTGAACTGATAGAAACTATGTAGCCCAGCCTGTAGAATTTATCACGAAAATAAATCAAATATTTAGAGCGAGAAATTTGAATTGAACTCGAACCTTAAATTATGTATGATTTTTATTATGTAATACAGAAAGTACAAAACTTACAATAAATTTATTTCTATTAATTTCCCCTAAAACAACAAGAATATTTTGATTTTGAAAAATAACTAAAAACTATAAAAAAGTTTAGATATTGTAAAAATCTATTAAATTTATCATTAATAAATTGTTTTCCATTTAAAATAATTTCAATATATCAAAATATTCAACTTAAAAAAAAAATGTCAAATATAATTCAATCCTCCCAATTATGATAGCATCAGCAAAAACTATATCAGTGTATAATACTTTCAATTATAATATCTTAATTAATTCATTCATTTCATTTCATTAAAAAATCAAACTTGTTTATGTTGTACAAATGTTTATAAAAATTTTAAAAGCGTTATATCAAATATATATGCTCATATACATAAAGTAAATTTCAACAAACTTGTACATAAAAAATTGTCACGGTTAGTTTTCCTAATTAACTACTTCCAACCCCCATCCAATGATAAGATATTTAACTTTATTGCTATATGACCAAAACTAAGAAATAGCTAAATAATCAATGTCTTTTGGCGCGGCAATAATATGCGATAGTTAGAGTATTATTTTTTAGATAATTTCGGAATTGGTAATTCGTTATTATCAGGAATTATAAAATTTCAAATGGCAGCAATAAATTTTTATATTAAATTGCATGGTAAAAGATTGAAATGCAATTTTCGTTATAGCATAAATTTCAAAGTATATATAAGAAATGAATACCGTATAGGAGAAATAGTGTCACTGATATTGTTATTTCTGATTGTGGAAATATTTTTATGTCTATTTAGGTTATTATTGCAAATTTTATTAATTAAATTTGAATTGGGAAGACTTTTATTTCGAAAAGTTATTGGATGCATGAATTTAGTATTTTGTATTTTTGAAAGAGACTTGATGACCCTATGGGCACTTTAGACGGATGTTCCCTATTTAGGTTATATGGGTAACCTAAAGCGGTTGTCATAAATATTAAAAGTTTCACTAACTCAATTCTTCAGTTCTTATTGCTTTTTGTATAGATAACGCTGGAAATTACAATTTCGTTTTTCCTTACCTTTTCTTTTTATTAAATTTCAAACCTAGAATTAACGGGTGACACCCGAAAGAAATAATAGAACTCTTTTCAGAAAGTGTGAACCCTAAAATTAGTATTTAATTTCAATTTTTCCTTAGCGACTATTTTTTTTTGGTAGATAGCTTGTAACATGGCACTTTAGTTCTAAAACTTAGTTTTCTTCCAATTTCTAATGGCTTGAATTACTTGGTGGCGACGTACATAGGATGTAACGTTCTTTTCAGAACTGTGAACCCCACTCAGTTATTTCAAGTTGGTTTATCGCCCTCATCATCCGCAATAAAATCGGCAACACTAAAATTAGACTTAATATTAACTATACAAAATTATGTTCGATAATTTCATTATTTCATCAAAAAATTGTACCAAATTTCGATTTACTGAAACTGTTGAGGCAGTTTTACCTTTTTAATAGATGGTGTTGTAGCTATCATTCAAGTATATTCAAAAATGTTAATAGACGTCAGAAAATTATCATTTTTGTTAAATATATATTTATTTATTTAATTTTTGTTTTTATTAAATATATTATTTAAGAAATTTAAAATTTATAAAATTATTAATTAAAATTATGTTTCACTAAATTCGCAAATATTCAAATAATATTTAACCTTTTAAAATCTTAATTATCTAAATATTTTATTTAAATTTTATTTCTTTTGGTATAATTTTAAGTCAATTAATTAATTTTATTTGAGCCTTTGGCTAATTTAGCATTTTTTTTTTTTGGTTATAAAGTTTTATCATAATTTTTATTTTAATTATTTGCAGATCTATCTGGTATACCAGTGCTTGTAATGACACTAGTTGTAATTTCACCATTTGTTGAACGATTTTCATCTATTGGTGGTACACTGAAATTGATTATATATTTTTAAGAATATTTTTACTAAATCATTACTAATTAAATTAATTAACTTACGTTTGTGTAACTTGCCTATTTAATGTGTTCGAATTTGGTAAATGTGGTGATTGACTTTGTGATGATGGTTCACAAACAACACCACCACCAGTATTTGTATAATGTTGATGGATTGGTGGACTAATAACTTGTGTATGATGAGATTGTCCTAATGATGTTGATGGTAATTGTACAATATGATGACGACTTATTGATGAATGTGTTTCAATTGGCATTAAATGATGATTTGCTACTGTAGATATTGGTAAATCATCATGATGACTAGGACCAGATTGTACCTGTGATGGATAAATTGTTTGATGTAACATCATACCTAAAAATACAACAAAAAAAAATATTCAAATTTTACATTATAATATTTTTGCATATTGTATAAAACGTTTATAACTAACTTGGTAATGTTGGTTTTATTGATCCTCCTCCATTATTCTTTGGTTTACGTTTTCTTTTTTGAATACCCTCCTTTTTCATACTCAACGGACGATGCATATTATGTAGTTTAAAATATAATCCACATGCATTACAAACAGGTTGACCATCATTGTTACGCCTCCAAAGTGTTGTTGATGTTGTTTTACAATTTGCACATATTACATTATTCCGACGACTATTTGATATAGATGATGGTGTTTTTGGTTTTGATTGGCGTACACTAGTATTTCGGTGTATAGTTGCTGAATGCTGTACACCAAGTTGAATTCGTATACAATTTTGACATATCATTTCAATATTATCTTTACGATCTAATAATGAACCACAAATTCGACAATTACCACCATGCAAACTATTACCATTTGTTGTACCACTTTGATTATATGTTGTAGACCATTGCATTTGCGCTGGATATTCATCCGGAATAGCATACATATTACCAAAATTATTATTCTAAAAAAATAAAAAAAAAAAAAATTAAATAAATTTAAAATATTTCTTCTCTACTCACAATATTATATTCAGGTTGATTTGTTGTCCAATATGGTGAATCAGTACCACCAGTTGAATTTGGATCATAGGTTGCAGTATTACTTTGTACTGATCCAAAATGAGCATTTGGTCGTACTTGATTCAATGGCGGATCATTATTCATAAATAATGGTTTAACATTAAATTCTGGTGTTATTGTATATGGATAATTTATATAATTATCGGGTACATGTAATGTTGATGTTGTACCCAAATTCGTAAATGTTTTACCACCCTCAGTTCCTAAACCAGTAATTGGTTCTGCAAAATAAACCATTTGTTCACCATTTTGATCAACAATAATACGATGTGGATTATCATAACGATGATGACTTTCTACTGTCACAGTTGTATGTAATTGCTGGTGTTGTTGGTGCTGATTATGATGATTATTTTGTTGAATTGTTGATGATGTTGGTACAGTTATATCACCACGACCCATAGCAACTACAGTTTCTTGTTGTGTTGCAGCTGATATTTCTGATGTATATAAAATTTGTTGTTGACCTGCTGATGGTGAATCATCACGATCTTTATCTTCTGATTTAATTAATTCTCTTGTCTCATAAACAGCAATTTCTTGTGAATTTTCATAATTATTATATAATTGTTGGTGTTGCTGTTGATGATGATGATTATTATTGTTGTTCGGATGATGTTGCTGTTGTAAATGTTCATCAGTACGTGATGGTGCCATTGTTGAAATATCATTAGAATGATATTCTTCTGAATCAATTTCACGTTGATCATTAACTTCTCTATACAATTTCAATCAAATTTTATTAAATTTAATTTTTCAAAAATAAATCATATACAAACAAACCTTAAAGTTCCTGATGTTGTTAATATACGACGTTGTTGACCAGGTATAAGTGGTCTTGTAGTTGATGTTGCAGATGATGTAACTGATGGTGACGATGCTCCTATCAAATCAGTAGTACGAATTATATCCGAATTTAGTTCGGATTGTTGTGATGTTTGAATTTGTAAATTTTGTGGTGACAATTGTTGACTAGTTTGTTGAAGATGTTGTTGTTGTAACTGTTGATGTTCATCTGTTACTGATGAATTATTCAATTGATCCGATTTTGAATCATTTTTAAGATTTTCTTTCAGTTTAATTTGTACAGATTTTTCAACTTCCATCTGTTAAAAATATATAAATATAAATAATATAATTTTATATCATCATAATGGTACAGTATCATGGGCTACTCTCGGTGCATATTCCATTAAAAAAAATGATAAATTCACCACAAATAAATAAGGAAAATGTGACATAACTTTATGGAGACAATTTTTAATGTCCTCCCCAGTCTTTATTTTAAATTGTACGCCAATGATATGGTAAGCATATAGGAATTTTTAAAAATGTTAAGCAAATTAAACAACTAATTAAAATCTTCAAATTATTTTTAAAATTCATTATAATTTTATATTGCTACATTTTTGTACTGAAAATAGTTTCAAGTTAAATCAACATTACATAAGCAGGAAATATAACATAATATTTACATTAAACGACGTTTGTTTTTATATAAAAAAATCATTCATGTTTTTAAAAAAAAAAATTATATTTCTTTAGTTTAACCGCCAAAATCATTTACAAACATGACTGCACTATAAAATTATTTAAGAGAACATTTTCGTTTTTGTTTTTCATATTTATTTAACATAGTCTAATGTCGTCGGTGGTGACACACAATCAGAACATACATTAAAACAAAAACCTCTCAAAATTATTTTAGATTTACTATTTAAGATATAAGGTAATTTCCCCTAAGATTTTATAGTCGTTTCGGTGACTTAAAGTATTTCGAATAAAATAAAGAATCAAATGAAGAAAATAAAAACGTAATTTTAATAATTTCTAATAGAAAATTTGCAATATTCAAAGTTGACTAATGACAAATTGAAAAGATTTCATAATTTCCAAGCAAATAAGCTTCTTAACGTAAATATTAAACATGTTTAATATAAGAATTAACCCATAATAAAATTATTAACTAATTCTCGGTACTATTGAACTTCCTTCCTGTTAGAGTATTCCAAATATTTTACGAGTTCATTCATAAATTTTATTTATTTATAATTTTAATATTTAAAACCAAAAAAAAAGTATCTTTTCTACCCACCCATACAAAAATCATCATCCGACGGAAAATTCATATTTTTTTATGTTTAGATATTTACTTAAGAGGATCGTCAAGATCATTAAATACGTTTTGATATTACGTTTAACAAGACATTTACGTCAATACAGGTAAACATAATGTAACTGTTTTAACACATTTTAATGACAACAACAAATGATTTTAAATAATATTGACGTTTTGTCAACCGAAGGTGGATATAGGAAGGAAATGACATCACATTACAAAATATTAAAATAAATTGCCCTAAATATTTGTAAAGATATTTAGTAATTTAGTCATTTTAGTGTCACTAATTGTGAATGACTAAGATATAAGTTAATATGTCAATAAATTTGTAGTTATAAAATAAATTAAAATTATTATAATATTCTAGAATTTGTGACGTCAAACTTTAAAAAGCTATGCATATATTTATTTATCTTTAAGATAACTTTTTAACTAATACAAAAAATATACAAAGAAAAAATACTAAATTGAAGATATATAAAAAAAAAATACTATATAATTTTTATTATCTTGTTTAGTAGTTGTTACATAAAAGATAAATTGCCACGCGATATTATAACTGTTATTATTTATATTATTAATTTTACTAAAATACGATTATTTAAATATTATTAAATAAAATATACAGAGTTCAAATATCGCGGTTTAATTATTAATAAAATCATAATAACAAATTAAAAAATCCATGTAAGTATTTAAAGAAATCAAATTCTGTCCGTAACCAATCTTAAAATTGCCAGAAAGATAATTGTCAATTAAAGTTTTTGGATCCATTTGTTAATTGGTTTTATAACAATAGGAATTTCGATAATCGCACCCATTTAGGCCACATATTGATGAGCCTGTTGTACACTCTTGTCGATTGCTGCATCATTATTACAGTATGTCGATTCATTCAACTTCTTTAATGCATGCAATCACTTTAGCCGGCCGGCTTCAATGGTTTCTAGACAAAAAATAATCAAATTTTCTTTTATGTTGGACTGAGTAGGGACAATGATATAACAAACTACGTTCCATTGCCTTCTTCTCCTCGATACATCAACAAGAACATGAGGAGGAAGTAAACCTTAAATTCATTGAATTTTTCCTAAGAATTGCATGTGTCCCGTGACAAATACCGTGTATAATTGTGACAAATTATTAAGTTTCATAGAATTATAAGACGTTAAAGAACTTAAAATTGATTTGGTTTAGAATAATGGCATTAAAAAAAGTTCAGAAGTATTCAAAGCTGCAACTAAATACAACTTCTAATAAGTATCATTGAAAATACAGGATATTACTTATCAGTGACTGTGAAGCTCTTCAGGAATATTCTTAATTAAATTCGAACAAATTTTTATTGTCAAACTTTCTACTAATAAACAAAATATCAAAAATTGTCAAATTGCCATAACTATATTGCCAATTATGACAAATTGACAATAATTGTGACAAATTGACATTTTTAATGTTCTTAAAGAGTAGAATTTTTATTTAACTTTCAGTTTCAACTCTTATTTCTATATTTACACAAAATCTTTTACCAAATTTTCGTTTCATCATTCCCCAAAACAATCTAAACTTCTATTATTATACCTGACCATTTTAGTATAATTATACCAGTTTAATCTAAACTAAAATGATTTATACGTTCATTAAATTAAGAATAGACAATTAAATATATTTAAAAAAAAAATTGTTGAATATTTAAATTTATATTTTAGTAAATAATTTTAACATGACCATAGATTAGATAAATCTTTGTATATATATTTCAAAGTTAAACCATATTTTAATCAGTAATATTTTTATTTATTTGTTGTTTTTAAGAATACGATTAAAATTTATCTATATTGTAATTTCCTTTTAAACTTGGCAAAAAAAAATAAAAAACATTATAACAGAAGCTATTTTTATTGATAAAATTGTCAGAATTTTTTCAGGTGGGTTTTAATAATATCTTATCATAAAATATCGAAATTTTTTATTTTCTATTTAAAAGATATCTTAAATATTTATTATAACTTTCACTTTCAAGGACATTTCTTTACATGTTTACATTTATATTTATTTAGATTAATACATAAATTAAAAATTTTGATTATAATCTTAAAAAATTTATTTGTAATTTCTTTTATTTAGTTTGTTTTTTATGTATATGAGAAGATAATAATTCATTCAAAAATATGAAATTCTTTTATAGTTTTTTTGGAATATATTTAATACAAAATTCATATTTAATTATAAATATCAAATTTGGGAAATATAAATTTAAATAACAAAAAAAAAACTGGTAGTCATCAATTCTTATAGTAATTAAAACAGATTTTAATTGTGATTAAGTCATTTAAATTATTTGGAATTTGTTTTGAATTAAATTAAAATTATTTTTCGTTACTATAAAATTGGTTATTGAATTAAATTTTTTAATACATTTTGTTAATAGTATAAATTATATACTGCAATGACGCTACAACTCAAATTGAGATTTGGCTTTTTATTGCAATTTGAATATACTTATTTAAAATTGTTTCCGAACTGAAGAAATATTTAATTACAACTAACTAATGACTTTTAATAATTGTTGTCATCAATTTGTTGTCATCAAATTGTTTCAACCGAGGCCATTCTTGCAAGTCTTCGTATTCATTTAAAACTGGTTCAAATCCTGACCGATATCCCGGTGTGGAGTTGAACCCAGGACCTAATACATCACATCATACCACTCCGACATAAGAAATTATATACTAGTGTCTTAACTGGTTGAATCAAACAGAAAGTTGTATTTGAACAATTAGTAACTAAATATTTACTCCTCAGTTTTCTTGATTATATAAACTGTCAATTTGTCATAATTGACAAGAATTATGGCAAACATTTTATTATTATTCTGCTGCATTTTGACAATGTAAAGGTAATTTGAAATTTTGGAAGTTTGACATTTATTTATTAATTTAACCAAAATTGTGAAATAAATATGATTAAATTAGGTTATCCATATTTGCATTTGTAGTTCAATTAAGTGCAACATATGGACACCCTTTTCACCTTTAAATATAATATGTAATTGTAACAGATTATATAATTAAAACCTCAATTACTTAAACATTATTTCTAATAATTGTTCATAAATTTTATTTATATATTTCTTTATATTTAAAGTAAAGCCCTCAATAAAATCTTACTGTTTTTAAAAACAAAAAAAAATACTATATAATCATGAGGCAGAAAAATATCATATCAAACCGACATCAATTATCCATCCATTCCCAATGACTCATCATCATAATATATACACTGAAATCTACCCAAAAAAAAATTGATATCATATCCTAATATTGCGTATAACAAGATGACCATCAAATGGCGTCAAATTGAAGGCGGTCTAGCAATTAACGCCGC
Source organism: Rhamphomyia laevipes (assembly GCA_963920725.1). NCBI lineage: Eukaryota > Metazoa > Arthropoda > Insecta > Diptera > Empididae > Rhamphomyia > Rhamphomyia laevipes. The sequence goes on from OY987257.1 coordinate 50,782,933, forward strand.
CAAATAGATCATTATTAACAAATTTTCTACCTGAAATCATTACACACAAAATTTATCCTTAAAACCATAAATTTTCTTGAAATAGACACAATTCAAAATGACTGGAGTATTCTAAAAAAAAGGACGATGATTTTTTCATTCACAAAAATAAAAAACAAAAAAAAAAACTTTCCATAAATTGAACTTATTAGACAATTCAACATAAAATCGAAAATTTTATCACATATAAAATAGAATTTTAGTTAATTTAATATATTATTTTTGTGAACCTTTAATGACTTTATCAATATTTATCGGTATCCTTAATCAGAGACGTTAACTAAAAGGAAAATAAAAAGGGACAGGAAATTGTATTCTTTCCAAAATATATAATTGAAATCATAAAATTAGACACGCGTCTTTAATTTAATTTTATTACTTAAAATAATTTTTATATATTTATTTCGAAATTTTGAGTGTCTTTTATTGAGTGGTTCGATATTTGTGGGTCATTTCATTTTTTTTATTTTTTGGAGGCTTAACAAAATAATATATTAAAAAATTGATAACACCTCGTATTTTCGGACAATGATCAAACTGATAAGGGAGGGGATTTTTCATTTATATATATTTTTATTGGGTGGATACAATAAAAATTTTAAATTAATAATAGTAATTAATAAAAATATAATAATAATTCTATGATGTTCGTTGTATTAGTTAAAGGCAGTCATTTTGTTATTTTGTTTTAAATTTATTTTACATATTATTTTTTTTAATTTTTAATTATGAATTATGATATATTTTCTTTAATATGCCAAATTAATCGCCGCGCCGCTTCCATTTTTAAATATAAAAATAGAATTTGGTGGCCACTTTGTTCTGTGAAAAATTTCGATCCATTTGAACTTTTCCGTCAAATCATTTTATAAAAATTTAGCTTTTGACATGATATTTCTATGTTCAAACCTTTTTTCTGACATTTCAAAGCGAGAGTATCTGCAGCATAAAAACTATGAACTTTATATTTAAAAAAAAAAAATTGTCAATAATTTTTGAAATTTTATAAACTTAGATCCGTTTTTTCAATACGAGTTTAAATTTAGTTTAATATTAAACTGAGTTTAAGTAGAAAAATTGTTTATTCAATCGCCTAAACTTAGTTAATCTTTCCTTGAACTTATATAAACTTGAATTAACATTTTTCATGGTTTAAACTGAGTTTAACTTTATATTGAACTAGTTCTAGGTACTCGTATTTATTTGAGTGAAAATAAAATTGTAAATTTCTCAATACTAAAAGTGAAAATTTAGAAATGAATTGTTAATTTTATTACTATAAATGAAAATTTAATTCATTTTGCGGTGGAATGAATATTGTATAATAATTTGATAAATACGACAGGTTGATACGAAACCACCAAAACCGTACCAGCATACAAGGAACTAAACCGAAAATAATCATAAACCAAAAAGAAAATGTTCTTTGTTGGTTTCCATTCAAAATTTCTGTTTCTTTAAAAATAAATTTAATTTTTATCTAAAAATCTGAATTATATTTAAATATTATTTAAGATTTTAGCTAATAAATTTATTAATTTGAATCTTATTATTTTGCAATCTAAAAATTAATATTAAATTTGTAAAACTTTTATTATTTCCCGCTGTTTTTTTGGTACTATTAACATATCCAATTATATGTCAAAGTCAAACGAAGCTGCCGGCTAAACCAACTTAATCTTAGTATCGAATTCGCAGCGAAATAACATTTTTTATACAAGTAACTAAATTTAAGAATGTAAAATTTGAAGTGAAAAATTCCGATTCTTATTTCACTCTGGTGGTCGAGCGAGTTCATCATCAATTATTTGTAAAATTCGTAGATTTATAACGAACTGGATACTAAGCTTAAATTTTTATGGTCTGCGGTTTCAAAAAAAGTGATTTTATCTGTAAAAATTTTCTTTTTGGAAATGTATAAATAATTATAATTTAATTTCCAAATTGTTTTTGATTTCTCATTTATATCTAATTTATTAAATCTATTTTTTATTTCTAATTTATTTTACAATTAATCTACTTAATTAAAACACATGCAAATTTAAAATTTGTGAAAACAAAAATATTTTGAATACTAATTGGAATAATAGAATTTTTAGTGAGTTTTCTTAATGTCTTTTTAAATGAATACTTTCGTTTGAACTAGTATAGAAACTGATATTAAAATATTCAAATACAATTTTCTCAAAACATTTGGAATGATGTCAAATTCAGTTGTCTTAACACTGATTTTAATTATAACTTTATCTCATATTGAAGGAAATTCCATAACAAAATGAGAAACTAAATTTGTAAAATTCGTAATAGCGAAATTTGTTTTCAATAGCGAAATAATTATATTATTGATTATAAATTGATTAATAAGTTGTCATCATTTCATTTCTTTTACATAATAAATTTAGTAAATTTTAATGTAAAAGTAATGTAACAATATTAAAGAATTTGTAAAAAAATATTATTTATTTAACATTATAACACATTTCCAATATTTAGTACACACCTTTTTAATCATTTGTATAACACTTTTTCTATTAAATCAAATTTTTATGTTACCACTACAAAATTAACACAATTTTAATAAATTGACCAAATTTCTAGAATAATATTTTTATAATTCTACAATTTATTACAATTTTTACAAAATAAAAATTTAATAAAAATTAAATAAAACAAAAATTAACTTAAATTTTAACAAAATTATTATAAAAAAAAAAAAATATTATTTATATGCAATGTACAAGATTGTGTCAGATTGAAAAGCGCTAGTATATTGGCTGGCCTGTATAGATTTTAACCTAAAAACGCCAATATTATAGAAATAAAATTAATATATAAGTATATATTTATTACTAATTTTGTATATAATAATTCATATTTGTATGTATATGTTATCTTATCTTTTGATTTTTTAACTCATTCCCTGTTTTCAATTCCCCTTTCACACTAACAAGATATTCTATATAGATTGGATATGGTGAGTTATGTTTATATATGTACACTAGGTAAATGAATAACATCACAAACAAAAATACTAAAAAATTATATCTTTACCATCATGACAACTTTTTGTCAATCTACTTAGATTTTTTGTACTATGTATTTCACTTTTTAAAAGTACATAATAAATAATAAAAATATAACAATAAATAAATATATAAAATAAAATTAAAAACTTGATTAAAAAGAGTGAATAAATTCAAATTTTTTAAAGTTATTAATTTTTATAATTTATTAGCAATATTTAAACTTCTTAAATTTGTAATTTATGTCTTCATATTTAATAATTTTTTGAAAATATTCACTATAATTGTTTAAATCATTCAAAAACTATGATTAATACCATCAGCAGTTACATTAAAACTAACTAAATTGTTATTTTACAAAATAAAATTATAAAATTCCAAATTCGATCCAATAAACATTTAAAATTATTGATAACTAAAATTTAGATTTTATATTAGCAATAAAAATTAGTTTAGATTTAATTAAATTTGTCCAAAATTAATTTTAAAGATTGTACGATTTGCGGACCTATAAGAACCTTCTTGAAATAACTGTTGGGAGTTCTGTCATTCGGTTTCTTTACATATTCACAGTACAAAATTGTGCATTTAATGTAATTATTCAATTGGTCTCGAAAATCGTATTAAAATAATTTAAATCCATTATGAAAATGGTTGATTTATGAAAACAAATTTTCGTAAAATTAGCGATATTTTTAGTAATCAAGATCTTCCAGCTGAGCCTGTAATTAGCAATTTAGTGCAAAAATTTGTGTTCACTGGGTCAGTAGTTAAACCGAAAATATTGCTACGACGGAGATAATCCACGTAATTCTCAATAATTAGACCTATCTAAAAAATTATAAGGCTTGTGAGCCTTATAAGCTCCAATTGGATACAAAATTTTAAATTTTACAATTAGTATATTTTATAAAAATTGTATTGGATACGATATATCAAAGAAATCGTTACTCCTTAATGTACTAAAGTAGCATTTATACTAATCCGGGGTCCATATCAATTTTGTGTTTTCTGTTTGCAATTATTAAGAGTTTTGCAATTATTAAGAGGCCGAAATAACTTTATAGAATTAACGAAAGGAATAATACAAATAATAACGAAATTATTTTTTTTTATTATTATTAGTCCTGTAGTAAATTAATTAAAAATTGTTTTCGCTTAATTAAATAATTAATTCTTAATTCTATATTACAAGACGTTTAAATACCGAAATTTATACAGCAAAATTTAATATAGACTAGAAGATTCATTTAGAATTGAATTCAGTGCAACTAATAGAACTTAAGTACGACCTGAATTAAGATTTATTTATATGAACCACAACGACAAAATTGAATTTAGCTGAAAAATATTTTGAAGAAAGAAAATTTCGTAATTAAAAACAGAAATAATTTATAAGATAATTAAGTGTTTTTAGAGGCACCTTACTAAAATTGATTTCACTAAGTTTACTAATTCATTTAAAACGATATCCAAATATTTCAAATTGAAGAAAATTAAATTTAAATCCTTCTTGGAAATGGAATATGGTAACAAAATAAAATTGTTTGTTAGGTCCATCAGACCAACAGAAAATATCATTTTAAATACAAAAAGCAATTTTTAACTTTCTCCGTAATATTTATATTAATTTTTAAAATAAATTATAGCCACAATTAACTACGATTTATTAAAATTACCTAAATTAATTAAAACTCATTCAATTTATTTTCCATTTTTACCAGAAATGAAATTCTAATAAATTCTCCAATTTAAATTGCGATATCGTGATCAAAAGGAATTTGTATGATTACCACCATCTGAAGAACATTATATTAAGTAGCTTAGCAATATTATACTATATCCAATCATAAACCCAGCAGCATACACTAATAATGTTAAATTTATATTCCAAAAAAAAAAACATTTGTTGTTAAATCCCAGAAACAAAACAAAAAAATGGAATTTTTAATAGATATTAGCCGCGCATGAATTGTTCCTATATAAATTTCTGTATACAATATCATTTTTGTCTTTCAAAAAAAACGTATAGCTATACCAGCCAGCCCCCAAACACAAAAGATTAATGACAGTTCTTTAAATTTCTGACAGCTTTTAAGAGGGGGCTTTACAACAGCAAAATTATATATATATGAAAATATGAATAACAATAAAGAAAAGAAGAAAAAAAATATTAACCCAACATGAAAATAACATATAAATAAACAGAAATAATGTAATTTTTTAATGCTGATATTTATGTTGTACCTACAAATAAATATGAAACCAACATTATCCCATAAGTTTAACATAAAGAAATTATGAGCATTTTACTTTTAAGATAAATGCTTCTAGATTACGCTTGAATAAAAATTATACGATAATTTAAGCATTTTATTTAAATAGCTGAAAAATTTAAAGAAGCTTTTATAAATAATTGTTTTTTATTACATTATTAATAATAGCATGTTACTTGATAGTTCATAATAATATGAATGGCATTTAAAAATTTAGGAGTTTGTTCAATGTATAATTTGATTATTTGAAAGCATACACTATTAATAAAAACGTTTAAGCATTACATTCTGAATTTTAATAGCATATTAAGTTTGATATATAGACGCTAAATACGAATATCATAAGTTTTCGTTAATTTGGAATTAGTTTGATAACTTTCCAGCGAAACGAAATGATTACACATTACACTTCACTAGATTTAAGCATCAACCAAAAATTGTTAATTTATTTATACTTTTAATTTCTATTTATATACTTAATTAAACTCATAATATCCTTTTTTCCGTCAACCTCTATGTTCAGATATGATTCACAGACTGATGATATTGCAAACATGCTTCTGGAAGTCATATATATCATACGTGACTCATGACACATGCTACATTAGAACATGTTATTCAAAAAGTTATTTCAGAAAATTTATTTCCTATAGCCAATTAACCAGTTCAATGATTTATAAAATGAAGTAATCAGTTGAATAATATAAATAAAATCAATATTCTATTTTGTAATTTTAATTTTCTATGAAGCCCCGCACTATAAACCTTCATGAGTCACAAAATTCTCAAAAAAAATATAAATTATAAACTTCTTCTAACAAGTCCAAGACCAACACGAAATAATAAAAACTCCTCTCACAAATTGGGAAACAAAATACTATGAAAAATGAGTCATATATGGCTGGCTCATGGGTGTGAAGCTATCAGGACAGTGAAATTGTTTCATTCAGACCAAAAAAAAATTAATAGAATATTTAAATTATTTACGAAACATCTTCCGAGTAATATCTGCTGAATTTTCACCTTATAAATCATTGAAAGTAATGAAACATAAAATTTACAAACCGAATAAATGAAATTTTTTAAATTAATTGTTCGACCAGGAGTAATCCATCTACCATTAGGATATCCATATATAATAACCAGTTATAAGTATTACCAAAACCGGCACACTGATTTTTTTGAACCTCGCTCAATACACTTTCATGGATAACTAACTCTATAAATTGAAATTAAACAATTTTCTAGTGGAGTCGAAGGATCTCGTAAAACACGTCTCGAAGGATCTCATATTGTCGCTCAATTTTTTTTGTATTTCGATATAGGCAACTGGAACGGCTTAAATTGAAGTCATTGCTAGATGGACGTCCGTGAGACTCATGTGACTCATTTGTTATTCCGGACTTGTTAAGAAGGGTACATTTTATCAATTTAAGAAAATTTTGTGATTCATTAAGGTTTACGTTGGTGCCTTATAGAGCTTCTCAAGAGAAAACTAAAATTACAACATAAAAAAGTGGTTTAATTATATTATTCAACGGTTTACCACTTTTTAAAAATCATTTAACATGTTAATTGAAATACAAAAAAAATATGACGTTTGTTAAATTTTGAGTTTATTGTTTCTAGAGTGAATCGTTTCAAATATGATGCATTAGCTCGTAACTAAAATTAATACAGAAATCGTTAAATTTATACGTGGCACCCATTTTTGCAATAATGTATATATATAAAAAATAACTTGTTGCTTCAAAATCAATTTTTCTAATATCAATATCAGAAATATACCGAAATTAAATCCATGTTTCCATATATACTAGTACCTTAATTCCGAAATACTGCAAATATTGGGAGAAATGGTTTAGTAATAGACAACATAAAAATTACATAAAAATATTTCAAAAAAAAATTAACCAAAATTATAAAAATTAAATAATAATTTCACAATATTTTTACTATTATTAATTGTAATAAAAAATTACTTTGGTAGCATATAAACACACCTTAATATTTTTTTAGCTCAACATTGAGGACTTATAAAAAAACCCCCCATTAAATTAATCCAGCAAATATAGCAACAACAACAAAAAAAGTGTATATCCAAAGTACATTTTCTATTCACCTTATTTTTTTGTGATTTTATACTTTACTTAAATTGCCTACAAGTTATAAATTTATTTTTTCGGTAATAAAAATAAATATTTTTTCGTTGGCACTTTATCTTATCAAAAATTTTGTTATGGGTAGAAAAAAAAACGGCCATTATTAAATTTTATATTTGAGTTAAATTATTAAATATTTATATATAAATTTATACTTTTAAATATATTTATAATTTATTATTTTATTGATCGATTTGTGAATTTTGTTTACTTTTAACGCCAAGTATAATTCCGAGTTTTGAACAAACAAAATGTTAAATTTTCGATGAATTCTTTTTAATGTGTTTAATTATAAAACTAATCTAGATACAAATTATAAAATTCACCAGAGAAAACAAAAAATATTTTTGGAAAGGTTTGATTTTGTCAATATTAGAAACAGGTGCAAGTAGATTAAGCTTAAAATAGCGGATGGCTCATAACCGCCACGGCGTTCTTCGCACCGGAGGGTACAATGGGCCTAGTTCTGACCTGAGTGCTTGAGTCCTTGACGGACTACCTACCCTCTTTCAATCCATCCATCCAATCCAAGTAGATTATTATAATTAAAATTTTATTTAAAAGAATTTTACATTATTTAAGGCTGATGAAAGGATCAGTTAAATTGAAATTAGTGCATAAATGTAGATAAAAATCGGTGGTAAACTATTGACTATACCCAGTTACTTAAACATTCGAATATAATTTATCAAATGCTAAGAAACTTAACAGACAATAGACAATTCCATCTTAGATGGATGGAATTGAAAATCAGCTGTGGGAATACCAAACTGTTACATGCCTGAACTAAATATGTATAAACAATTTGTACTGGAACTGTTATAAGGCATATCATCTTTAAAAAAACACTTTACTTGGTTGGGTTCCACTACAAACTGCTGAATTTTTTAAATAAAGAAGTAATCATTGAAACATGTGATTTAACACTATCCTTCGAATGAAGAGTGTTACATTTTAAGTAATCTAGTTAAAATTATAGTAGCTAAAATGATAAGTTCATATAAAAGAAAAATCAAATTGTGCTGTAGACCAATTTAAACTATCAAGAGGATGAGGTTAAAATAGACGTGTATTTATTCGATTCAACCAACCAATAATATTTGCAGTTCTTTGTATAACTAAATAAATTGTAATTTTTCCTTTCATGATGGACTTACTGGTTTGCTTAAAGTGATATCCGAATGATAACTGAACTTATTCTAATTAATGTGGCCATAAATTATCTTACGTTAGTTATGTACTCTGACAAATATGAAAAAAAATTGTATAAAAATCATTTAAAATTACATATTTTCATGGATAATTTCTTGTAATCATAATTATGATTTTCTAAATACCTACTGGCTTTATATCTTCAATTAAAATACTGTGATTTATCTATGCAAATTATATTAAAATTTATCTCAAATTCATAAATATCACTAACATTTATAAAAATTATCTAATACCAAAGCAGTAATGGCGCCAACAAAAACATAATTTAAATTAAAAACATTAATGAATCTTATGAAATTTCAAAATGATTCATAATTTTTAGATTGTTTAATATAAAAAGTTCTGATTTAACATAAAAAAAAATTGATTATTTATCGATCACACAAAATAAAATTGATTAATTAATCATTAAATATTGAAATTTATTCGAATCTTTTAATCTATAGAATATTTTTTTTCTAAAATATTATAAATGATTAAATTTTTTATTTTAAATATCACAAGAATGTTATAAATATATCTCAAAAATTTTATTAGAACTACTTTTATTACATTTGAATTAGCCCATCCTTTAAATTATACTCTGATGGTTAAATATAGCTATTCTATATACAAATGAACCGCAGTTCAATAGATCAAATTTTGATTATTAGCTTCTGTAAATACAATTATTTTTATATTGTATCTTTAAAACAATTATCCAATCCTGCAATTTATACCATAAAAAAATTTTAATTATTAACGAAAATATCAATTAATATTTCCGTAAAAGAAAACCATTAAATTTTTCAATAAACATTAAAAAGCCAATCAATAAAAATGTCTTTTTTTATATTTTATATTTTGTCAAGCTTATAGTTTGTTTGTAGTTGGAGTTTCTGTGAAATTGATAAAAAGCTTCTTGTTTGCAAGTTTCGTTATCGTGTCTCCAATCTTTAGCCAATAAATCCATCAAATTATAGCTATATATATAAATTTATATATAATTATAGCTGGTTTTATATAGCTCTGTTAAATTATTGCTTTAAATATAAAGAGTTCGTTTTGGTATCGTTTTTTTTTGTCAAAAGAACAAAGACAAATAAATTAATTTAAGCATTGAAATAAAATTGTATTTTTTTATTTATTTATTTTTTAATTTAATCGATGATCATATATGCCAAAATATTCACTTTACTATACAATATTAATAAACCTTTTCATGCTCTATACCAAATTTTTGTATCGTAAAGTATTATAATTTTGACTTAATTTTATGAAATTTGGGAAATTTCAATAGTAAATATGAAATTCTTAAACTTGTCAGAACTGGGAACAATTATTATAAATTAAGGAGTATTTGAGTTCCATTACATACTGAAAAAAATATGTAAATTCGTTGAATGGCTGGAAAAATTACTCAAAATTCCATAGTTATATATTTAATTTACTTTAAACGTCAATACAATGTCACGTGTGTTACTAAATATTTAAGCCTTGTGCTTAGTATGTTGCTCGAGTAAAATTGAATTTTAACTCGATATCTAAAATCTCTCCAAATTCTCCGGATAGTCCGGATAACAAACTACCTTTTTTCATGAATTTTTGACGCGTGCTACATAAGCAAAACATTTAATTTCTGATTTCACGACGTTAAATTTATATGAAAATTTTATTTTACTCGAGTTACGTAAGATTATTATATAAACTGTAGATTAAGATTATTAGATAATTATCGTTTTTATTGTTTGAAGGAGGTTTCGAGTGTTCATTTAAAGTTGATCGTTGCATTAGAATAGCGAACTGAATTGAATTTAGTAAAAGAGATAATTTATTCTTACCTATGAATACCTGCCCTCAGGTGACACCTATTATGATGTCACCTGATGGCATCCATTTTAATCGAATATTATAAATATTTTTAGAAATGTTTTTTGTTCTTCTAATAATTGGTTTCTTATACTGTTTAATGTCATATATCAAATATCATCCATCTGATCAGCCAAAATTTAGCAGTTTTACTATACTTTTATTGTCTTCAATAAAAAGTTTATATTTTTATATATCCAAGGTAAAAAATTATATTATTTTAAAATTGAAAAAATAAATTACGACATTTATAATTAATATATTAAGTCATTATAAAAAAAAACTTTTCTAATTTTTTTTAAGTACACTCTTAAAAGACTTTAAGTAGGTGTCATGTGTCACAATAATTAATTGTCACAAAAAAATATTAATTCAATCACAATTAAAGAAATCCAAAATTAAAAACACTTGAAATTAAAAATAATTTTTTTTTTCTTACAAAATAATTTCATCCATTATCAAAAAAATATTTAAATTTAATAATATTAATTAATTTTTTTAAAATAATTATTTTCACATCCGACATTTTATTTCTTCGTTTGTTCAATTATTACTAAAACAATATAAAAAAACAAAATGAAATATTTAATTATGATTAATATATGAAATCTTTCATAGTAGAATTTTAGATATTATTTTCATATCAAAATTAATTATTAAATTTTCCCTATCATTCGGTTTTTAAAACAAAGTTTTATTATTTTATACTGATTTGGCTAGGTTTAATAAAGTATTTTATATATAAAACTAAACAAAATGTTTTCGAATATCTCAAAATACTATCTATTTTGTTAGATAAGTTAACATTATCATTTCAGAGATTTCGTTTTTTACAACATATTGCACATTAAAACACAAAAAAACTGATTACGATAATTATAATTCGACGAACCATAAACTATTGTGACATTATCACATTATATATTTTCATATTTAAACTTCTAAGTTGAATCAAAATTTTAGGATTTTTAGCTGGAATCTGTAAAAAAATAACAGCCATGCAGGCAAACGTGATGTAGCTGTATGGATTTCCAACTAAAAAAGAAACAATCCATGCTAGGGTTCCCGAGAATGTGTAGTTGCAAAATGACGATACTGTACACTTTGACTTGAACCAAACCAACCCAAAAAAAAATAACATTTTCAAAAAATTAAAAAAATTAACAGTTTTCTGATCACAGATGGACATCTATAATAACGAACTGGAGGCCGAGGGGAAAAATAAGAGTAGGCAGACAACGAAAGAGATGGGAAGATGTTATATCAACTTCGTGTTGCCAATGGAAAGATAAAGCAATAAATAAAAATGAATGGAAAAGTCTGGGGGAGTCTTAGAGGGGAGTCTAATTAATTTAATAAAATTTGAAATTGAATTAAAATTAAATTTTAAATCTAAATTATATATTTAAAATTTTGCAAATCATTAAAGATTTAAACTAAACATGAATTATAAACTTAAAATTGAATTATGAATTGAATTATATTATTTATTTATTTTTGTAAATATGTATACAGGGTGTAACCAGCTATTAATAATAATAATAATAATAATACTAGTTTTCTAACATTATGAAATAAATATTTAAAAATTTAATTAAAAAAATATCTCAAACTTAATCTTAATTTGAACTCATTTTAAATTAGACTGTACAAAATTTGTACTTGTACCAGTCAAATATGAGTAAATCAAAAATATTAAAAGATTTAACAAAATTTACTTTTAGGATGTTATAGGATGAATTCACAAATTTCGTTTTACCTACTCCTCAACTCAGTGATTAAATCAGATAAATTGAAACGATTTAATCGTGAATTCAGAATTAAATAAGGTTCAGCAAAAAGTAGGTTCAGTTTATTTGCTAATCCAATAATTACGTTTGGTGAAACTCTATTTAATTTAAATCACTGATTAAGTCACTGCAAACTGAGCGTAAATCTAGCTATAAAAGGAACATAAGAACATAGATTAAACAGAAATTTATGAATGATTAATTTATTTTAGTTATTGCAGATAAAAACCCTTTAATTTTTACAATTTTTAATGTCACAAAACTTTTACTTTATAGTTCTAATTAAATTTTGAATTATAATTTTCGTTATCAATGTTTCTATTATAATTTGCAATATGTTGTAAAAATGAAATCTCTGAAATGATAATGTTAACTTATCTAATTTCACTATCTATTTTGAGATATTCGAAAACATTTTTTTTAGTTTTATATATAAAATACAATTAGTAAAAATTGATTTCATTAAAAATTTATATTAAATATTTAGTAACTAATTTAAATTAGTTAGTTAGAAAAATCAGTTTAAGATGAGAAACAATTTTAAATTTGCTTATTGAAACTATAAAGATAAGTAAAATCTGGACCAGGAAAATGTAATACAAATTCATATTTTCTATAGAAAATGGAATATTTGCAGGATTCGAAACTAAGCAATTTTAATATTAATTAAAGAATAACTGAAATTTTTACATAATTTTCGAATTGAAGATATTAAAAACACAGCAAAAAAAAAATTGTTTATCAGAAATTATACAAATTAATTTTTTTTTTTTAATATCTTCTTTTGATATGTTATCAAATTACATACAATTTAATCAAATCAGTTTATATTTTTTATTTTTATCTATTTAATTATAAGATAATATTTAGAGGGCGGTATTTTTTTTTTTATTGGAATTTGTTAGTATCTAATAACTCTGATATCTTTTCTGTTCAAAAATTTCTTATCCAAAAAAAAAAGGCTCTCTATCTGGGAAGTGTTTTTTTTTTTTTTTTTACAATATATTTTCATAGCCTGGTACCCAGAACAACGATACGATTTAGTTTTAATTTTATGGTAAATATCATTATCAAACATAATATTATCTTATTTATATTTATATTATCGTTTTGGAATATATACCAACCAACCAATATCAAAAACCACAAAATTACAAAGATTATAATTCTGGGCTTAAGACACGTCGGACATAATATATAATTCAAAAAAAGTATTAATTATTTAAAAAAATTATTATTAAAAATTAATATTTAAATTCAAGATTTCAATTAAATTTTAAAGTTAAAATCTCGTTTTTTTTTTTTTTTAATATTTCATACCAAGCATAAAAACATTATGCAAAATGTATGAAAAAAAAAAAAAAATTTAAAATTTATAATTTTAATTTGAAAAAAGTCGGTAATTTTTTAAAACCGGAAATCATTAAAATTAAATGATTAATTCGAGTTTTATTATAAAAAAAAAAATATATGAAAAAGTAAAATTATTTGTGACACAAAAATCCCTAAAGTTTAAATTGTGAAATTTATGTTAGAAATTTTTATTTCTACTTTTGTATAGTGTCAAGATAAGAAAGTCTAAAAAGTAAAAACAAAAAAAATTTTTTAATTTTATTGAGGACACTTTAGAAAAATTTAATATTTATTTTTTTAAATATAATTTATTTTTCAAGTTTTCATAATTTTATTTATTTAAGAATTAAATCTTCATTATTATAAAAAAAAACAATTTTGAAATTATTAAATTATGATAATAAAAAAAAAATAATAAAAAAATTATATTTAAACAACAAAAATAAAGGTAAATCAAGTGATAAAAGTAAATATATAAAATAATTTAATTGCGTATAATATTTCATATTATTTTTGTTCAAGTACTTAAAGTTATACGTATACAATACATAAAAATATCATTAATCATATGACATTTTTTTTTCGTTGTATCAATGTAAATATATAGTGCTATAAAAAATAAAAATATATAGTGAATTATATCAGAAAGAAATTATGAAAATGATTCAGAATTGTTGGAATATTGTGGATAACATAAAATGGCTGCTTACATGAATAAAAATGGCTGCTTACATGCTGGTTGGTATACGAATATATAAAATTATATAGTTTTTATTGAAAATATATTCATATAAATAAAAAATTTTGGTTTTTGATAATTAATTATTATAAATATAACTTTACTAAATTCAATTTAATTGTTGGTAATATTAATTTTAATATACTTAAAACTCTTTAAAAAAATTGCATGATATAAATATCATTATATATACGCCATTATATTAATTGAAGATAAGGTATCAAAATTTGAATTAACATTCATAATTAATTATAGTTTATTCCCATTAAATTTTAGAAATTTGATTAAGTAATCTATTCTCTAAAATCCTCATCATTGTCGAATACAAGCTCCATCTCATAGGGACCTAATTGCATTATTTGTAATCATCTAATAAGAAATTCCCTAGAAATTCGAAATTTTCTGAGAGTTTCAATTAATGGATTCGAGTAGTAGAAACCATTTAAAAGTTAGATTAATTGACAGGTTTATCGATAGTCTTTGAGATTCTGGTCCCAGCGATTATTTAAAATGCTCTTCAATCTCGAACCCAAGCTTGCTCCACCTCATGGGCACCTGATTATCATTACATTATTGTTTGGATCATGGAATAACAAATTCCATATAAATTCTAAATTTTCTAAGAGTTTTAATTAATGGATTTCAAGTAATTTGTAGAAACTATTTAAAAGTTAGATTAATCTATCGATATTCTTAGTGATTCTGGTCCCATCTTTATTCTAAGTTAGTATAATTATAAAAAAATGTTCCAATTTCTATTTTCTATTAGTGGAATCTTTAATAAATCGAATTTCGACAACTTTATTATATAATAATTTTAGCATTTTTCATATAAATGTAGAAAATTATTTAACATATCACAAAATAATTTAATTTTCTTTAAATATTTATTTCGTTATTTAATTAAATTAATATTTTCTGGACATTATTCTAACTGACAAGATGAATAACTGAAAGATTGTTTAACATATAAATTGCAATTTATTATGCTTTACTTTACATTAAAAACGCAGTAGATAAGCGTATAATTTCTCTCATGACATATTCTACAAAAAATATTTAAAGAAATAATTTTTTCTTTAAAATTTAAATTTATATCTAAATTGTTGCCCAATTCTGACCATTTCATTGGTAGGGAATTGCTTATTGGCAAAGATTGTTACATATAAAAAACATATATTTCCCAAATCCTTAGATCACTAGAATTGTGACACATCCATGAATTATGAAAATATATTAATTTATTTAACTAATTCAAATCATCAACTTAATTCCATAAATTCTTTAATCATAATAACTTACATTTTGTTTTTTTTCCTTGTTCTTTTCTATAATTCTGATTAGATTTAATCTTTTATAGATTTCGATATCTTTAGCATATAATAAAAATAATTTTTTTATAAATAATTATCACAATTTTAATTTTGTATTTTGTATTTCACGAAAATTTATTCCGGTTATCTTTTAAACTTATCTGGATTATTTTTTGATAAAGATCAACTTTTTATCAGGGAAAAAAGTTCAGATTGGATTTTTTTTTTTAATAGTATTATTATGAAAATTCACTTTATAGAAAATTATTATTATATATATTTTTATTTTTGTTTAAATGGAAATCTTTTATTATTAAAACTAACTAACATAGATATAAAAAATGATATCTTCCGTGTATATTTAGTTAAAAAATATTTGATATCTTTTCGATATCAGACCCTATCTAGAAATGATAACTGAAATCATATCAGGTAATTTTTTTTTTTTTTATGTTTTCAAAATTACAAGGAGATATGAAAATAAAGTTCATATTTAGTTTATGAAATTTTACATATATGTATATAAATTTTGTATGTATTGAAATATATCTTTTTTATATATAAGAAAGAAAGATAATAAAACAAAAAAAATATGCTTATTAATTTCAAAATTGTTTATTAATTTCATATTATTTTCAATCTTGCTTCATCTTTCGGCATAATAGAATTGTGCAACGATGTCATGGATTTGATTCGAAATCAACACATTCATTTCAGATATCGCTCTTAATTGTCCAAGCTTTAAATCAGTACTACAATTTTCAGAATAATGCTAATAATTGAGATCTTTTGCTGCTAACAAAAGCCATTAGTTTATTGAAATCAGAATTGTCTTCACTATAAAGGTAATATCGGTTTCGGTTCGGAAATCCATATGAAATTAGAAATCTGTAATTGCAATAAAATTTCTTGTTGCCACATGCTACAAAATAGCTTGTAAATATCTTATTCAATAATATTCCAAAGTTTAGTAAACTTTTACACAATTCTGAATGCAGAAAATAATTATAAAATTCTAACATTTCACGCTTTTGAGTATGGCATATTTTAATCAGATCGTTCCACAATTCGGTAACAATATTTAATATCTCAATTTGTTCCAAGATTTGATAATTTTTTATTATAGACAAAATATCAACGATTTAGAATATTTCCTTCAGTAATTACAGAGTGAAATCCATTATTTTTGATTCAAGAATACCAACATAATTTTAAATGCTTTTTAATAATGTCAATTTTATATGCATTTCACTGTAGTTACTGAAAAGTCGTACTTCATTTTAGACTTTGATTGAATTTTATAAGAAAATTTCCGGCGTAGTCTCTCTAGGCACTTAATATGATATACTGTCAAGCATCGTTTATTGACAACATAAATATATACTACAAACAAACCCCAATATTTCGAAATTTATTGTAATTTTGTAATGTTAGTATATATTTATACAACAATTATTGTATGACAAATAAACGAAGTATATATCAAAGGAACAGTAACATTACATCAAAACTCTTATATATTCTAGGCAAAAAAAAACAGCCTGATTTTGATTTAAATGACTTTTTATATGCATTTTTATTCAGAAATCTCATTTTTTATGTTAGCGGTTAGCGGCTTAATTCATAGGTGAACAAAAAAAAATATAAATAAATAAATAAATATTATATAAATATGTGTAGGTTATCAAATTTTTTTAAATGTATTTGTAAAAATAATTTTATCTTATCCAAATATTTGAATTTATATCACCAGCAACATTGTATATATGTACAATATAATATTGTGTCGTAAAATATAAATAATAATATTCTTATTCATTTCATGAGGATGAAATGATAAATTTTCTTATTAAAAAATATATATGGCTTTGACTACCCACCTTTCTAGTTACTATAAAAAAAATTGTTTACCTTTATATTAATTTTTTTATTTCATAAATACGTATCCAAAGTATAATATTTACGAAAAGTTTTTTTTTTAACAATTTTATACGCATAGCAAACTTCGTCACAATTTAGATACGGCTTTATGGATCGGATCCAGTGGAACTGTCGTCGAACCTACTCAAAAACATACTGTACTTCTAACTTTAAGGATATAAAACAGGATCCACACAGTGGCCGCAGTAATTTGGAAAACCGGTACCTACTTAAATCTTGTTTTTTTTTTATTATTACTTCTCCTGTTAGAAAAAGGGTTCTAATTGGCATCTTCATTACACTCGGTTAGTTGCTTTGCTACTGTAGTAATCCTATTCCATGTGAGATTGTATTTTCCTAGTTCCAAGATTAACGATCGTTTCCAGGTGTTCTTCGGACTACCTCTTGTTTTTTTCCTTGAGGATTCCACTCTAACACCATTCTAGTAATGTTTCACAATTGGTTCCTCTCTAGTTATACTTAACAAATGTATTGCTGATAATGTTTGGCCAGAATATTTCACTGATAATGTTTGGCCAGCAAAATGAAAAACTGAATCAAATTGAAAATCATAAAAATCAAATAAATTCTATTAAAGTTCCAATTCAATTCATTATACAAAATGTTTAAAAACTCTACAAATTTATAAAAATTAATTTTTAAAATAATTAAATTTAATTCTTTATTACGGTATTAATAATTTAATTCGAATTGTTCGAAAATAATTTTCTATTTCTCATTAATTTATAAAATTTTGTTAATTTTAATAAAAATTCATTAATTAATTAATTTTTGAATTAAATTTACCTTTAGATATACATAAATAAAGTATATCATCACAATAAATATTATCTTTTCCATTTCTATTGCAATTTAATTTAATATATTTTACTTAAATAATCTACTAATAATAATCAATAATTAAAATTTAATTTTTTATTTTTATAAATAATTTACTTGATTTCTATTATTATATTATTTTTTTTTTAAATTTACTAAAATTGGTTTGGGTCTAAGCACAAATAGAAATTCACCACTCACTGTTTAAAAGTATAAATGGTTTTTCAATTTGATATAATTTGGTTTGTGTAAAGGATAACAAGAATTTATATATATAAAAAAAATAAACAATATTTTTTATTACAAAGATTTATATTAAAAAAAATTGAATTAATAAGTACATTATTTTAATTAATAATTATTTTATTATTCTGGAAAAATGTTCATTGCAAAATACTCTATTGAATTTCCGTACTTATTTATATTAAATCATATTAAAACAAATTATTTATATATAATTAAAGATACAAAAACGCTACAGCAAATATTCAAAATTAGTATTGAAAGTATAAAGAGTTAATTTCAAAATTATATATAGGTTTTAATAAAAATTTGCGGTCATAAATCACCTCCATAGTATAAAGTCGATATTGGGGAATATTTTACAATATTTAGATTATAATGGTATTATATTTTAATACTTTTTTAAAGTCTGCTACTTCATTTTCAACTGTTCACTGGTGGAATTTATAATTTAAACGTAGTTGTAAATGCATTGAAGACTATCCACGCAGTTGTCGAACTGTAACAACAACAGAAATCGTATAACAAGTCCATAATATAGTTTTAGATGATCGACTATTGTAAAAACTTGATATAGTTGTTGCTACAAGCTACATGAAACTCAACAGAACGAGTTTACCATAATGATGAATTCAAAATTAAAAACCTACGTGCAAAATGGGTGCCTTATTTACTATCACATGATTAAAAACGTATACGCGTTTGAAAAGTTTTAACAAGAATAAAGCCGATATTATTTAACTGCAACCCACAATCATTTTATTCGTTTCATTTTTCAATGAAAGTTGCATCCAAGCAATTTATGCTGTAAATAGTTATTTCACAACCCTTCATACAAATCATTATAAACATGGTATAGAATTGTTAGAAAAACGTTGAACTAAATGTGTTGAGCTTTAAGGAGATTATATTACAAAATGAATTTGAACCCACAAAATTCTTTCTTTTTTATCGCTTTCAAAAGTTTTCAAACAAACCTCGTATTTTCAAAAATTGTTTGTATTTACGGAAAGATTGAGTATTCGATCTTTACATACGCTTTTATGACCAGACTGTTTCTTCAAAATAATGCACAGCTGAAATTTGACCATTTTTTAACTTATCAAGTAATTGAATTTAATAACTTTAAACCTGCGCTCAAGTAGGAAGTATTGTTTTTCTACATTTTATGTTCTATTACAAACTTCCCAAGTGTTCAATTATAAAATATAGAAATTATTATTACTATAAAAACAATTCAAGAATTCTAACTTATATATTTTTTATTACTCGTGTCCCCGGCCCCGTCCCCATGTTAAGTTGTAGTATTAATCAATTTTGAAAATTTCAAATCGTCTTCTGAAACTCTCGGCTTGTCACATCAAGCAATAAATAATACTTATCCAGCGGAAATTCGAATTTCACTCGCCAGTTCATGGTTCTTAATTTGTAAAATGAACCAAGTCGAATAGCGAAAGCGAATAACGAATTTCTCCTTATAAACACAACCATGACGAAAAATCAAGACGAAACAAGATGCTTTAAATTATAAATAAATTCATATATTATTTTATATCTTTGATTGGACTCTTCATCGAAATTTATTGCTATAAACACCGCTGGCGGAAAATCGACAACGTAATTCGATATTGTAGTTATGTTTACACCAATGATGTCGAATTTTGTTTTGACATTTCGCTTTCGCAATTTACTTTGATTCTGTTTGCATTTGTAATTAATAAAAATATTTTACAAAGATTATGTGTAATTTTATTCATAATATAAAATTAATAATTAATAATTACAATATTTTCAAAATATATTTTTAAAAAATTACAAAAAAAAAATTTACATTCACACATTTATAAAGAAATAAAATTTATTTAATTTTATAATTTTTTATTTATTCACAACTTTATAAATTGATTAGATCTCACACTCATTAAATTAATTTTCTTATTTATTTATTTTTATTTTTTTTTTGGAATTTTTAAGTTTTCTTTTAATTAATTAATTAATAATTTTAAAATATAATTAAAATTAATTTGAGATTATTATTTTTTTAAATTTAATTAATATTAATTTATATTTTTATTTTAATTTAATTTTAAATAATTATATAATCATAAAATTAATAAAGTTTAATTCAAAATTTTATATTTTTGGTTTATATGTGATTTTAATTTTTATTATTTCATTTGTTAACTTAATTAAATAAATTTGTGTCATGGTAAAAAACAAATAATATTTCAATCAATTCATCAGCTGCATTGTTATGTGTCCAATTAACCAAAAATTATATATTGCAGGAAATCATTTTTTAACTTTGAGGTAAATTTATGTTATTGTCAGTTAATGTTACACCATTACATCATTTTCGATTACACCATTTTCAAATATAAAGAATCACTTTATATTCGAAAATGGTAGAATCAATTAAAATGTTAAAACTGTCTGTCGGACAAGTAACAATGCAACCGACGAATTATTAATTAGTAAATATTTAAAATTTTATTAATAAAAAATATATTTATAATATAAAATAATAAAATCTCTCAACTGCAAAAAAAATATATATAAAAAAGCAAATTTAAAACAAAAAAATATTTAAAAATATTATTATTAATTATTATAAAAAATATTAAATAAAACTAAAATAATTAAACAAAAAAAAAAAAATTATAATTTTTCTTAATTTAAACAAAATGCATAAAATAAAGATTAAAATATTTAATTAATAATTAATATTTACACTGAGAACATTTATAAATAATATAATTTTGGGAATGTATCGCAACATATTTATGCCAACATTAATTTCAAGCAACATAAATTAATTCAATTATACATTTTGTAATATTGTGTAACAACCAAAAACAAAATATTTAGAACAAATTAATTTAAATATTTATAATTCTTGTTTTAGAAATATTATCTTTAAACAACAATGTAGCTACACATACATTTCATTGGGCACATTGTTGCTACAATATTAAATTTTGTTTTACATATTCATTCAATTTTAATTTGTCTTTCAATTTTTCGTAAATTTTCAATATCCGAATTATTATTATTATTATTATTATGTAATTGATGCTGGACAATTTGATGTTGTAAATTTTGCTGTTGCTGATGTAAATTTATACGATTATGTTGATTATTATCATCATCATCAATTGATGGACTACGACTTGAATGATGAATACTACTATTACTACCAATACCAACGCCACCGCCGCCACCACTACCACTAGTAACATTATGTAAATTTTCAATTTTAATAACATCATTTGAATCTAATGTATCATAATAAAAACTTGGTGATTGGACAGGACTGTAAGGTGATGGACTATTATTATTATTATTATTATTATTCGATATAATTGTCATTGCCTGGGATTGTTGTTGGGAGGATTGGTGGTGATGATGATGATGGTGTTGTTGTTGCTGTTGTTGTTGATGTTGCAATTGTTGTTGTTGTAAATGTGCCAGACTCACTGATGATGTAATATTCGGTTGGAGAAGCTGGAGATGCTGTTGCGGTTGAAGATGATGAGGATGCTGGAAAAGTTGATGGATACTCGTAGGTGTTACTGCTGGTGATGATGTTGTTGTTGTTGTTGTTACATTCGTCATTAATTGATGTTGCTGTTGTTGATGTTGTGATAAATATTTTTGCATATTAAATTTATTATTATTTGAGTTATTATTATTATTATTATTAATATTATTATTATTATTGTTAATTGGTGATGATGTTAAAACAGATGTTTGAATTGCAGCTAAACCACTTGATGGATAATGTATTGGTGATAAATTTTGTTGTTGCTGTTGTTGTTGTTGATGTTGTTGATGATGATGATGATGATGATGGTGATGTAATGGTGAAATACTCTGTTGTTGTTGTTGTTGTTGTTGTTGTTGATGCGATAATGGAGATGGTGTCATACTATTAGTATGATTATTATTGTTTGTATGTTGGATTGAT
The DNA here is from genome assembly GCA_963920725.1 of Rhamphomyia laevipes. Classification (NCBI taxonomy): domain Eukaryota; kingdom Metazoa; phylum Arthropoda; class Insecta; order Diptera; family Empididae; genus Rhamphomyia; species Rhamphomyia laevipes. The sequence goes on from OY987257.1 coordinate 50,805,661, forward strand.
GTAGTGAGATTTTTTAATTCTAAAAATATATAAAAAAATAAAAACCAATATGAAAATAATGTTAATCATTCTTGTGGTAACTTTAATTTGCATGCAACCAGTAAGCTTTTTTTTAAAAAAAAAAAATGTTATATTATTGGTACATACCATTTGCAGTTTCTTGTAAAACTGATGCTGATTGTAATTGAGAATTTTTATCATGATTATGTGATAGTTTTATTTTCTTTTCGGATGATGAACCTTTGCTACTACCTTTCGGTTTACGTTTTCTTGTCTAAAATAATAATTACAAATATTTTTTTTATTAATTATTAAATTGAAGTTGTGAATTAAAATTTTAATATTTTGCAATGAATTGTGATTTAGCGAAAATTCAAAAGTCTGAGGCTTATGCGCTTTAGCTTTGGCTATAATTTAATGACTAGTAACAAAACATACTTCAATTGATAAACAGTCTTTTATTTTACATATTTATAAGCACTTTTGTACTGTAGTACCAAAATGATTTAAGGTTTTTCTATGTCCAACACTTCAACGCCTAAAAGTATGTAATTGAACGTTTAAAAGTATATTCCTTTAGAGAAGACACTACAGATTTAAGTCCCAAAGTTTTGTGAATAATTTTCAATTCCATTTTAATGAAAAAATACGTTTGTACTTGAGATGAGACTATAAGTCATTAATTCAGATGCCAAAAATCGATCACCTTTGCAAAATCATTCATTTTATATTTCAAAGAATTAAATTAATAATGGATTTTTATTTCACAAATATTACTTTTCATATTCGCAACAAATGCTCTTAGTAAAATTATTTCAAAGAATTACAAAGTGTCCAGTTCAAAAACACCAATATTTCGTAAAAATAATCATAAGATAAAATTTCATTCAAAATTTATTTCTTAATCATGTCATTAAATCTAATATCATATATAATATAATTACCTGAATTGTATCCTTTTTCATAGCTAATGGTCTTTTAACACTATGTAATTTAAAATATAAACCACATGCATTACAAACCGGTTCACCGCATGGATTACGTCGCCACAATGACGTATGTGTTGTATTACAATTTGAACATGATAAACCAACTCTTCTTGAAGCACTCTGTAAAATAAATCCATTATAATTATTAATATATCCAATTTAAATATTTCAAAACTCATAAATAACAACATTTATTTATAATAATTAATTAATAAAATATTGTATAGCATATTTTTAGGTGTTTAAATAAACCATTTTCATAGCATAATTTTAGGCTTTAAATTTGTATTTATTAATTAAATATATTATATAAAATGTTGCCATTAAAAAATAATAATTTTATCACAACAACAACAACAAAAAAAAGAATTAATTTAAAAATTAATTTAAAAATAGAACAAAATTTTATTTAAAATTTTTATATTATTATTTTTATTTTTGAGTTAAAGTATATTAAAAATTTGTTTTTTTTGATAGTTAACCTTTAGACGTACCACTCGTCGGCTAGTTTTTTCCTCAGTTACCCGACTTGTCGGCATTGCATATGAATAGTATCCCTTATAGAAATCCCCGCCTTGTTCAGCGGCCACTGTAAATTAATTTATAATTTATTTTGGTATGTTTTTTTTTGGTTTTTTTGTTTTTTTTTTCGAAAATTTCAAAAATTAAGGAATTTGTCTACTAATAAAAATTGTTTTAAATGAAAAATAATAAAATTTGCATTTATGTAAAATAATTAAATAAGAAAAAAAATAGTAATAAAATTGGACAGTAGATGTACAAAGCATTTTCAAAAAAATTCAAAAATAAAATTAATTATTTTTAATGTTTTTTTTTTTATAATAAATTCAATTAATTTTAAAATGGCGGTGGATTTCTATAAGATTGATTTTTTTCTTTTTTTTAAATAAAATTTTGTTCTTTTCATAATTTTTATGTGATTTTTTGTTTTAAATTTAATTTTTAATTTTTTTTTTTGTTTTTTTTTTTTTTACCAATCGTCTCGGCTGTTTAACTAATGGTCGATTCATGCCGTTCATTTTATGATAAAGACCGCATGCATTGCACAAATAGTGTCCAGTATTATCACGGCGCCATAAAGGTGTTGATATAGCACCACAATTAACACATTCTCGTCCCTCAGTAAATAAATCAGCTTCGAAATATGCTTTAAATATTCATATTAAATTTTTTGTTTTTTTTTTTTTTTTCTTTTTTTAATATTAAATTTTGTGTTTTAGATTAAAAAAATGTTTAAAATTGGAGAAAAAAAATCAAAAAAAGAAAACAAAATTCAATTAAAAAAAAAAATAATAAATAATTTTTCTTTTTTGTAAATATTTCACATTTTTCTTCTCAGGCACAAATTAATTGAATTTATTATAAAAATTTAAAAAAAAATTGATTTCACTAAAATTAAATTTTTATTTAATTTAATTTATAAAAACTACTTAAAATTAATTAATATTTAAGAAGAGAATAGATTTAATAATTAGATCTAAAATAAAATCATCTACTCTACTAATAATTTAAAATTAAAATAATTGGTACTGGCTATATTGGTACTGGCATTAAGTAGAGTACCAATATTAAGTGTATAACATAAATTTTTCCTATATGTTAAGTAAATAACTGACGGACTTCCTAAATTACTTAAAAAAAGTGTTACTTTCTTTAATTCACACAATTTTGACTATGAACTGCAATTTTAAATTTCCCGAATTCAAATTCCGGATACAAATTGAAAGCGCAATAAGTAATTGTTCGAATAGATATAGCACTGTGGAACGGAATGAACAGAACGATTGGGTTCTGGGGAATTACTGATAATAGTAAATCCAAGAAAATATGAATGAAGCAAAGGCCCGGTAACATGTCACGGGACATTCAATTCTTAAGAAACTTACTTCATGACCCACTAGTTGTGGGTTTATGGAGGAGGAGGATACATTTATTATGTAATTATCCTGTAGTCCAATATAAAATATATCAAAAATTTGGTTACTTCCTCATAGAAAACTTAGAAGGCTTGGATAAATAGAAACCTACTAAAATGATCGTTCGTTAAAAAAATGGGATGGGTCGATATGCTGTGTTGATGATGAAGCGTTCGACATGAAAGTAGCCTACGTATGAGACAATCTCGAAGTTCCCACTTCTTTTAAATTTAAACCAACCAACTAACCAAACTTCCGGATTCCCAACAAATTAATATGGTTTTATTGCCATAAGCAAATATTTTTTATAAAACATAAATCAAAGCATGATTAAAAAGTCAGTTGTTACTTGGCAGTAGTTCGTAAATTATAATGGTAAATCAATTTTGATCAAAAACTACATAACGATAGAAGTTACATAATCATTTTCCAAGAGTTTTGTCTATTTTTTATCCATCTAACAAAAAATAATCATCACCTACAGCCTACACGAAAACTATTGCGTAACTAGTATTCCTCGTAAAATTATTCCCGAATGGTCCAAATTAGTTAAAATATCAAATGCATACAATTAATTTCACAAAAAGTTTTCTAAACTTCTAAAACAGAAAATACTCTTAACTTCTCAAGCTAATTCTTCTCAATTATATTTTATTTTCATGCTTTAATTCATATTGCCCAGCTATAACTATAAACTTCTTCTCAAATCTAAACATTTTAAAAATCCTGGTTAAAAAATTATACCTCTCTTTACTAGGATCTGTATCCTTAAGACCTCTTCTAAATTTGTATTTTCATTAATATTGCATTTAAACTAAACACTAAATTATGACAATCCTTAATGAATATTAACACATTTTAACAAAATAAACCAAAATAAATAGACCAAAATAAAATATACCACATTTCCACCATAAAACACTCTTTACATTAAAACTAAATAAATTTTCCTTATATGCTAATTTATGTATTTAACCGCCAGAACGTAAACATAAAAATGCAAAAAACAAAAAAATATTTAAAAATACTGTAACTGCCCGCATAGACACGGATCACCTTTCTCTACTAAATAGAGTTTTTTTTTTTTTGTTTTTTTGTAAACATTGAAATTATGCAACTCTATGCTTTAGCATAAAATAATACTGACGACAGAAAAATCATAAAACATAAAAAAAAAATTGTTTTTTTTTTTTTTTTTTTGTATTTTGTAATCCTAAGCAAATTAGAAATTCTTTACAATAAATATTTAGGGCTAGATATTAAACGGGACTGTATTATTATTATTTAGTAGGTTATAAAAGACAAGTAAGTGTAAGTAAAGTATGAAAATTCGAGGTCTCTGTTAAGATTTTTTAGAATTTATTTAGTGTTGCATATTTTGTTTGTTTGGAATTCTTACTCGTACGAAAATATTATTAGAGTAGTTCTTAATTTTATTGGTCCTTGAAATGAAATGTATAAGTGTTATTGAAATGGAAAGGAAATGTGAATAAACTGTTAAATTTCATGATGTAATAAAATCATCATTGGAATATTTTTTTCTATTTTTTCTATTTTTAATTTAAAAGTAAACAAACAATAATTCAAAGATTTGAGTTCTAAATGCAGTGGTTCTGAACCGGTTCTTAAGTCACCTTAATTCATGTGCTCCCCGAAATTGGAAAACGAAATAAAAATTTAACTATACAAACAATCCTCGATACAAAATCCATTTGGTACATCAAGAACTGAATTTTCTGTACAAGAAGATGAAGAATTGAATGTACAAAAATAAAAATTGAAATTTTTTAGATTTTTTATTCAAGAAGAATATCAATCTATATCCAAAAAGGCACTCATGGTTCCGTTAAAGTTTATGAGATCATATCTATGAAAATTTTCGACATTTTAATTAATATAAAAAAACAGTAAAAGTCAAAGACTTTACCGATCTAAAAGATGAAATTAGAGTAAGAATTTCTCTTGTTCCAGGAGAATTTAATAAAACTTAATGTTTTCCGCCGACTCTAAAAAGGTTAAGAACCACTGATTTAAGGACTTATATAATAAAATTAATAACATATTTAAATTCTTTCGGTGCTACCATATTTCAAAATCATTAAGAATTAAATTTAAAATGTTATTATTAGTTATTAGTTAAATATGTTTAGAAAATGTATAATAAATTTAGGATAAATAATTGTTAGAAAAAGATGAATTTCATATAAAATTTTCTTTAGCTTTTAGATACTCATGATTTTGCAGTCTATTTTTCTATCCATATATAAATAATTGCTACCCAAGAAATAAAAAGTATATAGCCTCAGATTTTGATGGATTCTAGAAATAGTAATTGAAAAACTTACTACAATTTGTAGATTCTTAACTAAATTTAATTATTCAAGTTTTGTTGAAATAAGATTGTAAAATCATTCATTTTTGATATCAATTTATGTATTTTAATTGATAATTAATATGACTATAAAATCACTCTCGGTTTCGGTTTGATATGACCTATTAAAAATCAATCAAATAAGCTTAAAGACAAATTGGAGTTTACTTGAAGCGATAAGTGGTAAAATACTAGTCATAACTCCAGCACAATATTAAATTCTACAAATTTATTTAATTAGAACGGACAACTAGGACTCAGAAAATCTGCTGTCAATTATAAAAGGAATTAGACTTAGTTGTTAATACTATTTGTACTTGTACTATGATATCTATAGATTGTACTATCCTATAGATGTCTCTACAAAACATAAACCGATACAATCCAAATTTTATGGATACCAACTTAATTAGTTACTAAATTTAAATAATTGAAATTGTCTTTTAAATTTTGCATATTCTTGCATTTATCATTGTAAATTTAATTGCGCATATCCAGTAAGTGCACCTTCAGAGGTATGTATGTTATGACCGGTGCTGAAGCTGTGCTATGCTGAAAGCTATGCTTTTTTAATAGCATTGGAAATCAAGAACAGATTTACTCCACTCTTTACAAACTAATTTAAATATATGTTAGCAGATTGCTAGCATATTAAAAGTTTTCAGTGTAACATATAGCTTCAGCACTGCTCAAAGCTAGACTCTGAACGTGTCTTAAGTAAATCACTGGCAGACTAATATATAGAACAAAATTGAAAAGAAGAAACCTAATTAATATTATATTTAATACCGCATTAAATACAAAAACAAAACCAAATTTCTTAACCGCGTATCTTAAAAAATAAACAATTTTTTAAATCTATTTTCTTTGAAATCTTTAATTTAAATTATAAATCAAAATAAAGAATAATTTTTTACAACGCATTTTCAACAATCTATTTCTAACTATAGCAACTAAAATTTTAAATTAATTAATTTTGTTCTTTGATTAAATCTCCTGGTTCGTGAACTTTAAACTTTCATTATAATATTAAAATATATTTAATAAATATACCCAGCGACAAAAATCAACAAAAATAAATAAATAATAAAAAAAAAAAATTAATTTTTTGATAATAATCTATCTCAAAAGTCTCATCTATCCAAAAAAAAAAAAATAACAAAAAAAAAAAAATTAATAATTTACAAAAATAACGAAAAATAATCATGAAAATAATTATAAAAATTTTGTCTAGGCATCACCAAAAAAAATAAATACAATTTCTATTTTTCAAAAAAATAATCTCAAAAACCTAAAAAAAAATAACAATAACTAAATAAATAAATAAATAATTAATTAATTAATAAATAATAAATAGAAAAAAAATGATATCGTAAATTATAAATTAAAATAATAAAATTACTTACTAGCTGAAAGTGAAGCAGCCGCTGGATAATGTGGTGCTGATGGTGTTGATTCATTTGTTGATCTACTACGAGTATTTGTTGAACAAACTACACTATTGCCACCTGTTGTTGTATAGCTAATTGGATTATTATCATATCCTGACCATGGTTCAGTTGTCTACAAACAACAAAAATTAATTAATTAATTTTATTTATTTATTTTTTATTATTATTATTATAAACAAAATTATTGTTATTTTTCAATTTTTTTTTTTTCTACCTGATTTCTATAATTACTCAATGATGAATATGGATTAGTACGACCAGTAGATGTAGCTGAATAAATACCACTATTAATACCAATAACACCACCACTACCATTACTATTAGCTGTTAATCTTTGAAATGTTGGTAATGGTGCTGATTTTGTTGTTATACTACCATAATCATCTGGTATTGTTGTTGTTGTTGCTGATGATGATGATAAACCAGTTGCTGTACTTGACCACATATGATGTATACCACCACCAACATCATGTGTTGGGCTACCATTTAAATATTGCATACCGCTAGTGGCTGATGTGAATGGTGGTCTCTGATAGACTGAACTAAAAGATTTTAATTTGATGATTAATAAAATTATAAATATATATATTAAAATATTGTTATGGAAAACAATTTATAAATAATTTAAATTATATGCAATTAAATTATTATTAATATAATATATAAAAAAAAAAATTATTTTAATAATTTTAGAATTATGATTTTAAATCATCTTTTTTTGGGGGATGAAAAAAAAAACACTTATTTTTATGATAAGATTTTTATTTTTTTTGAATTTTTTCTAGAATTATTTGATAATTTTTGCTAAAGATTTGATTTTATTTTAATTTTTTTTTTTGGTATTTGCTTGGTCAAATCTTTTAAAAAAAAAAATTTTTAATTAAATCTTATTTTTATAAATTTTATGTTTATTTTTATTTCAATTTCAATTTTATATTTTTTTTTTTTTGTCAGATCAAAAACAGTAGCTAAGAGATACATATTAAATATTAAGCGAGTAAATATTTAAATTTTGACAGACCAGGAGGATTTGAATTTCTTGTTTCATTGAAAAAATTCTTTAATAAATTGATTTAATAAAAATATTATGATTAATAAGACAAAAAAAATATATATAAACAAAATCGCAGAGAATTGAATATTATATACAGAAATACTAAATGTCAGAAACTCAAGCTATCAATATTTATAATTACAGTAAAATACTCGATAAAATTAACCCAGAAAAGTTGATAAAATTTTCGTTATATTATTTAATAGTTTCAATCTCTAATAATAAATTTTATTTGTCGAACAATTTTTAAATTGTTACTGAAGAGTTTTTCAATTATCACTACCAGTTCTAGAATTATGTAAAATGATTCGTGACTGTCATTTACATATCACAAATGAAAATGTTCCATAACTTAAAATAAGTAAATGTCACAATTTGTCATTTTGTGTTAGTTTTAGGTAAATTTACTAATTTTATGTTATAAATTTTGATTACTTTGCTAATAAAAAATCATTGGAATTTATGACAGATTTGATTATTATAATCACTGTACATAATTTCGTCAGACTTTTACGCTAAAATTTAATACTTTGTATAAATAATATTAATTTATTTAATTTCCTTAATTAAATATTGTTTTAATTTATGTATTTATATTATAAAAAGTAGCTCATTTATTAAAAGAATTAATTTTATGCATATCAGTACATAATTACAAAAATTAATCATTTCGTAATTTCGGGTATTCTATTCTGATCTTTTTTCTGAACTGTCTACATAATTTTTGGTATATTTTTAATAACGTCGAAAACAAGAATTTGGTTATCAATTTCTAATTCCATATCAAACAAAAACATATAAATTTTACCTATCAAATAAGTTCAGGTCACAAATCATGAATTTATATGATTTTTTCTATAGACTATTTACTGTAAAACGCTATAATAGTTGTTACCATTAAATTAAAACCATACAGCACACGAGTAACCCATACTTTTCAATATTTTAATAAACCAAAATAAACAGGGTGATTTTATAGTTAATTTAACCTAATTAAAATTAACCTAAACATTTTACCAAAAAGACAGTGGACAAATCTTCACAGATATTGTCTGTTTGATAAAATGATCAAGAAGATATAGCTCACTCTACCTACCATCAATTGCTTTATGGTAGTTGCAGATATAGAGTACATTCTGCACATTCGCAGAGTATGTATACATGATACAACTGTCCAATTCGTAATAGAAGCAGATTTAATAATCCTAACAAACTAACAAATTATCAGTTTAGTGTGGGTTGTGGGGTGGCAGATTTGTGAAAAGAATGGATCTGAACCAAAAAAATTGATTATTTTCAAGCATTACCTAGCATTCTAACTAAATTAGCATACCAATTTTATTAATATTAAAAAAATTACATAAAATTATTCGTCAACAATTATTGACACTCTGTTTTATTTATTATTTGTATTTAGTATAATAGCTCCAAGAAAATAACAATAACTTAACAAAAAAAAATTGACCTCCGTCGTTGTCGTCAATCTATCATTTTTATTTTTTGAATTCATCCTGTAATTTAGTTGAATCAGCAATTTGATCCTCCAACATAAATTAAAAATTTAAAAAAAAAAAAAAAACAAGAATGAAAATAAACCCAAAATGCCGCAGCATAAAATTCTGTTTTATAAAATAAACAATTTCTTGCATTTGGACGGACATACCACAACAACAAATCTACTCTATAATATACAGGGTGGTCTTGTAATAATTCTCAATTTACATATTATAATTGTTATTAAGTACAAATTATTAGCATTTCGGCGGTAAGTTTATATACAAGTTTATATACAATTCCAAATCTTTTGCTACTTTTGAATAAAATTATTATAGTTAAGAAAATGATCATTTTTTTTGCAGAGTACATCACTTAAGTATCAATTACAAAATAAATAAATAATAAATATTAATTTGAATATATACAAAATCCATTTAATATTAAATATGGGAGGTTTGATGTTTGAGCGCTTTTAAAAACCTGCATAGTAAGTTAAACTGCCAAAAAAATATTGACATTGAACACAGTCAAATTTCAAAAATAAAAAATATTTTCAAACAATTTTTCAATAATTTTGTTTTTTTCCTTTTTGAAGCAATTAAAAATTATATTATTTCCATAAAAAATAAATATCTTATTAAAAATTTTGTTACTCTCTAATTTATTGACAATAATTTCCGTTCAAATTCGGACCGGATATTAGGTCATTTACTTGCATTCTATATAGTGCAAATTTGCAAATAACTTGAATATTTTTATTTTAAGAATTTTTTTATGGATCTTCACAAATTTTGTGTTTATATTAGAAATTAAAAGAACGAATTAAAATTATATTTCATTGCCCAAATACAAATTTGTTTTACAAAAGTTCACATTTTACACTTTCAGAATTCTGAAAGTATTATTTTTATTTACAAGGAAAATTTGACGGATTTTGATATATTTTAATGAATGTTTTGAAGATCATTGAATTGACCATTTTTGAGGTACCGAAAACTATTTAAACTCTGAATTTAAGATTATAAAGCTGCACGTAATTAATTTAAATATTAATTAAATCTCCAAAAGCGAAAGGATTGTTTACTTGAAGGGTTGTTCACTTGGAATGTGAACAACCCTTCAATGTGGTTCTTTAAATTAAATGTTTAAAGAAGCATAAATTATTTGAAAATTAGTGAAATTTCTTATAATATTAATTCATTGAGTAATTATTAAAATGTTATGGTATTAAGAAAAAAATAAGAAGAAAATTTTATTCCATTTTTTCTATTACATCGAAAACGATATACAAAAATTAATAACAAAGATTTTTTTTTCAATTTTAATAATTTATTAAAAAATAAATAAAATTTTCATTTCCTTTTTAATATTTCATTAATTATTAAATTTTTTATACTCTCCGAACTTTATATAATATTTGAGATATCAGACGTGTATTAACGAATGTTCACTTTAGGTACTTGCCAATGGCGGCAAATTATTAGGGGCCGCAAAATTTTATGATATTCAAACCTAAAATATTTTCGTAATATCAAAAAAACCAGTAAATTATTATTTTCATGGGATAAATTGTTGCCATCACTTCAAGTGATGAATTTTACTGATTTTTTTTAAAAGTTTATATGGAAATTGATTTTACTAAATGTATTTTACTGGGAAATGCTAATACTAAGAAAAATGCTAGTACTAAAACTTATACGTTAGAAGATAGAATAAGTTAGAGTCTTTCTGAATCTTGGAATATTTGATCACTTAGTAGAAGCTTATGAAAATTATAACCTTTTTTGTAAAAGTATTCATTGAATATTGTCGTATATTTCTACTTTTATTCGAACCAATGTTACGTTACGTTATAGTGGCGCACTTAAGCCACCTGTAGAACGCCGAGGATCCTTAGCGGTACCACTAACTGGAGAGTCTGAACAAAATATGTCAATAATCCTACGTGAATCATCAAATGGATATTAAGCTTTCATAAAATAGCTTAGAGGCTGCACAAGTTTAAATTCGCCACTGTAATAGATATAAATTAAGTACTTTTGTGTATAGTTCGGATATTTCAGCTTTAGTCACATCGGATTTATTATTATTATTATTATTATTTATAATAATTTTCTGGTTAAGAAATCTGATTACAAGTTTATAAATAAAATAAAATAAAAAAAAGAAATTTTTTTTTTTTTTATAATTTTTGTAAACAAGAAATAATGAAAATATTGAAAAAATTACGATAAATCTGTTTAAAAAATATAAATAAAATAAATTTAAAAACATATTTATTTATTTTTTTACTTTTTATAAACTGGGGGAATTAAATATTACAACGAGTACCTGGCAATTAGTTTTAATTTTATTTTTATTTAATTTTTTTTTTTTATTATAAATTCTGTTTCCGGGTTTGAAATTTTTAATTTTTAGAGGCCAAAGTCTGGAAAAATGAGTTTGTTTTTATTCAAAAATTACAAAAATTAATATCTATATATGTATATATCTAATTAAATTCCTTAAAGGTGACCATCAATAACTTAAAGGTTCATTTTCCAGATTTATTTTTTTAAAAAAAATAATAATTGTCCAATTATTTACAGAAATGTCACTTCAATATTAGAACAGCTAAAAATATTGATAATTGTAAAAGTGTCTTTGTTATTTTGATGATAATATTCAAAACAAAAATTAAATTGAAATAAATACAAAATTTTGGTGATTAAAGAATTTAAACCTTTATCATATTTAGGTCGTCATTAATTAACAGATTTCAATTTACCATCTGTTGGTTGGTTGGTTGGTCTTGTAATCACCAGAAATATTTAAATATTTTATTAGTTTAATCATAATCATTATATTCATAATTATACAATTTACATCAGGTCAAGGTTTTCTTGGTAATAATTTGTTTTTTTTGTATGAATACACTAAATTATATTTAAATGTTTAGAGATAAATTAAGAATTTAGTTATGGTAAAAACATATGTTAGAAGAATTGATATCAAACTTGAATGTCCTGACAAATCAAATATTGAATATTTATGACAAATTTAATCAATAAAAGGACTCATCTTTATACTATAATACAATCGCAACTAAATATCGGTTACTAAGGAATTTTTAAAATACGGAAATTTCTAAACATTTTCAGTAATTATTATTCATCAAAAAGGATCAATTTTGTACATTTTGCAAGTAATTGGTTAAACCATCTTATTCCAAAATGGACGAAAACGATAAAATGTAGGAGCAAATTATGTGGCTATTATATATTATGATAATCGTATTAAAAAAGCAAATAGACATGAATGAATTTAGTAATCTTATACTAAATAGTGTTTAAATTGAGCTGTTTTTAGTATAAGTTCCATTTTATATGTCTAAGTTCTTAGTTTAATTAATTCAAAAATACATATTACGATTAATCACTTCATTTATATTTACTTATACTATCGATATTACAAGTAATTTAAAAATAAAATATAAATTAATGTTATGGTCGAAATTCAAAATTGGACGATAATGTAAATTGTTGGTTGATCTTTATGTAAATTGATTGTATACCGAAATAACTATATACAAAATGTGAATATTGGTTAAAATAAATTAAATTACAAAATCAAAAAGAAAGATAAAGATGTAATCACACTAACTGATATAGTAACCATAGCCAAAGTACAATAAATAGCTCACTTACTACAGTTTTGATAACAATTTATTTGAAGAAAATTGAAAAACAACTGAAATTCGTTTTTGATCCGGAAAAGTAAAATTTGTGTAACATTTGCTCGGAAATAACTAAAAGACATTAGGTGATGGCCAAAAATTTAGCTGATTTTATACTGTCCACAAACCTGACCACAATTCAATGAAATATCAACCATATTTAAAGAAATACCAACAAAGTTTAGGTTTTTCTATTAGTTCTTAGGTCGAATAGTCTTCCAGTAAATCAAAAATTGACTTAGGTACACTATTTTACATGTTCTTAAATGACGTAAGTACTTTTGAATAATTTATTATTGTGACTATAGAAAAAAGCATTTTATTTTTAATTGTAAAAACATTTCAATGCAACATTTTCAGCACTTTAAAAAGCATTACTAGAACCAATAACGTACCACGTTTCAAATACACTATTTTTTATATAAAATCAGATTAATATTATAAAAGGAACTTTATATTGAACCTTTGGTCACTACTGTACATTTTTCTATAATAAAAAATTACTTCATTAGTCATTCAAAATTTTGATAAAGCACATTTTTAACATATGACTAATAAAAAATAAATAATTTTTATTATTATTATTTTTATAATGTCGATTTATATATAAATTAATTTTTTAGGAAATAAAAATCACAGATTTGAATTACTATAATATTGTATAGTAGTTTTTAATTAATATATTTATATGTAATATAAAAATATGTGTAAATATGTAAAACAAAAATTATTAAAATTATGTAAAATTCATAAATTGTACACCGTGTACGTGCCCATCTGTAAAATTAAATTAAACAAAACAAAGAAATTTAAATTAATTACGTCAGTAATTAAAAAAATACTTCAGAATATTTAATTAATATTAATTAAATTACATCTTAATTATCAGGGGTTTCATTAAATTTACATTTATTGGAATCCAACTTTCAGAGAAGACATGGAAATTTCGAATTAACTCAGAGTTTCCATACTTAATTTTATAATAATTTCACTTGACGAATTGATCTTATAAAAGAAATTTTGAAAATAGACGAAATTATCTTATGACAGTGAAATTTTAAACAATATCACTCACTTTTCATTATATAGAATTAACTATTTTCTATTTTTACTATAAACTCTTTTAACTCTCCTCTTACTACAATATGAAATATCTCAAAAACATAACTTTTTATATTCTAATCAACATTTATATTCGAATTCTCGTTCGAATAGTGAAAAATACTTTTAAGTTCCTTCACATATATCAATCGGTTGTACAACTTTTCATTCGATGTAAAGAAATGTTGTATGAAAAATCGAATGGAATTTTAATTTTTTACACAACAACTGTCAATTTTTACTTTCACATTACACATGATTTTTCGACATTTAGCTGATCGAATGAAAAGGTTGTACAATCGATTGATATTATGTGAAGGGAAAGGGACTTTTACAAAATTTAAAATCATAAAAAAAAATTAATTGTAATTTTATTATAATTCACCAAAATTATTACATTTCTTACCAATTTCGTGGCATTTAAATATATTACTTTTATTATCCTTTAAATATCCTTTTTCAATGTTAATATAAATCATAAAAGTTTTTCTTGTAATTCACTTTTATTTTTCAGTTTTTTTTGTTCACATAATTCAACAGTAATTAAAATGTTTATAAATTAAATGTTTTCGAAACATAAAAAAAAATTAAACATTTTTTTTTTTTACAATTCCTTAAAAACATTAAAATATTTTTTTTTTAGTTTTTTTTTTTATATAAATTTTGGATAAACACTTCCGTGTACAAGACCACAAATTTAATTAATAGTTAAATATCCCCGAGTTTAGTGTAGTACCAAACCATAAACACCAAATCACTTTTGGTTATTAGTTTTTTTAAAACACTAATTGTAAAAAAAAAAAAAAAAAAAATTTACTAGGTACAAGGTAGAACGAATAACTACAACAAATTATTCTTCCTATTCTAGAGATACTTTATACCTGTTCGGTAAAAAAATAACTCACGATCCCCGAGATTCTAAATAAGTTTGTACTCTGTAGAAAATTTCAAACTGAATTAAAAAAATCAATCACAAAAAAAAAAAAATTTCATATTTTCATATTATTATATGTAACCCTGGACTGAACAAAAAAAAAAAACATAAAAAAGATTCGTAACATAACGAACAGAACACAACAACAATTTTTATGTAATAGTATTTATATAAATTTTTGAAAATTGTATATACAAATACAACAAAATAAATCAAATTACAACAAACTCGAAAATTCGAAATAAATATTAAAATAAATCTTTTTTTCCAGAGCTTAAACAAAAAAGATGAGTGCAACTTTAAATGACGAATATTAGTTAATAAATTATTTCCAATTCGTATAATAAATATTTAAAAAATATATTTTTTACATGTTTATGTTTAAAATTTATGTAAACTTTATGTATGTACATAACAAAACAATGGAGTTTTTTTTTTTTTTTAAATTCATGTTTTTTTTTTTATTTTATTTTTATTTTAACTTACGGCATTTATACTGAAATTTATTACATGAATTTTTATTTTTCTAGAAAAACCAGAAGTAAAATTTACACTCTAAATATTATAATATTTTTGTGCACATTTCAAAAAGTGATTCTAAAACGATCGATGGTCTACTTTTTTTTAAGAAATATAATTAGTTTTTGTGTATGGTTTTTTTTATTTAGTAGTTGTTATTACCTATAACTATAAAGGGAAATAAGCTATGATGAATATAGGGAAATACACTGTTAAAAATAATGTTATCGAAAGAAATCTATAATTTTTAAAGTTCAATCGAAAAGTGAGCACAAAAAGCAATGGGTTTGAATAATGTTCCAACATTTATGGAAATATCAATGAAAACAAAAGTAATGCTAGCGGTTACCGCCAAGGACAAAAATAAGCTATACCGTCTAAAATGAACAATGTTAAATATTAACTCTCAGTACCAGAGCAAATCAATACATATTGTTAGTTAGTTAGTAAGGGGTGGATTATATCCCCAACACTAGGCCACTAGTTGGCTCATAGGTATACCCTTGAGTAACAACAATTTTCCCCTCTACTGCTCAATATTGTTAAATATATTGTCAATTTTCTAATGTGGAAAGCAAAATATTGTTGAATTTTAATTTAATTTTATAAAGTTTTTACAAATTTTTGACACAACTCGTAAACTATGTGAACAGTTTGTATAAATATTGACACATGTTAAGAAATTTCGAAGAAATTGTAATAATAACTGTCAATTATTCGAAATAAATTTCAAAAATTTATAAAATTTTAACATATTATAAACTTTACCATATTATTACTTCTATATAAAAAATATTTAATGACAGTTATCAACCCCTTTTTGTCAAAGTTCCAATTTTAGCCGCCAGATGCCACCTGCTTTGCTGTAACTCGCGAATATAAATAATAAACAAGTTTTTCATATAAAAACTGGTATAATTTGTTAAATATATGACAAATTTCCAGCTCATCAGAATGTAGCCACTGCAATTTAGTACTATGTAATTAAAACAATTACTTTTTGAACGAAGTTAGTTATTTGTTAAGCAAATCAGATAATTTATTTTAAGTAATTGATTGATTAATTTATAGAATTTTGATATTTTAATAAATAGTAAAAATCGATTTTACATAGTATCAAATAGTTCTAGTAAATATTATTTTAACAGTGTAAATTTTAATGTAAAATGAAAACTAAAATCTACTATCGTAAAATAAAATATTCCAGGTAATTACGAATTCAATTGCCATGAAAACCAGTATATAAATGTAACTAAATATATATGTAAAATACAAAAATTATATATATAAATATATGTACTTATATACGGATTATATGTAAGTAATTAAGTGCGGGTGCGCAACAAATTCAAATATAAACTAAACAACTTCTCCAGACCGTCTCTTTTCATCATATTTTATATTGTTAGTTTAGCGCCATATATAAAAAGTCTGTGCATAAATTTCATAAAATATAAAAACTGCGGGAAGGTAATTTTATTAATTTTATAGTATGTTACAAATTTATTTTATTCAGGTTAAATTTTATGCTTATTTATTGTTATATTTCAAATTGCTAAAGGGCGTCTTTATTTAAAAAAACCACCACTAACAACATCTCTTCATTTAAAACTACTGCTTGACAAACCCGAAATTCTTGATTTTATTTTAAAGAAAAATTTAATATTTTAAAATTATTTTTAATAAAAATAAACTTTAAAGTTCAATAAAAATAATCTTAATTGAAAAAAAAATTAATATTAAAATTGAAAGTTTAATTGAACTAAATATAAATTTGTCATAGATTAAAAATGTATGGTTTTGTAATTTAAAATGATTCATACATAAAAATGAGAGATTAATTAAAATTTCTATTCTTGATTAAATGTTTTACATGATATTTGAATAAATTCAGTATTTTCAAATGTTGAAACTTAAAAAGGTTAAAAATTTGATAAATATTTCTAAATTCAAATATGATTTATTCATAAACTTAATGATCACAAACAACGAAAAACATAGAAAACATAAATATGTTGCATTTTACATAAAAAAAAAATAGATATATAAAAATTATAATTATGGGCATCAAGTTTGGCACGTGACAACAATTATTTAAAAGATGCGTTACGCCTGCATATTTTTCACGGTGTAATTTTCTTTTAAAATGCATGTGTAAGCAAAAATAAAATTAATTAAATATTTTATAGAAAATGTTAAATATTTAAATTTATATTTTTAAATGCTCATAAAAATTATAATTTATATTAATATAAAGTAAATATTTACAAATTTTGCAGAAAAGAGTCAAATAATAATTTGAAAATTGTACTTAAAAATTTGAAATTTTAAACACTAATGTCAAAATTAGTGATGCCAATGTACAATAATTTTTAAATTATTTAATAATATATTTATTACTATCGATTTACAAATATTAAATAATATTTAATTTTGTATTTACTTAAAAAATTGTTCAAATATATTTCATAAATATATAAATTTCAACGTGTTTTTTAGCAGTAGTTTATAAAATTTCATATTTTATAAAAAAATTATATTTCTTTATTAGCATGTTTTAAACAAATTGTAAGAAATACGCTTACAAAATTAATTCTGTGGTTAAAATCTCTTATAAATGTATACAAAAATTTCAAGCTTTTTATAATTTTTTTAAATTAACTCCGAAATTCCTAATTTTTCATCAAACGTATACTAACACTCTTACAGAATGGTCGGGTTACGGACATAAACACTTAAAGGGTGATTCCTTGAATGACTTTAAAGTAATACGGTCAGTGTATCTTGAACATCATCAGTTTTTTTATATGTTATTCGCCATAATGTAACCTTCCAAACTAATCACTATACCTAAACCTTCCGGTTTACCTGTTATAATGCTTCCAAAAATAGTCTTTCTAATGAAAAGAGAGGTAAATCAAAAAATTCAATTTTGGGACTACTAGTTTTTTACGGATTTTTCTAAATCATAACTAAATTTATAATGAAATCATTCCAAGAAACTAATTTGCTTATTTAACAATCAGAAATTTGTAGTTTTTAAATGCATGCGGGCCATTTATTGTCATCAAACTAAACAAACTAATTTTTCCTAACCTTAAAATCACAAAATTATCAATTTTGCCGATTCGATGTTAAGTTGAAGTAGGTGAGGCAGAAAAATATGTTCTAGATGAAAAATGGTTTAATCTTTCATCGGCAGAATTATTTATGAGGGCGAATTCCAGAAGAAAAGCAAAAAAGACAAATCTTCACAGTGGAGCGGAACCATGTAAAAGAACACTCATTGACAGCTGAGTCAACATTAGATTGATCTTAACAAATAGGTCTAAAATTCAATCCCTTACCAAATTCAAATTCCATCATGAATAATAATAACTGCCCAAAACTATCACCTCCGCCGGTCCACTCTTGTTTATTATAAAACTCTTTTAAAGAAATTTATGAAATCTGACAATTTTTTACTTTAAATCTCAATAAATTTCTTCATATATTTTTATATATACCAAAATTTTTTCATAAAATTATAATATTTCAAATATTTTATATATGACACGTGCTTCAAACAAACCTTTAATCTTATAGAATATTTTCTAACTTATTCATTTGATACTTTTTCATAACATAACTAATGTAAATATAATTTATGTTTTCATTTTTCTAAATATATACACATAAAAAAGAAAAACATATAAAAAACATAAATATTTCATATAATATTTCTCTAAATAACAAAAAAAAAACTTCATTTATGATTTAAAAGGTACTCACAAATTTGTGTGAATTATAATATAAAGCTTTACATAAAAAAATAAATCTACATTCATAATTTTTTCATAATTTTTAATGTTTTGTGAATAAATTTGCTTTTTTAGTTGTTTTGAATATAATTTTTTTAATTCTAATTTTTTTTTTGCAAAATTGTAACCTGGACTTTTTTATTATAGAATTTTCAAATGTACAACAAATTATGATGGACAATAAAAATGGATCAACTTACCTAAAAAATAATAATAATTTTCAAATGTAGGTAAGCAAGTCAATGTTTTGGCATAAAATTTGAAAAAAAAATAAATAAAACGTTTTTATTATGCATACGTCATTTATTTATGGATACATTTTCATATTTGTACTCTATATTTTTTTTAAAAAAAATTGACGTTACTTTTATGTAATTGTAAACTTTTATGCTTTTATGTTGTTCAAAAATTAATTTTATATGAAAAATATGCGAATTGAATGATGAGATTTTCAGTTTATTCATTTTTCCACAGATTTTTTTTTTTTGGATAGAAACAGAAACGATCATTGACTTTAAAAGTAGATTTTGAATATTTTTTTTTCCCAGACAGGACAGTAATTTAATGCAGAACTAGACAAATTTGAATGTATCTCAATTATTAGAAAATTATTAGTTGACATTATTTGTAAAAAAAATATTTGTCATCAGTTTTTTTTTTTTTGTTCAAATTGAATATTTGCACACTATATACGCAACTAATGAAAGAGTTTTGTATAGATTTTTCACTAAGAAATTGTAGACCTAGAAAATTGACTGAGAGATTATAGAACACTGAATTATTAATTTCGAAGTGTAAAAGGCTTGGGAAAACAACGAAAACTTTGTAATAATTTAGTTTTCCGATTTATCTTTTTAATTTTCTAATCGACATTTTTGTCAGTCCGTGTATTAATCAAATTTCGGTTAATAGTTATGAGTTAAATTTGTATTTTAAAAATTTAAATATTCCAATAATCGCATTGAAATCTAATGAATTAATAAAAATATAATTTAGAAACCAATTTTTAGTAAATTTTAGTAATAGAACAGTATTTACGATCATGTCCTTGGTAAGTAAAATTGAAAGATCACAATTTTATTAAAGATTGTATTTAATATTTTATGTGTAATTGGGCAATTAAAACTGCTTTTATGATTGTCATTCAATATTAAATGATTCATATCTATAGAAAGTCAATAAATATATTAGTCACTACTACAATATACAAAACATTAAAAACTACCTGCGCAAATAGCCTGAGATGACATTAAAACATTAAAAATTATGAATATGGACTTTAACCTTAACAGAAATCAAGATAATTTAAAATTTCAATATAAAATTTATGAAATTTAATTATTATTTTTAAAATAACTTTATAAATTTAATAGATTTACGTTATTTTAATAAATAATTAAGTAAAATCCAATGATTTTATGAATTTAATCAAATGATAATATAAAATTATCTATTTAAGATCATTTTTGACGAACTATTTCATTTGGATTTAAGTTATTTTTCTTCCATTAGTAGCGAATTTTAGTAATTTAAATATGTAACTTAAATTCTTATGATTAGTTTTTTGCAATTGATTATATAATTTTGTAAATATATTTAAATAAAAAAAAAATATAACTAATTACGATATTAATTTTAATGTATCCTTATCTGATATTCGTATAAACATTATCGAATATTTTTCAACACTTTATTTTTAATCGAAATAAAAAATTATAAAGATTTTCTTGATCTTGTCACTATCAAAAAAAATATGAAGGCTTTTGAACCAGTCTAAAGAATATTATCAACTGATTTAAATTTATGATGTCTTAATGTACAAAAATAATTTCCGACAATTTTTTTTTTGCATTTTAAATATAATTTTATAAAATATTATAAATCATTAATTATCTTCATATAATTTCCATTATCAAAATCTTTTTATTTTTTATTTTGTTTTTAATTTTTATGTCCCCCACTTTTAATTCTGCAATATTTTAATGGTAAAAAATTGATGTATAAAATGATAATTTTTAAT
Source organism: Rhamphomyia laevipes (assembly GCA_963920725.1). Lineage (NCBI taxonomy): Eukaryota > Metazoa > Arthropoda > Insecta > Diptera > Empididae > Rhamphomyia > Rhamphomyia laevipes. Next base: position 50,827,049 of record OY987257.1, read on the forward strand.
TTCATAGACAAATTAAATTTAATTTTAAATTATCACTGATAACCCTAAACTTGTGCTAAAACTAAATAACTTTAGAAGAGGATGAGTCAAAAATATTTTGTTTTTTTAAAGATAATTGGTATAATGTTAAAGAGATCTTATAAATTGTTGCAAAATTGGAAATTTAATTTTTCTTATCTTTTAGATAGAAAAATGTTGAATCAATCTATTTTATGTAATCTTGAAATATTATTTTCAGTAATTTTCAATTATTACTTAGAATTTTAATTATTTTAATTTCTTAAGCTGCAATTAATAAATATTGCACACCTTCTGTATCAGAACACAGAACATAAATTCAAATTAAAAATCACTAATTTTATAGTTCCGAATTATAAAAATCATTATCAAATGAATAACATTTAAAAGAATTTTCAATAATTAATATCAAAAATCATAAAAATTATAATCATAAATATTTAATTTGAATAAAACCGCGCGAAAAAATTTCAATAATCGAATTCGAATTATCAAATTTTTCAATCTGTTTCTCCTTATCAAAACACTTTAAAAATCACCAAATATAAAAAATTCTACTCAAAATATATAAAAAAAATCAACTTACGTTGGTGTTAATCCAGGACTAAGTGTATCATATTCACCAACAGCATGTAATAAACTATGATGATCATTTGTTGTTATACCACCATTATTTAAATTTGGATTACCACCATAAATACTATTAGCACTATCACTTCTAGCATTTGTTAATTGTGTAAAATTTACACTACCATTATTTATTGATGGTTCATCTTGTTGTGATAAACCAGATGGACTTCTAGATTCACCACCACTACTTGTTGAATTATTATGATGATTATGATTATTATTTAAATTAATTATTGTATTATTATTATTATTATTATTATTATTATTATGATATGATGACATTGAATCTTTAATATTTGATAATGTTAAATAATTACATGTATCATCTGGATGTACTACATCATTTAAATGATGACCACCATTATTATGATGTTGTTGTTCATCAATAATTGTACAATTTTCATCTTTTAATGTATCTTCAATAACTTCATCAATTGTTGCACCACTACTATGATTATTATGTTGATGATGATGATGATGACCACCACTATTTAATATTGTATTTAAATTACCAGGTAAATGATATTCAAATGCTGAATATAATAAACCACCACCACCGCCACCTGTATTACGCATTGTTTCAAATGTATGATGATTTAATAAAATTTGTGATGGATGATGATGTTGTAAATGATGATGATGATTTATTAATGGTGTTGTTAATAAATTTTGTTGATTTAATTGTTCGTTATTTTGTTGATTTATAATACGATTATCATCAATAACATCAACACTATCTTTATGTAATGATAAATCATATGCTGCTGATGTAACATTTGATCCACCAATTGTTGATGATGACCAATTATTATATATAATATTATTATTATCACTATTATGATTTAAATTTTGATTATTATTATATTGATCATTAGATGTTGTTAAAATTGATGTATTATTATCTGTTGATAATGTTGTATAACGTAATTCATTTGAATTTATATTATTATTATTATTATGATTTGATAATTCCGTATAACGTAAAGGTGTTGTTGCTGTTGATGCTGTTGGTGGTGATGATGATGATGTAGTTAATTGATTATTTTGATTATTACGATTTGATATAATCACTGTATTATTTGAACCACGATAACCAATTGGTAATATTACACTTGATGTATTCTCTTGTTCATTAATTGATTGTTGATTATGTTGTGATTGTTCCTCTTGATTATTATTATTATTATTATTATTTTCTAATAATAATAAATTTGTATTATTATTATTATTTTCTTCACTATTATCACTTTGATTGAGTTTATTAATTTGTAATATATTTGAATTAATTTTATTATAATTATTATTTTTAATTATTTCACTATTATTAATTACTGATGTTGTACCACCACTAATAACTGATATTGAATTTTTTATAATTAATTGTTCATCAGAATCAATATTTTCATTTTTTATTTTAATTAAATTTTCATCTTTATTATTATTATTATTATTAATATTATTTTGATTATTATTATTATTTGTTACTACTATCGCTGTTGGCGATCGATGTTGTACTAAATTTATTTGTTGAACTGATGCTAATGATTCTGGTGTTGATCCTGATTTTGTTATTGTTGTTGGTGTTGTTGGTTGTTGTTGTTGTTGATCTTCAATGTTACTATTGGATATATTAATTTTTATATCTTCTTTATGTTGTGATATACAATTTACATTAGTATTAGTATTTACTACTTCATTTATTAAAGGGTTTTCTATTATATTACTATTATTATTATTATTTAATGTTTGATTATGTTGGTGTATTATTGTTGTTGGTTTTGTTATTGATGTTGCTGATGATGTTGATGGTAATATAACAACTGGAATTTTCATAGTTACGGCTAATGATTCTGTTCTATCTTCATTAAATGTTGTATCGTCCGTTGATGTTGCTATACAAATTGTTTAATGGAAGAAGAGAAAAATTGAAATAAATTATTTTTTATTTTATTTTTTATATTTTTTTTTTTTTGGTAATTTTTAAATAAAATTTAAATACAAATACATAAATATTTTGTTAAAAGGGATTTTTTATATATTTTAAATCAAATGTGTAAAAATTATATTTATATATGTATTCAAATTACAAATACATATACAATATAATTTGGAAATTATGATACAAAGTTAAATATATATGAAAGAGAAGAAAATATATGAATATAAAAATTAATTATATAGTTTTGTCTCTTTCTTTTTATATATAGTATTTAGTTATTTCACAAATATTGGTATTTTTCTTAGTGTATGTGTAAGTATTTTTACTTTTATATGTATATGTAATATTTATATCATTCACAATTCAACTACACATTGTTGTATGAATTTGTGTGCCATGATCGTTTTATATTGTTGGGCTCGCCTTACTAATACAAATACATATTTGGGTATATACAATTTTTTGAAATTGAACGCCCCTTTTTTGTACTGGCTTATATACTTAAATTATTTAAAACATAAAATCGATTTTAGAATATATGTTTTTTTTTTCAGTAATTTTTTTATTTCTAATTAGATGTTTTTATTTTATTATTAATTTTGCACTTTTTTTTTTCTTTTTGTGCCACGAAATTGTAATTATTTTTATGTATTTAGATTGTTTTTTTTTTTTTTTCATAAAATTCAAATATTAATTACTGCTGAGAATGAAATTTGTGATGGTAATAAAAAAAATGTTATAAATAATTTTGATGGACGACGAATATTTAATATAAATTTTGAATTATTTAATAAATATATAAATGAATTTTTAATATTAAATTGTAATATGTTTTTGATTGGTCACAGAGAAATAAGCGAATATAGGAACTTGTTTCAGTAATTCAAATTTAAAATTGCTACATTTTACAACTTTGTTTATCATAATTGATTTCAGTAACAGATTTTTTATGATATTTACTATCAGAATATTAGTATTTATAATAAATTTTATGATTAAGATTTGTCTCTTTTCGATATGAATTAGAATTTCAAATAGATTCAATTTTTGCCTGAATTATTGTTTATCAATTATTTGATTTTTTCAATTCTTACGAAATATAAAACTTCCCAAATAAATATTTATAATATTTTTAAATGCAGAAGATTGTATGAAAATTAAATTAATATAAATTTCATTTTGGTTAGAAACTTGGTTTAAAATTAGTTACGCAGCTGACATTTACCCATTTAGTTTATGTTGACATAGGGACATAATTTTGTTATTTAGTTTGGCTTCAAGATTTAAAATTTCATTAAGCTATTAATATTTAAAATATATTTTCATATTTCATGGACGACCACTTCGTAGTAAAATTACAATAATTTAAGTTGTTTTCATTTTAATTTTCTTAATTTTATGTAATTTTTTGTTAACACATTTCTTATATGAAAAGGAAAATCTTAAATATTTACCAAATGTCAATAGAAGTTCAACCTTTAAGCATTATTTAAATGTAAAAGATGTAATTGAAATAGCAATTAAAAAGAGTTGAATTTGAAAAGTATTTTATAAATTTTATTTATATTAAACTGGCCTTCCTTTTGACTGTAATTGATCATTTAGAAATAAACTACTTTTTAATAGACAGTTAAATTTAATATTAGTATATTTTAACTCGAATGGGCACTTAAAAAGTACTTGACGCCCGGCGTTTTACAAAAAATGTACTTTAACAATTTTTTTTTTTTTTTACTGTTAAATTAGCCCGTAAATGAATACATAAAAAACACTTATAATAAACAAATTCCAAAATAATATTTTTAACCATAACAAATTTTACAATAAATATATCACTACTTTTATAATTTAGTCCCTTTTTTTATTATTTTATTTAAAATAAAAAAATGTCATTTTCAAATTCCTATAAAAATTAGTTTATATATATATAAAAAAAAAAGGTCAAAGATTCTTTAAAGTCATAAATTTGTCAAAACATTCTATAAAATAGTTTTTGGCGTACGAAAGTGGACTACACTAATAACAAGTGTGTCATGTCGACGATCCCTTATTATTTTTTCATTTTGGTTACTAACAAAAAAGGAATGAAGAAACATTAAACATTATAAACCTCAAGGATTAATACGGTCATCATATTCCATAATGTCTAGACCTCAAATGAAAGAAATTTTTCTGTAATTCATATAAATATTTCAAAAAAAAATAAAAATTTCAGGTCAAAAAATTATTTTTTATTAATTTGGTAAAGGATCTTTCACTACACCTTTTTTCATATGAATTTTTGTAAGTTTTTAATATTTGTAAAAAAGAAACCAGAACTAAAAACTTCAATAATTATAAATTAAAAAAGATTTGTTTATTATACAATAAATTATAAATTAATTAAATTAGATTTTGGGGTCAATTACCGTCACAATTACAATTTAGTTTTCCTTATCGAATTAAAATTTGTATATTTGAATTCAATTGGTTTTTTTAATTAACCATTTAACTATTTTTAATTAGAATATTGCCTAACAAATTAACTTTAAGAATGAATAATGTTTTCATGCTGTTATTTAGCCTAGTTTAATTAATTTATTTATATTATGAGTTTTCTTCAAAATTTTATCAGTTTTAATTTGTAATTTATTGTCTATTTATTTATGCAAATTAATTGAAGAATTACAATTGAAATAACAAATTATATGTTAAAAGTTCGTATGAATATTGTATCAAACATTTTCAAACATTTAATATAAAATTATAATAATTCTAAGATCTTAGAGTAACTGGTGCGATATCTCCTAAGCCAGACAAAATTCTAACAAAAAGAAAACTACTCAGATCTGCAGTTACTTATTAAGGCTTTATCAAATAAGTGATTTAAAAATTGTAAATAATATTTTAACACATTATTTTGAGTGAAATTGATCACTGCATGTTCGAAAGAAATACAAAACCAAATGAACTATTGAGACACTGAAATATACTTACGAAGTCCAATTTTTGAAACTGGTATAACTTTAATGCTAAAAAATCAAATGTTATTAAGAAAGTGACAACGAAATTATTTAATGGAAATTACAATTGAAACTGTGGGTATATTTTACTAAGGAACTATTGAGGAAGTATACTATTGAACGGCATATTAGATTAGATTTATGGAAGACTTCAATATTATAAGACTTGTATTAACCTCTTCACAAACCAACAAATCCAATGTTAAAGTCCTTTTTTAAGGCAATTTTGTAAAATTTAAAATAAAAAAGGTTCTTGCAAAAAAAAATCTTGAACATAAATTTCAAATTTACATTTCGAAATGTGTTAAAGAAATATTTAACCCAAAAACCCAAACCAAAAACCAAAATCTTAATTTGAATTTGAATATTTTCTCATTTTATTTGTCATAGTCAAATAATTTTGCTTAATTTTCTAATATTTAGTTTGTCTTTCTTAAGTATATATTTAAGAAACTACAAATTGAAAATAAAATATATTATAATAATTTGAACTTTTTATGGGGACCTTATTAAAATGTCAGCATCATAATTTCCCCAAAAAAATTTCCCTCGATAATTTGCAAGAAAGAAATCGTAAAAAAATTATAAATTTTCTATAAAACTCGTAACAATTTGCAAACTTTTCAATTTCGTATAATATTTTAATTTTCTCAATAACTAATTTATTAATTATTATACGTAAGTTTAAGGGAAACTAAAATTCTTTTAAATAAATATTATTTTATGATTCCTTTTTTAACCAAGGTTCTTTGGACAATAACTATATAGTTTCATTTTTATGTTGTTATGTTGTCAAAGCGGAACCTTTACTTTTTGTTTTGTTTTAAGGATGTTCGCACTCTAGGTACACATCCTAAATTTAATATTGGTATTTCCTCATTCATTGTTTACTATATAATTTAAAAAATTTTGGAAATTAGTATTTCCTTTTCGGATTGAAGAAATTTTGAAAATTTAATTTTTAATTTTAATTTTTTTATAGAAAATGAAATTTATGGTTAATGGACCATTTACAGATTGATTGATTGATGCACTTCGTTCATATAGTAGGAACCGAAATATTTGCGTCACAAAAATTGGTCAATTATCTGACGTTCGTTTTTCCATCTTTATATTTACATCGGATCGCCGTATCTTAAAGGAAAGATCTCTTCGCATATTTTACAGATGCTTCAATTTTACATATTTTTTAAATTTAATTAATATTAAAATCTAATAACTAAATTTATTAATGATCAATTTTTATTTTATTACTAAATACGCAATTAAAATGTATACGCATTTGATCAATAAAAATATTTTTTTTTAAGAATTTTTGTTAATTATATTTTTATTTATAAATTATTTATGAATTTACGAAATTTTTTTATTTAAATAATAAATATTGATATACAAAATAATTTTAATTATTTTAACTACGCATTTATTTCATAAAAAAAAAAAATATTTCTGGGTCATATTTGGGTCAATAATAAAGTTCATATTAAAATTTAAATTATTATTTATTTGTCTTATTAAATTATATTTATTATTCACTAACTTGGGTAATAACCAAAATAATATTTTGTTGATGGAATGAGTAATTATTTTCCATTGAATTCCCGATTTATATAAATTGAATTCAAAAATATGATCTATTGGCCTTCAACCATTGGCCCTAATCGTTCTATTATGATCTTAAATGGATATGATTCCGAGTAACTTAAAAATAGAAATTTTCAAGATTAAAAAAAAATTAATTTAAAACTTTAAAGTTTCTATTAAAGTTACTAAGTAAGAATTTTATAAGATTTACTTTTAAATATTTTAAAGTTTTAAATAATTCAAAAAAAAATTTATAGACAGAACCACGATAACTAAAAAATAATCAAAATAGAAACAGAAAAATCATTAGAAAACAAATAAATATTAAATTATTTACTTAACAATTTAATATTTTCTTAATATTTATATTATTAAAGATCCTCTTTAAGGACACGTGCCTTAAAAAGAAAACTTATACTATTGACAATAAATTACAATATTTGAGTTAGTTTTATGAGTGGATTATTTTTTATTTATATAAAACAAATCTTAAGTGCAATTTTCCTTAAGTGTATATCCTTAAAAATATCCTTAGGTATATTTTCGCTATTCATCTTTATACTTTAAACTAATATATGATAAACAAAAAAAAACAAAAAATTATGTAAGATTTTAATAACTTTGTGTTTCATAAAAAATGTCCTTTACAAAAATGTGTGAATTTTTTAATTATAAAAATAAATAAAGGATAAAAATTTTATTTTCGGATATTTTCTTTTGAAAATATTTATATATATATATATAATATTTGTGATGATTACACAGCAAAGGATACAAAATTTTATACATTGTATAGTCAAATTGTCATGGTTTCAAAATTTTTATGCGATCTTTTATACATTTTTTGTGATATATTTTCAAATTGTATTTTATTACTTTATATGATTTTTATGTAGTTTTATGTTATTTTGGAATATGAACCACAAAACTATAAAATCAAATATTTCAAAATTACATTTTGAATGTCCTTTTAAAAATCTATAATAGTTAAACACATCATTAAGTTAGCAACATTGTAATTTATATACAATGTAAATTATAGAAATAATTTTGTTGTAAATGATTTTTATTTCAAATTTTTATTACTAATTATTTTCAAACAAAAATGCTATAAATATTTTGTATCCCATCAGTGACTATACAACATATTTATATCTTAGAATCCTTTGGTTTATTATATGTAGAATTACACCATCTAAAATCTGAGCATGAATTTGAGAATATCGTTTTTTTTCTACGTCAAATTTGTGGTCAAAACGATCAAATTCCAAACGAGGAAAAAAAAATTTAAGAATTATTCTCATGGGATATTCAGATTATTTATGACATTAACGAAACTAAATAATAAAATTCTCGTTTGTTAAATATTTTAATTAGATCATGTTATACACTAAAAGAAAAAAACATGTGATTAGAAATATTTTATTAATGGTTAAGTATATTTTTAATTCAAGTAAGTAAAGTAAGTTTAAGAATCATACGAGATGTTACAAAAACTTTTGGATCAATAATTAAACTGTAATAGCTATTAAATATATCCCCTAAATCAAAACATTTCTATCAAAAGTTCTTTGAATGAAGTTTTTCATGTAAAAAAATCAAAAATGGTAAACGGACGAATGTCGTCTGTCTTTTCGAAGACTTATGTTGCCCCACGTTATAGTTACGTCTTGATCAAGTATTGAAAATAATGGATGAATATAATTTACGAAACAAACTTGAAGTATGGACAATAAAATATACATTGGCAAAAATCTGGAAAGCTGTTCTTATCATTTGTAGTCCATTTGATTTAATTTTCAATTTTTCATTGCTTTAAATTACCATTTGGTTGCGGCCATTCAGTACGTGTTAAGATAAAGAACTTGAAGAAGAGAACTAGTGGATGTGGTGCAGATGCCAAAGAAGAGGTAGAAGATTTAAATAAACTTTTGGAGTAAAAGAATGAAAAAATTTATAACCACCTAGAGGTAAAACTTAAAAATGGATTCCATTTAGTACACTACTACAACGATCACAATTAATACTTTAATAATTATTATTTTTATATATGTACATATAAGTTAAAGTTATATGTCATAATATATTTTAAAATAGAGAATTTTATATTGGTGAGCCATTCTTTATCTAATAAAGCATTTTAATTTCGAATATTTATGATTTCTGTAAATATATGTACTTTAAATCTCTATCGAATGATATTGAAAACTACTGGGTGGACTAGGCACATTTTAAGATTTGGTTTGAAAGTTTAAAGACATCTCTGTTTTCAGTGTCCCTAATTATATTTCAAACAAAAAATTATTAAATAAATACTTAAATTTAGCTATTCAAATGAAAGATACCTCCACAGAGAAGAATCAATCTACTACAAAAATTAATTAAAATGTATAAAATTAATGATTCAATTTAAATTAATGATCAATTTATCGAACAACATGAATAAGTTTTAAAAAATCTACATGTCAAAAAATGAGGTATTAAGAATTAAGGTTTCAATTAGTTAACAATATAGGAATAATTCCTGCTATTACTGGTAAAGATCATAGAAGTAAAACTACGGTAATTACGACATATTAAATATAAAGGTGTTTTCGATGAAATGTAATTCCAGTCAATCGTATATTAATTAATGTTGTAATAAAATTTAATGCTCCTACACAATTAAAGTTATTACTGCTTAGTGTATTGAAAAAGTTGCTAAGCTTACAGGAACATCTCCATCTACAATTCCTGTACATTTAGGTGGTAAAGTGTTTATTCCTGCAATTGTTCTATTTCTATAACAGCTGAAGCTGATTTCTTAATAATAATATTCAATTCTGCTTAAAGATCTTAAGATAACTTATTCCCAGATTTTAGTTAATTTAATTCATATATAATTTTTTTCAGTGTACAATTTTTTTCTAATTTCAAAATTTTGAACTTGTTGTGTACACGAGTAATTTAATGCTTACGCCTCTAAATTTGTTTTTTAATTTTTTCTAAATACAATATATAAAAAAAAATGTACAAATCTTAATTCATAATTTTTATGAAAGGACAAAAATATTTAACTGACAAACATAATATTTATTTATGTAAAATTTATGATTTATGATTATAATTTTCTGGTCGATTTCCAAAAAAAAAAAATTATTCCATTTTTGTTATGTATGAGCGCGAAGCAATGATCGGGTTAACTAACCATCAGGCAAACCATAATCCTATAATAAATTTGAATATTTTGGAAAGTTCGGTTTTTAATTAAAATATTACGGATAAATTATAAAAATTATTAGAAAATTCCATTTGTTTTAACTTATAGAACAAACAAAAACCGTGAAATTAAAAATTATTTTTTTAAAAAAAAAAATCAATTTCTAATAATTTCTCTGAAAAAAAATTATTATTTTTGATATTTTAAATAAAAAACCGAAAAATATTTAAATTGAATCTGTTAGGTTGAAATGATATTCCCCTGGTGGATAGTTAAAAAAAAACATATTATTCGCAAATTTAAAATTTTTTTTTTGGTAAAATTAAAGGGGTGTAATAAGAAATAACGCCCAACAATTATAATTTTTAACATTATAATACTCACATTAATTTTAACATTTATAGTTTTATGTTGCCCAGTCATAAAACATAAATTACTTTATTGTTTTTGTAGATGAAATTATCTTTTTTATATAGATAAAGTTTGTTTTTTATAAGATTTTCATATGATGATCTGTCGGAATGGGTTTATTTACATATGTGTTAAAAGTTACGCCTGTACTTGACGTATGGTCGCAACAAAAAGTACTAATCAGCACTACAGATGTTAAATTTAGTAGCTGAGTATTTATTTATAAATATGTTTTGGAATTTTAAATAGAAATTTTTGGTTTGTTGTCATTCAACATATAACGACCATTTTTACGCCCCCAAAAATAAAGAAAATTCAATTTAAATTTATAAATATTTTCGATATAAATAAATATATTTGAATATTTTAATTATATAATTATTTATTTAAAATATTTTAATTATAGTTTTCAGAGAAATTGATGATTATGTTTAATGACTTTTTGGTTTAGAAACTTTACGCCCTAGAGCTAGACGATTGTACTGACCAATCCGCAGTTGTCATAACGTAAAAATTTTAATTTTTAAGAAGTTCCAAAAGGGTCGATTTTCATTAACTGTTTAAGAAAGGATGCGCTTGCTGACTAATGAGTCCCCCCAAAATTGCTTAAAATTATTATTTTCTTAATTAATTCTTCTTCCACGCTGTTAATTGATTGTATGTTACTAAACATTGTATTTGATTTGAATTTCAAAAATTTATTGAATTGTTGCATTGTGGGAGCTTTATTGTACCCGGTCTATCATTTACGTTTAAAAACGTAATAAGAAAGGTTAAGAAAAGCTGCCTAAAGATTAAGAAAAGGAATATATACTATAAAAATTTTTAAAGGATAAATTAATGTAATATGTAATTTGTCTGCAAACTTTTATATAATCACCCTGGGAAGGAGAAATAGAATAACACTATACACTGCCATAGATTCCAGCCTATTCGGGTTTTAAAGGTAATGAACTAGGTCACAAAAGGTGCTAGTAATATTCTTATTGGTGTCTTAAGCTGCTAGGAAAATCCTGCAATATTCGTGAAGGGGTAAGACATTTGAATCTATTCAATTTTGGATCATCAAAAAAACGAGCAACAAAACTCCTTCAAATGAATATGAAGAAAGCATTAATAGTAAGCTTCCATACAGGTCACTGTAACCTCAATAAGCACCTAATTGGTCTATCAACGGACCTGGTTTGTAAGTTCTGTCAAGCGAGAACAAAACGGCGGAATAAATAATATGTGAATGGGACCGGTTAATTGTTGATTGCTAGATGACTTCGACACCTCGAATACTTATGTTGTCGCTCTTTCAGAAACGTATCGGGCTGTCACTGAAGAAGATGTACTATTTCATAAAAAGTATACGGTATTGATCAATGACGCATAATTAGAAAGAATGGCAATTACAGAAGCGATTAGGACTTCCTGTGGTCCACTTTTACAATTGGTATCGGTTATAAAATTCATTTTTCTGTAAACATTTTCCAAAATTTTCATTATTTTAGCAAATGAAAAATTGATTTTGATTTAAAATATATAAAACAATTTATTTTTATTTATTTTAATATTCTTGTTGGGTAAATACCAAAAGATTTTATAGTATCTTCAAGAATGTTATCATAATTTTATCAATTTTTTTTCTTTTTTTCAAATTTTTAATTTTCTACATTTGTAGATATATTAAAAAAACACAAAAACTATAAATTAAATATAGCATACCAAAATTTTAATTAGATATAATTGTCCCTATACGACAATAAGGCACCATAAAAATTTTCAATATATCGTCATTCTCATAAAACTCATACCACCATGACAATTTACATTTCTATATATTTTTCAAAAAAAAAAAATTTAGTTCATAAAATAAAACTATCCTTCTTATTAGTCAATTTTTCTTATCAATTTGTTTAATGTTTTGTAAATATTAAAAATATTTAAAAAAAATATACATATATAAAAAATAAATTTCATAGAAAAAACAAAAAAAAAAAACAAAGAAACTTTTCAACTTCCTGTCAAAGTCCACAAAATCCGTCAAAGAAACACATAATTTTATTTAACGTTTCTCTATTTATATACATTTATTATAAAGTCCAAAGCCACCACATTTAGCAATATAAAATAACAAGCAAAATTCCTTTTGCGTTTTGCTATACATTTTATAAATTATGTTTTTACAGTTTTTTAGCATAGCATTATGTAAAAAACTATGACACTGGCGCTGTTATAGCACAGCTACTTCCGTTCTATACTGAATATTTTATGAACATTTTAGGGCTGGAAATAATTCAAGCTAAATTTAAATAGCCAATTCAACACAGAATGTGAAATAAAAATAGTTATAATTATATTTTTTTTTTAATTTCTGATAGTGATAGGAAAATTATATACGTTTTTATATCTAGACTTTACATATTGTGGAAAATGAGCTTATCAGAAATTTTGTTTTACACAGAAATGTTATGTATAAATTATTGTTATAAAATACTTTTAAATTGAATAATTTTACTAGAAGCAAAACATTGGAAATTTGGTGCAATAACGACCAATGGTCGGTAACATTATTGGCCATTGCGAATGGCCATTGTTTGGGAAAGAAGCATTTTCAACTTTTTGGAAAAAGACCTAACATAGGAAAGCAATAATGGCCATGAATATGATTAGTTTTTCTGAAATAGCACTAAAACCCAACGTAGGAAAATAAAAAGGGCCATGGTCATTTTACTTGTTTCAGTAAATCTTTCCTGAAGTAGGTGTATATAATTTATCAGAAAGAAATTATTTTTGTTAAAAAATACGAGCTTAAATAGATTTTTGCCCATGTACGGAATACGGAAAGGTACAAATTGATATTTGTACTTTTCTGGACAAAATTGCTTTCCATTTTTTAAATGACAATTTTATATTTTTTCTGATTGACATTAAATCTCACAACAATAATCCAGAAATGGACTTTAACTATGCTTTAAAATAAATTAAATGTTTTGTAATTCCTTGGCTTACACACTCCTCAGGAAATTTTGTTATTTCCAGATTTTTTTTTTATAAATATTTATTAATCAGAAAGCACTTTAATATCTAGTCAAAGTTAGAAATTTATCTAACATTAATTAGCACTAGTAAATTTATAAATCTGTGATTGTACTGATAAAAAAAATTCAACTATATATTCTTGACAAATTTTATTTTGTAGTAGCTTCCGACGGATTTATGTCCAATAATTGTAATTCAATAAAATTATTAATTTTAAAATCAATTTAATTTAATTAAATTTTATAAAAATTCTTTTACGATGAGTTTTTTATTATTTAAATTCAATATTTTTGATTATATTTTTTAATTAAAATTTCTCAAAAATTATAATAAATTGCTTAAAGTTTGTTACACATTACAAAAAAAGCCTAAAAAATTTGAACTAATTTATTCATCGAAATTACACTGTAAATCACTAACAAATTAATTATTTACTTTATATCCTTTTTCTTATGCATTTCACTTTGTATTAGATAATTTGCTTTCTTAAACCGACGGATAATTTCCAATTTTAATATATAAATTTGGGGGCCATTCTAAATTCTATATAGAAATAATGATATCCAGGAATTGAATTAAATTAAATTAATCTCATTTGTAATTTGTATAGAATTCTTAAATTTTGTAATATCCAATAATCCTGAAATTTATATGAACTATATATGAAATAGGTGTAAAGCTGTAATCCATCTTGCAAATATATTTACAGCCGTCGGAAAGGACACAAAAAAATCTCCAATAATTCAGTAAAATAAAAAATTAAAATTGTATTCACTATTTCGATATTTAATATAAAATATTTTTTTATCCAAAATAATAATACAGTAAAACAACATTAAAATGACCACTTAAAAATTATAATATTAAACTCAAATTTAAATTTCATTTTTAATAAATATTTATTTCAATAAAAATATTAAAAAGATAATTTCATTTTTATTAATTATATAGTATTAAATTTAAATTCACAATTTCATTTAATAATATTTAATAATATAGAAAAAAAATTAAAATTACATTTTATTTTTAAGAGTTAAAAGTCAACCATTTTTATTTTTTTTTTAAACTTAAATGTTTTTCCGATGAATATACAAATAAAACTAAAATTTTAAAAAAATTTCAATAAATAAAGCCCATTTATATTAAAAATACAATATTTTTATCATTTTTTTTCCATATTATTTATATATAATTTTAAACCATTTAAATTTATATATTAAATGGGTGATTAGAGTTTTAAGATTATGTTATCACACCTTATGAAAAATTATTGATAAGTTTTAAATTTTATATGTTTTTTATATATATATATATATAAAAATACAATTCGAAAACGTTATCTATTATCCTTATCACCGCCGTTCCGAAATGTTAAAATATTGTACAATATTAGAAGACCTAGTGAAGGTATATAGTATCAAAAAATGTTTAAAATTAAATAGCTAATTTTAAATATATTATAATTAAGTTTTTTTTAGGGTTTTTGTATATAAGTTGCATATTAATAAGAAAAGTATTAAAAAATAAATTGAATATTTTTATGATAACATTCTGTATTTATAATATTAATATAATTTTTTTATTATATTTTGATAATATTGTTTATTATTTTGAGAGTTCGATACATTTTTGTAGTAACATACAAAAAAATTAAAATAAAGAATGATAAGACAATCGCAATTGTAAATGTCCAAGAACTTGAAAATTGTAAAACAATTCAAATAAATTAAAGCCAGTAGAGTTTTACATAGACTAAACTTGTTTCCTAGTGGTACCTATCCTCATGGATAACAAACTTTGACTAGATATTAATGTCCTTTGCAAAGGATTTCGTTATTGCAGCAAACTTTAATAGTTTTTTAGTTCTTTAGATCTCAAGTATAATGAGATCTCTATGTCTAGAGTATGCTGGGCAGTGTAATAAGAGATGTTCCAGATTTTCAGTTTAACTTAGATCGCTACAGTTTCTATATTGATTACTTACTATAAGTTCAAGTATGGTTGCCGCATAAAAATATGATATACTTTATCATTTTTATGATTTTTGAAGTATAATTATCAAAAATGCGGTTGGAAATTCTTCAATTAAAACTAGTGAAATTCTAATGTATTTTTATAAAGCAATTTATTAATAGAAAAATATATGTAAAGGTATACTAAAATTTCTGAGATAATTCTATATAGTTCCAACATATTTATCTAAAATGGACGAATTTAAAGGACCATTGAGTTTGCGCTAATTTAATATTTATAACCGAGAACTTTTTACAAAATCATATCGAATTATTGATATAACAATTTCTATCAGAATTAAATATATAATTCGTTGATTTTGATATAAGTAAATATTCAAACCATATAAAAAATTCAAAACAGGGCCAATAGAAATTACTTTAAGATGCTGACAAAAAACCATACTAACCAGTAATCACTCTAATTTAGTTTAGTTTAGAACAAACGTTAATGCCAGTTGACACATAAAACTAGGTTACTATTTGGTACATAAATATCCCTTTTAAGATGAAACTGTTGCCGCATAGTTAATGAATATAGTACGTTCTCTTCAACAAATGAATTTGAAACTGAATATTAAATATAATTTTTTCCGATATTCATTTTATATTAAACTAAAAGATCACAAAATTTTCAAAGTTACTGTGGATATGATTATAACCATTACGATCATAAATATTATAATAATATCTAGTATAATCCTACTTTTAACAAATCAAGTTAAATTTCCAATTCAATAATCCTGGTCAAATTTATATAACTATACGAATAAAATGTAGTTTCTATATAAATTAATCATAAAAACAGGTCCTAAATTAAAATATTAGAAGCAAGTTTTAATCACATTGAAAAACTACATAAGACAATTTATATCATTTATCTCTCAGAGTTACAAGGATTCGATAACAATCAGTAAATCTTCATATTTTATAATATAGTGACAAATTGACTATTTAATCAAAATTGTCTTTAAAATTGTTACCAGATTTACAATTGAATTTTGATTAAGTATGTACTATCAAATTTACTGAACACTTTCACTTCCAATAACAATTACGAATACGAAAATTTTAATATATTTTTGACAGCATTTTTTACTGTCAAAAATCCAAAAAAAAAAAATGAGAACTTTCCGACAAATAAAATCGATTTATATAATTTTAAATAAACTTTTATTAAAACTATATTTTAATTAACTCTTACACTAAAAACCAATATTTATCAAATCTAATCAGAATTTAAATATGGCGCCAAAATAATCAAATTTTTAATTAACAACTTACTTAAATAATCTTTTGATGACATTCTATACACTTGAACACTTTCAGTCAAAACTTTTGTTTTTTAATATTTAAATGTTTTTGTATTTAAATAAATAATTCAATTAATTTATAATTTTTTATCAATATAACGACAATTTCACAAAATGAATTCCACAAAAGTACTAAATCGTAATTTATATATTTTAGCTATACGACAACAAAAATCTCAATTCCCAAGCTATATAAAAAATAAATTGTGGAGATGAAAAAACATTACAAGTTACAACGAATAACAAAAAGCTTTTGAATTATTTTATTTCATTTGCTTTCTTGTACTCTACTTTATTCATTTATAAATACCAGAATAAAAATTTGAAAATTTGAAATTCAAAATATATAAAAACTTTACTAAAATTTTTAAAAGTATAAACAATTTTTTTTTTATAAATACTTCTACAAAATTTTTGCTTAATTTAATTTTATATTATTTTTAATTTTATATAAAATGGTGTGATATTAACAGAATAAAGATTTAGTGTTCAATAAAAAAATTCGAGGCCTCAAAGATCACCACAACTTATATAAAAAGTTCGTATATTTAATTTTTTTTTTTGCAATTTTCGCAATATTATTTTTTATTATTTATTTTTTTTAGAATTTATTTGATCAATGTTCAATTATTATTTATTTTTTTATTGAAATACTTATTTATAAGATTTTTTACATATGATAAGATAGATTAAATGATCCCGCGATCATCCTTATTTAGTGAAAAACAAAAATAATAACAAAAAAAAATTCAACACGACAGCACTTTAAATATGCTAAACATATTCATAATTATTACATTAAATTGTATTAATAATTTATATTAATTATTTTACTTAAATTTTATTATCAAAATTTAACGTCTAGTATCTGTAAAGTTTTAATTGTAAACTGAAATTATAAAATTGAAAATTTCCTAGTGACAAAAATATGAAGAACAAATATAGAAAAAAAATTATTAGAATTTTTATTTATATAATGGTCTTAGAAAAATATCTTCACTTTTTGATATAAAACATATAATAATTTGTAATAAATAAATTCCTAAATTAAATTAATTAAATAAAAATGTTCGTATTAATTTCATATTATAAATTTTATTCTGTCTGGTTTTGTGGACTTTCTATAATGGCCAAATAGTAAAATAAAGTTATATCAAATATAGTGTTTCAAAAAAAACATATTACTCATCGTCATCAATGTAGCCTTGGATGAACTTTATCTTGCTCATCAATGATAAAGGTTTCGTGACATTTTATTACAATTTAGACTTATTAAATTGATATGGATTCCCGAAATATAGTTTCTCTATAGTGAGGAATCTTTTAATTGCAACAAGTTAATGGACGAGTTAAGTAAAATATTTGTTGTCAGTAAATGGTCTCAACGGTTAGCATTTAAATTACAATTATATATTTATAATTTCATCATTTGAAATCATTTAAAGCTGAGTAAATTCCTGACCGAGTTGAACTTAATAAATCACAGCATAGCTCACTTCTACGCCAATAATTTTATTTTAATTATAATTTGAATATATAATTTCAAATTTTAACACAGACTGAATGAACTAATGGACTTCAAATTTTAGTGTTATCAACTAACACAGCCAGCATTGACATATTTAACATTGACATATTTAACTTCGGAAATTTAAAGAATGATTTTAGCAATTTCAATATTTTCAATTATATTTTCCATCATAATTCATAATTCTTCGTAAAATTTAAAGTGTGATACCAAATTTTCATATATTTATACCTCCAATTATATTAAAAGGCTTTTTAAACTAAATTTTTATTTATATAATTTGAAAGTTTATGATATTTTTGAATATATAATATTATATAGCCGACATTTTGAAAAATCTTTTTATTAAAAATACTCATAAAATATATTGTAAAACATATTTTGATTTAAATATTTTGTAAACATAATAGAATACTTATAAATTTCAAATTTACTAAATGGTATTTAAAGCTAAATGTATTCATGAACAACGGCCATTTTGAAAATAATTTACATTATATCCGCCATTTTGTAGATTAGCTTTAACAATAACACTGAAAAATGCGATAATGGAAAATGAATATTTAGATTGGAATGTCTTGTAAACATACTCATAAATTTCAATATAATAATTTATTTATAATATTTTTTTATTAAATATTGTATATATATAATGTATAATGAATTTATTTATACATATACATACATAGTTTAATTTCCTTTAAGTATGTGTTTATTAAATATTAAATTATTATTATTTATAATGAAAAACTTTATGTATTGTGCCAGTTTTAATGTCAGACAAAAATGATGAAATATATAAAATTAAATAATAAATTTTATAAAAAAATACCCAATTTTAAATTATATATATATAATTCTAATGTATATGTATATAGTTTACATATGTATTTGTAGAGCTCAGAATTTGATTGTGTTAATAAATGGTTATTTTTTTGGTAATAAATTCAACTTGAAGGCGTTCTGGTTCATTTATATACCAAAAATTTTAATAAATAAATTTATATTTAATTAAATTTTTTTCATATTAGTTTTTTTTTTTTTTTTTAATAATCTTTAATCTTTCTTAGTAATCATAAGTTTATGTTATTTTAAAAAAAAAAAATATTAAAAAAATTGATTTTATTTTATTAAATTATCAAAACTAATGTGATAATATATACAATTTTCAATTATATATGGTTTAAAACTAATTTTACAAAAAACCCTTTTACTAAATACTTCCTGTATTTGAAAAAGTAAGAGAAACACATATGTGTAATGTATTAAGCTGTGATGCACTAAGTTATGGGTTCAATTTAAAACGACACATCGAAATCGTTCTATATAATCAACATTTAATGAGTAGCAGTAATAAAGATTGCATAATATGTGATTATAAGATTGTGAAAAATTGATATTGATTTTGAAACCAATTTGTTGACAACAAATTAAAAGTATTTATAATTAATTAGCAATAAAAAGTTTCTTCACCATAAATTAACTTCTATAAATTGTTTAAATTGTAATATACTGCCAGGAATGACTAGACTGACATCTAAGCTATGTTGCCACAAATAAATTATGAGAATCATATAATTACAATATCAAATACAGATTATAGTATGTAAAAGCATTTTTGGAGTTATTCCTAATTAATAAACTTATATGGTCTAAATTGTAATAGACTGTCAAGAAAACCTATATCATTAGAAAGAGTAGATGTAGACTGACATCTAAACGTGTGTTATCAAGTATAAATTAACACTATTAACAGAATACTGTAATAAAAACAGCATCTACAGATAATTAAAAGCATGTATAAAGGAGTAGTAAATGCTTGAATACTTGACGATGGTTTAAACTTTTAATTTTCAGAGGCAACGAACATTTTTTTCAAACTACAACAATTTTTCATAATCATAAATTATAGATTCAAATAACGACAAGTCATTTAATTAAGAATTTCCTTAAATTACATATACATCAGTCAAATAACTTATGATCGGCTTAGAAAATACTTTAAAAATTATTAATCTGCCAAGTCCAATATACAAATTCCTCTAAACTTGAAATATTCAATTTTATTGGCACGATTATTAATGCTTATTAATAAATCTAAGCTTCATTTAACCAAATAATTTATCTTTTTTGTATAAAATAATATATATAATTTTTTTTCATTTTCATATATATAAACATAATTTCTATACTTACTTCAAAAACGGCTCCAAAGATTATTTTTTTAGGTATAAAGATAAGAAAATTTCAAATGATAAAAAAAATTTATAAATATCTTTTTAGTTCTGATGAATTTATTTAGTATTTAATTTGTTTTATATACAGCAACAAAAAATTACTATTATATACAGCAAAATATTATATAATTCGATAAAAGTGGCGCTTAAGGTTATTTACCTTTAATAATTTTTATATATACATTATTTATGTATATAAATATTTTTGTTTCAAAATATTATCTGGTTCATGTTATCGAATAATTTTTTATTTTATTTTTTGAACCTAACTAGACATTATGGCAGACATTTTTATCTAATCTACAAAAAAAAAATATATAAATAAAATGAAATAATATTTAAATTTATTACAAAAATGATTAAAAGGCTTTATTTTTTTTTTATTAACGTATTTAAATCTGAACATGATAGCAGCATAATCTTGTATTAGATATGAGATTTTTTTTTTTTGTAATGTAATTATCTTGAAAAAATTGAAAAAGCCCTACTTTAAAAAGTCACTATCTTTGTAAGATTTTGTATATACGGTAGCATTGTATAGCAACAACATTATCGAACTTATTAATATTTGGTGGCAACAGTGCAGAATATATAAAAATTAAGATTGAATTTATGTAATTTCTAGATAATTCTATGTAATTTTAGGAACAAAATTGTTAATTCATAAATTTGGTTTCTTCATTTGAATTTTGAATTTTTACATAAACATTTCGAATTAAGTATTTAAAGTTTTCAATAAATTTACTACAATATTTTCTTATTTGTGGTACCATTAATTTTTGTGATATCATTTATTAATATAAATTAAAATATTTTGTAAAATATTTTCTACATTTTATTTCTAATAAATATTATTTTCTGAAGATGTTTTTCATTTTTAAAAAAAATAAATACTAAATAAATAGAAAAACAAAATCATTTCTTATCAGTTAGAGTGTTAGACATTTATGCGGTTAGTTGTTGTCGTGTTCTAAAAAATGTTGGCAATTTAGTTACGTTTCAATTCGAAAAATTACATAAAATATTATAATTACAAAATTGCAAGAAATTTAATTTAAATAATATGAATTTTTATACGATTATTTTTACTTGTAGACAAGCTATGTAGAACCTAGTAACTACTTTGGTTCTAAAATAATTTAGCTATATTTTAAATTTCTAATTTGAATTACCAGGTGATGGATGTTCACATTCAGAACTGGTGAAACCCAATTTCAAGTGATTAAATTTTAAGTTAATATTTTGTATTTCTCTTAATTTTATATTTATTTTTATTTATATATTTAACTGCTTGTTGTAAGTAATTAGTGTTTAATATATTCCACAAGAAAATAAAATTTACCCTTTTCTCGTAATTGCCTTGCATTTGAAATGTCATTAGTATAATTGTACCCTACTTATATTTTAAGAGAAAGAAGGGCTCGCGACTGGTACTGAAGATAATTATTATATACTATTATTATATTACTATTCTTACGCCTTTGATTGAAGGATGCAGTTTGCTTTACATATCTTAAATATATCATAATTGGTAATTAACTTTACAATATTAACATTTGTTTAGTTTCTGTGATGGAAATTCAAAGCTTAATCCATTGCTGATAGTGTAACTATTTCACAGCATGTGAGAAAGTGGACAAAAGTAAGATTAATGATAAGATATGTTTCTTTACATATATGTTTCCTTTTAACATAGACATTCTAACAATATTTCTCCTTAGTCTTGTTTTTGCTGATCCCAAACTTATCCAAACATGTAATTTAGTCTCTCTTTTTCAGGTCCCCATTTTCTTGGTAATGGAAATTTAAAGCTTGTGTTCAACTTTGATGACTAGTAACTAAAATAATTCAAGATTAATTAATTTTTATAAACTTTACGATAATTAATTTCAATTCAAAATATTTATATGTTTCTTGTTGAGCAAAGTCACCTACACTGTTCGTAACACTGATTGAATCCGGTTTATTATAATATATTTTCTAATTAAATTATGAATGGTTAATTTGGTAACCCTTATAAAACAGTGATATAGCCGTGGAAGTGTCTTAACCCGTTTGGACATTAAAGACTTACATTTGCAAATTAAATGTTCAGCTATTCTATCCTCATATAAATTTACATAATCGATCTTTTAATATATCCTATTTTCTTCCTACTCATTTCTAGGAATTCTTTTTATATACTAACTCTTTATCCTGGAGGTTTATATATAAATAATATAACCAAAATGCTATTTATTAACCATATATCTAAATAGGACATATTTTTATAAGAACCATACATGATAAAAATTTGTATTAAAATTATAAAAATATAACTGCCAATATATTTTTAAAATCTAAAGTAATTTTTTTTTATTATTTTATGAAATATCAATATTTCAATCTGACCATTAACATTTTAAATTACACATATTGTTTTTTATCCAATCCTTTTCATAATTTCTTATCACAAAGGGCATAATTTATTTGTAAATCCTTTTACATGTATTTTATCAGTTTCCGCCTTTTTTTAGTTGAAAACATAATTTATTATTAAATATTTTTTATCTGAACCTACCACAACCAAATTCACTTCTCCTGATAATAATGTTTAATGATTTTAATATTTTTTTTATCAGAAGCTGATTATATGATTCTTTTAAAATAAATATAAAATATATTATAAAATTTTAATCTTTTCTGTTCACATATGCTTAAACTAAAATGAGATGATAATGTTTTACTGACCTTCAAAATTTTAACAAAATTTATTTCATAAAAATAATATTTATCAGAATTTTTCAAAATTATACAATCTATTTAAATATTGAATTTTTTTTTATAAAAAAAAATTAATTAATTAATTACAATTAGAAACAAAAAAAAATAAAACATTTAATTTAGATTAGATTAATTTTACAATAGTACTGATAAAACTTATCATAGTTTTTTTTAAAAAAAAATTAATATAATTTTTATAATTACTTCAAAGTTTCAGTTGATATTAAGTGGTTCATTGGAAAACTTTCTTACATAATTATAGCTTCGAGAAAAACTGAAATTTTTACATTTTAAATATGACAGAAAAACGTGTACGAAAAGCAAAATTAGAAGATATGATTGCAGTTTGGAAAATGATTCAGGTTAGTTTATTTTTAAGCATTAAAACTTATGCAAAAATCATATATTAAAGTTCAATAGATCAAAGTCTAAAATTCAATCTTAAGTAAAATATCATTAAGAAGATTAATCTAAACTAATTCTAAATTTATTACAATAATATGCTATCATCATAGGCGCCGGCAATGTTGCAAGGTGGACCACCTTTGTTTGATAAAAATATTCATTTTTTTATTTATTGAAGCATTCAAATTTAAAACGTTCTCTGCGAACTTTGAAACTACTTCACATATAAAATCTTAATAATCAGCAGTCCTTTTTTATGGATACTCATCATACATAAACCCGAAAATCGTTGTTCGTAAATAGTTGATCTTGTTCAAGTTTTCAACCTTCTTAATGTAATAAGTGAGCGTTGAAACCAGCCTTTTGTGGTTTCAACAATAAAAGTCTTTCAACAAAGACGTTCCATACAAGTCTTCTATTTTTTAAACAATTTTTATGATCTATTGCTTTGTTAACATTTGCATTTCGCGGCGGCGGTGAAGCTGCAGAAGCCTAAAATTTATTTAATGGTTTTCAGAAAAACGTTCATTCAATTATGTAATAATTGTATCTAAATAAAGGAATGAATATTGATTACTTATAACATTCTTCCACAGAATATGCTGGTTGATTTGACTTTTGTGTCATTCGCTTTACTAACCCGGGTAATATCAGGTCAATCAATATTCAATAAGTCACAACAAATTTGAATTTCTTGAAGAATCGCCCATGTACTCTATAATTAATAAAAATATTAAATAAATATTTTTAAATAAATATTTTTTGTATAAAAATTTCCATTTAAATAAATCTTTATTTTAGGCAACAAAAAAAAATTATTTATAATACCAAAGTAAGAGGTAAAATAATAATGTAGATATAAATTTTGTACTTTAACCTGTTGACCGACCTTTGCTCTTGTATATGGTTTATTTGATAATTAAATAAGTTTTTAATAATAAATATTTTGTTTTCGAAAATTTCTAAATTTTATATATTTAACCAACAATAAAAATTATGAATCATTTTTAGATATATCTTCATACAAGATTCAACATGACCCAAAAAAATTTTTTTTTTACATTTAATGATCCTTTTAAAATATTGAAGGTAACTTTCTTTAGGAAGCAAATGTAGCTAATGTTTTATGGTTTGTTTTCAGGTACTTTGAAGAATGATTCATTTTTATTTTTATCTTTTTTAAGATTTATTGTCTCTTAATTAAAAACACATAATAATATTAGTTTTGAAGTGTGACCTGACCTGCCAATTAATTAAACAATATTTTGTAATTTTTATGGTCCAAATCAGAGTTATTTTATGATCCATATATAATACTATGTGTAATCTGAAGAAATAGTTTAATTTTGCTTGAATAATATCGTTTAAGGATAATTATTTTACCTTGAGTAATATTGCTTAAGTTTGTTCGGAAACTGACCATTTCCACAATTCCACTGATACACTTCCAAACAGTATAATTTCACTGGGTAATAATGTAAGTCATAGGTAAATGGGATTTATAATTTCCAAAAGTTTTTCCAGAAAAGATTGATTTACAAATGCAAAAACACTAGAATTTTGCACAAGGTAACAGGCTTGCCAAACAATTCATACAAAATCACTCTGCTCAATGGACACGAGATCTTCTTGATTACTTACTGGACATTGCAACCTGAAGAAGCCCCTACATATAATCGGAATAGCTCATAACATCTTATGTAGAATATTGCGATTACGATGATAAATCAGATGAACATATACGAATCTGAAGCACTGGTTTGATCCATACTTCATCAATGAAAATGTCGTCGAACCCATTCAAAACCTTACTGTAATTCTTTGAAAGTACTGGTCTTGGTTACAAAGTTTCTAACTTAAAAGTCTATATCACAATATGCTTGCTTACAGTAGCTGCAGTGATTTGGAACATCGGAACCTAACTAAATCTATAGGCCTAATCGTAATATAATTTTTATTCGTGTATAAATCCAATTATATATCAAAAACATCAATTTTCTATTTAGAATTGTTAGTCCTTAAATAGTTAAAATTAATATTAAAAGAGTTTTAAAAAATTTAGACCTAAATTTTACAATTTTTAAAATATACAATAATTTACTATCAATTCTAATATAATTAATATTATTTTTACTATATTTGCAATATTAAGGAATTAGCTGATTTCCAAGGTATGCCAAATGGACCAACGCTAACGATACAAGGTTGTAATAACTTAATATTATAAAATTCAATAAAATAATTTTAAATATTGTTTTCATTTATAATATTTATACAGATTTAATAAATGATGCTGGTTTTAATAGTCAAAAAGAATATTTCCATTGCTATATAGTTGAAATTAAAAAAAAATCGTACGACGACTCGACATCAACCAATGGACTTTTGACCTGGTAAGAAGGTTTTTTTTTATTTTTAGTTTCTTTTTTAGAAAATATTTATTATATTTATATATTTTTGTATTTCAAATGAATATATATGAAAAAAAGACATATAAATTTAATGTATATTTAAATTAAAATCATAAAATTACTGTTTCTCTTTATAAAAAAAAATTGATAACGATTTCTCATTCTATAGTAAATGATTATATCAGTTTTTTTTCTTTATTATGTTTCTGTTAAACCAGTAATTTTGATTGTTGAAAGCAGGGGTGTAAAGTCAGAGACGGACTCATAGTCATAGCAAATACAAAAACTGTCGACTCCAATACAAAAACTGTCGACTCCACCACAAAATAGAAAATATATTTAATATTCATAGAATTTTTCAAACAATTTATCTTAAATCTCTACTCTGCTCACTCTATTCTTTGCTCATAGCGCAACAAAATTCAGCTTCCATTCTAGCACACGTTTTACACAGCTCATAGTGTTTATTATTCATACGATTAGTTAAATTAAATAAGTAGTCTCGTCACGAATAAGTTCGAATATGAAGGCTTATCACGATCATATGACCACATAAATTTAGCTTCCGAATCGAAATTAGACTTTAAAAATTTCAACAGTTGGAGTCGAAATTGGAACTATTTTTTTGACGACTCTACAGCCCTAGTTTTGGAAGACATTTATTTCATAAAATAATTATAATTTTTTTTTTATTTAGTTTGCTTTTCAGTTTCTACACTTTTCACACATCATTTTATGGCCTTTTTTTTTTGTTTTTTTGGTTGTTTTTCCATAAAACATCAATATTAATACACCATTTTTTTTTTTTTTTTACAAAATAACCCTGCATGACATTTTCTCTTATCAGTTTATAACAGCAGAATATAAAAACATATAATATATACCCAAAAATATATGTATAGATATTTGTATATAACATAATTTTGAAGTCCAACCATTAAAAACAAATATTATAAAAATAATTTTATAAGAAATATATAAAAAATATTTATATAGACACGGACTTGAATCAACACCCTGAAAATCATAACTTTGTAATTTTTTAACAATCAAATTATATCAAAATGATTATTATTTATTTGTCCCAAAACAGCGCCCCCGAAAATCATTTAGATATTTTATTATTATTATTTGTTAAAAAAATATTTAAATTCAATATAATTAAATATTTACTCATCTTCAATGTTGGATTTCGACTTCGACGTCGTCAACGTTATCAATTTTTGTTGAAAGAAAAACAAATTTTATTTTAGATTCTTTATAAAATTGTTTATAAATATTTACACATTTTGGCAGAATATTTTTGTAAGATTTTATAAAAAAAATAATATATTAGATTCGACGGAATCTGAACATTGATTCAGAAATTAGCCAGTTTTATTTCTATGTTGAGATTAGAGGATTCATAGCTTTACAAAGCCTTCAAAGTCCTTTATTGAAATTATGTTTTTTATTAATGTAATTTATTTCTCAAATCTTTTATAAGATCAAATTATAATTTATTTAATAAAAAATGTAGAAAGAAGAAAATTTTGTGTGATCTAAGGGTTACCTCAAATCTCGTAACTATTTACAAACTGTTTTGTTAAAAAACAGCTTATTGTATTTCGATAAGCACTAACTATGAAATACAGACGTAATAAATGTAAAGAATATTTTTTTTTTCAGCCAAATCAATTTTTTCCAACAATCTTTCTATCACAACATACTTCAAAGTTTTTTGTATATAGTACAAATTTTAATTATAATCCCATATACAATTACACATATACAACAAAGTGGGCCAACTAGAACTAACTATTTTTAAAAATTTGTATCAATTACACCCTGCTAGATCCACTATTTGGTGTGGCATCATGGTCAATAAAGTCATTGGTCAATATTTTTTTTAAAACGATTTATAAACCGTCATTGAGACGGTAAACCGGACCATAAAAGAGACGGCTGACAGTCCTAAATAATAATAATATGGTTATAGAGCCACAGTGAACACATACTGCGTATCGACAATGGATATTATTCGCGAATTTTTCGGTGACTGAATTTATTTCGAAAAATGCAGATTTTGCTGGCATTTCCGTTCTCAAAATTTTACCTTGCCTGTTTACTTTTTGTGGGTCCTACGTAAAGGGACAAGTTTACCTAAATAAACCACAAATAATTCAGAAGCATAATCGAAATATTCGTGAAAAATTTGGAGCCAGAAACGAAATGCATTAAATTTGCTGTAGAAAAATCCATTAACTTCTTTTCGACAAGAAAATGGTGATCATTATGTTATTTTCCATACACAGATCAAAAAAAAACTTTTACAAATTATATTTTCATGTTAAAATTAGAAAAGTTATTTGCATTTTACATCAAACATTTCAAGTTGGCTCACTCTGGTGTCCTGGTATATTATTCGTCTAAGATTATTAAAGAAACCTGTATAAACCGTTGAAATTAATATTTTTTTTTTTCTTATTTTATTATATTGGAATTCAATGGATTAAAATTTAATAATTATAAAGACTTAGTTCTAATATATAAAGCAGTTACAAGAAAGAGTTTCAAGTGAAATAGTGTCGTGTCTGTTGGAAATTTCAATCTACAATTATTAAAACCTAAAATAAAATATTTTTTTAAAAAATGGAAAATTCTGGTATATATTTGAAAATTTCATTAACTAACGAAGAAAAATAAATTTTAATTTAATTTTTTTTTTGTTTTTGTTTTCTAGATATTAAAAAAACAGGTGCATCACCGATACCATTTCAACAAACACAAAAAAATATAAAAACTTCAAAGAAATTATTAAAATTACCATTAAAAAATGTTCGTCGTAGTTTTACACCAATAAAAAATTCATTTTCACCATGTTCACCAGAAATGTCACCAATTGAATTTAATTTTAATAATTCATCTGATGAAATATTATTAAATAAAAAATCAATTACAATTAATAATTCTAAAGAAATGGTTAGAAATTTTGAAAATATATTTATATATTTTAATAAATTTTATTTAATTTAAATTTTTGTTACAGGAATATTCATTTGTTAATACAACCGAAAGTCCAATTTTGAATTTAACATTAAATTCTAGTAATAATAATAATGATACATCATTCAATTTTAATACAACATTTTTAAATATGAGAACTTCAGTTACATCAATTTTATTTAGTCTTGGTCTATCACAATATATTGATAAATTTAAAGAATATAAAATTGATTTAAATTCATTTATGAAATTGAATAATGATGATTTATATAAAATGGAAATTACCAATTTAAATCATTGTATATTGATATTGGGATTTATTCGTGATAACTTTTAATTTACTGGTTTTTTTTTTGTAATTAAATTATGTAATATATTTAATGTTGTAAGCTCCAAGTGAGCATTTTTATCATTTTTGTTTTATAATATTAGGTTAAAAAATAATAAGTTATGATTATAAAATTTTCCAAAAATTATTTTATATTTTTCCAAAAATTAAATTATTGTAATTACAACAAAATAAAAGTGTAGATTTTGGTTTTAATACTAGTTTTTCATTCAAATCGAAATCTAGACTTTAAATCTCGAACTGTTGTTCATAGTAAGATCATTTTACTTGTCTTAATAAATTTATCTATATTTTGTAGGATAATTGGTTATTCAATTTATATTTCACTGATTCAACAGGGCTAGGTAAATTTCAAGAATATCGAAAAAAAGGATTTGGCATAATATTAATAAAAGATATTTCTCATATGGCTTTCCAACAAAAAAAAAATTATGAAAATCTTGGTGCTATTAATTTAATAACAGATAATTATAAACTTGACCTAGGTGGAAAGTTTTGAATGTGTAAATGTTATATTTAGGATCAGAATCAGCTGATAGATGAATATTTGGTATTGGTAAAACATCTAATGAAATTGAATGACTTTCACGTTTATCAGTTTTAGGACCAAATAAATCAGTTAAAACTACTAATTCAATTATACGTTCTTCAATTGTTTTCAAATTTTAATAATGGTCAATGTAATTGATATGTCCATGTAGTTTCATCATCAACATTATTATCATCATCATTTTTGATTATATTATTATTATTAGCAAAGATTGATTCTTTTTCTATTACAAGCATGATTTAAAAAATTATCCAATTAAATAATACGGTCCAGGGTCCACGTATGCTATTAAGATTTAAATTCACTTTCCCAAAAATGGCAAATTTGCACCCGGCAAAATGTACTTTAATTACGTATCTGTAAATACGATTCTCCGAAAAAAAAATAAGGTTTTTATAAGCTTCTTTTATATTAAATATCAATTTTTCTTTATTTTCTAGGGCACCAATTGGATATTCAATTTGTCATTTCACTTATTCAACATGGCAGGGTAAATCATATTTTATTGAAGATATATACGTAAAACCAGAATATCGTAAAAAAGGATTTGGCGTAATATTATTAAAAGAAATTTTTCGTATAGCTATTAATGAATATAATTGTTGTCGGATTGATTTGCATGTATTAGAATATAATCCAACAAAAGAATTTTATGAAAATCTTGGTGCTATTAATTTTACAACAACAGATAAATGGAATTTTTATCGTTTTGAAAAACAACAAATTGAAAAAATTCTAAATAAATAATAAAAATTTAAAATTTGAAAATATTTTTTTAATGTGTATTTGTTTCTTTTATAAATTTAAATAATTATTAATAACAATCGATAATTATATATGAGGTTAAACTATAATAATAATAAAGACTTAAAAAATTACACAATATTTCATCTAAAATTTAAAAACACAAAAAAGTATATAATGGTAATATAATTATTATTTAACTATTCTGCAGTATTACCAGCTAAAACATGAATTTGCATACTTTTCGTTGAATTGTAAACTTGACCTGGTGGAAATGGTTGAAGTTTTGGATGTGTATCTTGTTTTGTTTTACCAGCTGAAATATATTTGGATAGACGAATATTTGGCATTGGTAAAAAACCAGCACTTAATGGTAAAACATCTAAGGATATTGAATGACTTTCACAATTATTCATTGAAACAACTCCTGAAATTAATAAAAAAATTTGGAATATATAACAAACATAATATTTTTTTTAAATTATTTTATTTACCTGCAGTTCGGCCACAAACAGCCCACATATTTTGATCAGCTAATACTTCATACATTAAATCATTAAATGGATTATCTTGCATTTTTGTAATTTTCAAATTTAAATTACATACTGAACCAACACGACATAATTCCGATGGTTCAATTTTAGCTTGAATTTTAAATAATGTTGTATAATCTAATACATCAAATGCACATGCGTAATATCGTAATATATTTGGTTTATCAGTGCTTGAATAATTTGTAGAAAAATGTACTTTAATTATTGGCATTTCATTTTCAGTTTTTAATGGTTCTACTTGTAATTCCCAAAGATATGATACTGTAAGGTTTTTATAAATTTGCTGGAAATAAATAATATATATATATATATATGTTAATTATACGAAACACGTAATTTAATATAAATTAAAAATTTACAATTTTCGATTGATTATTTGGATTTAAATCAATTAAATTAACACCGATTGAATCACAATTCATTTTTGTATCAAATAAATATAAATTTGTTTCCAATCCTTTTAAACAAACATGTAAAAATTTTTGTGTACCACATGTATGTAAACGACATGATGCTGTCATAGCTGGCATAAAATGTAATGGTATTTCTAAATCATTACGTGACCATGGACAATTTAATATAATTTTATGTTCAATATGTTTTTCAGTATTACGACCAGGTAAATCAGTTAAAACTTCTAATTCAATTATACGTTCTTCAAATGATTTAAAATTTAATAATGGACAATGTAATTGATATGTCCATGTAGTTTCATCATCAACATTATTATCATCATCATTTTTTATTATACGATTAGTATTAGCAAAACGTAATCGTAAATGTTTTGAACATTTTAAACTAATTTTAGCATCAGTTGGAAATATAAAACTACCTCCCGAAACAATTAATTTAATTGGTTGTTCAATGCCAGCTATTAAATTTTTAAAACTTAATATTGCCGAAGCTGGTTTCGTTGTTATTTCAAATGAATTTAATTTTAATGGTATACGATCTGACAGAAATTCCAATTGATTTATTTGTATTGAAAGCTAAAAAAGAACAAACAAAAAATTAATTTTAATACATTTTAGAATTTTAAAATTTATAAATTATAAATTTCTTACTTGTTTAAAACTCCATATTCCGACACGATATGCTTTCGAACTCAATTCTAATAAATTTATACCTGGTTTAATTGCTACTGAATCAGTAAATACATTATTTGTAAAATCGGATCGTACTGTTGGTGATAATTTACGTCTTGTACTACTAGTACGTCGTACCGGTTGTTTTGATTTTTTTGTATCACAAACAACTGATGCACATGATAATGTATTATCTTGTTTATAATCAATATGTAAACTAACATCTAAACGTGAATTTAATATTGCATTTGATGGTGTCAAATTTATATCGGTTAAATCATTTGAATGCATTTCATATGATAATAAAATTTTATCAATGAATATTTGTCGTGGAAAATTACTTTCTAATTTTAAATGTACTATAATTAAATCATCTTGTATAATTGGTTTTTCTGTTAATACAGATATTTCAATAATTTTAAAATGATCTTCGAGTACGCATAAATTTGCATTACCATCGACGAAACCATTATCATTAGTATTTGTAACAGTTAAATTTTGTTGTAATAATTTTAAACTTTTTAAGAATTCATCAAAATAAAACGTTCTTACTAATATTTCTAATTCAGCACAACATGATATTGCTGAACATGTTTTTGTATATGATAAATTATCATTCATTTTACGATAACAATTAGCTAATTCTAATAATGTTTGACTAGCCAATGTATTCCATGATTCTGATTTTAGTTCACGTAATAAATCAGTAAAAAATACAACTGCTTTATGTGGTTCATTTAGTGCACAATAAAAATTACCCAAATCTAAACCAACTAATCGTGCTGAACGTAATCTAGATACATGTTTATATGTACTAATTGCCAATTCACTTAATTCTAAATAAAATTTAACAAATGCTTGGTTTGATCCTAACGCTTCTTTTAGCTGTTCTGTTGAACTTTTTTTCGGTTTACGATTTGGTGAATGTGAACGTTTATCAATTTGTGGTGTTGGATCTAAAAATTTTTGTTCAATTGGTGCATCACCAATACCAGCTGATAATTGTACCACAATATGTAATTGTTCTGATGTTGGTGTAAAACCAGGTAACAGGCCACACAATTTACCTAATTCATATAATTTATCTTTTGCTAAATTCCATATTGGTGCGCAATTTTGAAAACATTCAACTTGATTACTTTCCATTGCCTGATCACATACATCAAGTACTTCAATTGAACATACAAATTCCCAACAAGCTAATCCACCATCAATTACATCAATTTTCAATATTTCAATTTCACGCAATGTATTAAATAGAAATTGTAATAAACGTTGAGCGATTTCTGAATGTTTTTCAGTTATAAGTAATAAATGTGCTTGTCGTTCAAATAAATAATTACGAAATTCTAAAAATGTTACTGTCATATTTTGAATTTTATGTCGTATTTCAAATTTATCCCTACGATTCAATGATATACCATGAAATGAAGCTAATGAATTTTGAAATGATTCTAGCCATTTTTGTTTCTCACCAAAACCAGAATTTGTAATAAATTGTGAAAACATAGCATCTAATTCATCGTATTGTATTAATGCTTCTGTATGTAATTCTAATTTTTCTAGAATTAATGCCAAATCTTCTTGTAATAAAAAATATTTTATAAAATCCCAACCATCGTGATTACGTTTTTCACGATTTACACGAATTAATTCTTCATATTTAACAATATTTTTATTAAGGCTGTCCAACATTAAGAAACGTATACGTTGTACTAAACAACGAAATGATTCTGTTGATTTTTGTTCAAATTTGGCTGGATTTAAGACCGATATACAACGATCACCACTTTTTGTAGCAAAATCTAAACGAATTTTATCTAAAACAGTTGTGCGTGGTAAAAGATTTTTGGTTTTTTTAACATCAACTGTTTCAACTAATAATATCATCCAATCAGCAATACCATATGATTGTAAAACTTTTAACCATGAATCAATTTCTTCTTTGACAGTAGATTTATAACTATCAATTTCCTAAAATATATTTGAAAACAATTTAAGGAAAACCAACACAATATAAATATAAATTTAAATATCTTACGCTACACTCTGTTACGAAAATATGTAGAACTGGATGTTCTTGTATAGTCCACTCCCCTTTTTTATATTTTTCTAATGGAGCTACAGAAAATGGTTGAAATGTTGCATCTAGCCGAACATTTTTCGTAGTACGGCTAAAAGATCGTCGCCATTCTGATGTATCTAAAGGAATTGCTGAAACAATATGTGATTCAAGGCTACGGAATAAAGGTCCTGCTCCTGAATCTGAATAAGAATTATACAATAAAAGTGGATTTGAAAAACTGTATTTGTACTTACAGGACAATATTGGTTTAAAATTCATTATTTTATATTTTAATATGTTTTTAAATTACTTTAAACATTATTAATTTATTTTTATATACGTATATTTAAAAGTATATTTTTATTTTTTTGTTTAGTTAAGAAAAGAAAACTCTTTTCTTTTTTTAATGTGACACAAACCCAATCAACATAAATTAACATCAGCTGTTTGGAAATATTGCAATATAAAAACTAAAGCCGACTTTAGTTGAAATAAAAATTGTGGCACAGAACTGACTTTGTGTTACTTCGTTACTTGTAAAGAAGTTTGGTATTCTATTATTTAAATAGCAGACGAAGTCAAATTTGGATTAAAGAGAAGAAGATGGGTTCCACCACAAATTTAGTCGAAAGGCACTTCTTTCGGCAATCCAAAAATATATTTTTTTCGAGGAAATGACCATATTGTTTGGGATGTGAAGTATGGTCGCGGAGTATCAAATGAAAGTTAGCGAGTATTTTTGGGTTAAATGGGCCTAGGGTCCAAAAAAGAAAAAATCAAACTAAATTTATTAAGCCAATTTAATAATTTAATTACAAATATCGTAATTCCGTTATTAAAATTATCATTATTTATTTAAGCAAATATTTCATTTGTGAAACAAAAAAAACGGAAATTTTTATATTTCAAAAATATTATTGCTGAAATACAATTTTCCTATATTTCTTATATTTCTCCGCTTCTCAATAAATTCTTGAAATTCTGAACGCAACCTAAGAATAAGTCATTTTGACATCTTATTGTTTTTTTTTTTTTTGTTTTTTTCTATAAATTTTGCTTGTTAGTTTGGTTGGTGTTGTGTTATTTTCTTATTACCCGCTTTATTGCTTATTTTATGAAAATTGTAATAAATATTAAAAATAGTATATAAAAAACCAACTAAATACATATAATGTTTTATCATGTAAGTGTTTTATTACATTAATAATTTTTTATATTAATTATTACAATATTCTCATAAAAAAATTGACTTTTCAAATATAACCTCAAAAGAAAATATTTTTGTTTACCAAAAGATATCACTGGAACATGAAATTCTATTACATCCACGATATTTTGGACCACAACTTCTAGAAACAGTTAAACAAAAATTATATACAGAAGTTGAAGGCACATGTACTGGTAAATATGGTTTTGTAATAGCAGTAACAACAATTGATCAAATTGGTTCTGGTGTAATACAACCAGGACAAGGATTTGTTGTATATCCAGTTAAATATAAAGCAATTGTATTTCGGCCATTTAAAGGTGAGGTATTAGATGCTGTTGTTAAACAAATCAATAAAGTTGGTATGTTTGCTGAAATTGGTCCATTGTCATGTTTTATATCACATCATTCTATACCAGCTGATATGCAATTTTGTCCAAATGGTAATCCACCATGTTATAAATCTAAAGATGAAGATGTTGTAATATCGGGTGAAGATAAAATACGTTTAAAAATTGTTGGTACACGTGTAGATGCTACCGGAATTGTAAGTAGAAACATATTATTTCATTATAATATAACTATATAATTTATATATATTTTTTAAAAAATTTGTTTAGTTTGCTATTGGAACTCTTATGGATGATTATCTCGGTTTAGTATGTAGTTAAAATTAGTTTTATAAATGTAATATTATATCCACAAAGAAAAAACGAAAGTTTTTAAAATAAATTTAAAATAAAAAAAAAAAAATCATTCTAATTTTATACACAGATAATTTGCTTTATTTTTTTTTTTATTGTATAAGTAAAAACATTTATTTATTTTTTATATTTTAATTAAATATATGTTCAGTTTCTTAACACTAATGCCCATCAAATAAATTTATAACAAAATAAATAATCAAATTATAAAATAAAAACACTGAGATGTTAAAATAAAAACTACACTAAATATACATAATTAAAGCGACAAAATTACATAGATTTCATATACTTTGGAATGAAGAGGTAAAATGTTTTTTATTATATTTAATATTGAAAAAACCGAACGCATAAATTGGTTTGCGTTTGTTAAAATATTTTAAAAATAAAAATAATTTTAGGAACTAAAAATAAATAAGTTTGTTAAAATATTTAAAAAGAATTTAAATATATAAAATTTAAAATTACGTTATGAACTATAACTATAATTAGCTGATTGACCGAAGGGCTTTTTTATATATATACGGTATATATATATTGATTGTTTAATTTATGTTCTTTTATATAAAAAAAATTATAAATCCCATGAAAATAAATGATGTTTAACCAACATATCTCTAACACCATCTTTAAGTGGTTGACTATCTGTACCTTTTTTTGGTGGTAATTCCCATTCAGGACTTAAATTAAATGAAAATTGTGATAAAATTCTTAGTTCACATTTAATTTGAACCCATCCCGGACTATTTATAAAACTCCATGGAAAATACCATTTTTGTACAATTTCCAAACATGAACACAATACCTCTAGCCATAAATGTAAGACTTGTTCATTTAAACCCAAACATATTAAACTACGTAATTTCACATCCATTTGTGCATGTGCATTATCATGACTCTGATTGACTGCTTGTACACATCTGTATAATAATTCTTCTGGTGTTAATACTTTACCATCTTCATCTAAACGATATGTTTTACATAATATTAATCTGCTATATACTGATTCAAAATCTTTTTCAACTTCTCTAGTTGCTGCCTCTTCAATAAATAGCCATGGATGACATGGTCCACCTAAAAAATTTGGTCTTTTCATACCATGTTCTAAAACTTGTTTAACAGCTGGTGCTAATGTACCGCGTACTAAATCTGTTACTGTTTCTGATATTGTATCATCACCAGCTGTACTATATTGTTTACTCCGTTCATCTAATAAATTAACAAATTTAGCTGGAAACCAACCACGTAAACCATTTAATTCGCCAACCCAACAATGTTCATCTTTTTGACTAATTATTGTAATTATATCATTTTTACGGAAACCCAATTCATCATCATCATGTCGTTCAAAATCATGTAATGCTTTAGCACGTCGTTTACGATTTCTTGATACATTTATATAATCATCATGATCTTTAGCATGACTAGCCGTTGTATAATCAGCAATTAATTTTATATGTGATTGTAATTTTGGCTCGATTGTTATAAAATGTCGTGATACTTTAAGTATAGCTTCACGTAAATCCACTAGAATTTCAGTTTGACGAATATTTTTATTTTTTAAATCATCTGCTGATGTATCATCATCACCACCAGCACCAAATAGTAGCATTTGAAACATTGATTTATTCTTTTTGACTTGGCGACGTGCTAAATGCTGTTTTGGTAAATTTGGTGCTGAATCTGGATTACCAACTAATGCACCTTGATCAGTCATTAAATATGCTAAATGACGTCGTCGGTGGGTATCAATAACAGTTTGACTTAATGATCCACCAACTTCCATTGATATATTAAATAATGTCTCAACATCATCAATTTCACCAGGTATATCAGATAATGAATTAAAAATTTGAGCTGAATTTTCTAAATTTTCTAAATCTTTTTCTTTTAATTTTAACATACCCAATGTCAATTGGAACATAACAATTGAACCGTCATAAAAAAACCAATCCCAAATACGTACAAGTATTTTCATATGTACAACATTTGCAAATATTGTTAAAAACCAATGTAATGTTATTAACGATAATTCGATATCATGTTTTTTTAATGATTCATCAACAGCTGATAAATAATTGGCTATTAAAGTTTGCATAACACGTTGGTCAGCTTGAATACCAATTAATGTTGATGAATAATATGATGCTGGTAATAAATCTTCAACAATAGTTGCCATCATCCAAAAAGCATTTTCCTCCTCCATAAATAATAATAATGAAGCTGCAATAACACCAGTACCTTGACAATAACCAATATCTGGAAATAACCATGCAATGCCACGTAGGATTCTACGTAAACGTGGTATTCCAGTACCATTCGGATTACTAAAACAAGCATTTGTTGGCAAAATACGTAATAAATCTTTTTCAATTTGTTTGGAGGTCATAAGTGCATCATTACTTGATGCTTTTACAACATCCTTATAAGATGTTTCAGATTTAATTTTTTTCTGTAATGCACCAGATAATCTCATCCACATTTGTGCCCGCAAAGAATGTGGTATACCATCACGTACCATATTACGTAATTTTTCGGTACGTGGTAAACAAACATCTACATTTTCCCATGTCAATTCACTAGCTTCTTTATTATGAGAAAATTCTAAATGTGCAATCCATTGTAAACGTTGTTGGGGCTCTTCAATAAATGGTATGCCTAAGAGTTTATTAGAATTTTGTTCTGGACCATCTTCTTCTTCAACACGAAAACCAAATTCATCGAATCGATAGTCTGGTTGATCATTTGGTGGACATTCTGGTTCCGGTTGACCCAATTTCGCTAAAATTTCTTGTGGCCACATTGATGGTGTAAGTGCAGAAAATGGACCTCCTGGACCAGGACGTAAACCATCAATTACATTCAGTTCTTCAGTCATTTCTGGCATGTCAAGATCATCTTCGGAATTGGTAGAGTGTAATGTTTTCTATAATAAATATTATTGTGTGGGTGAAATTAATATCGATTTTCATAAAAAAAATTCAATATGAAGTTAAAAAAGTATTTACAGTATGCTCCTCTCGCCCAACGTATCCTTCATGATCTCGTGTCCCAAAAAATGATTTAGCCATTTCCATATTTAATTAATATTCAAATTTTAAATTTTTTTGTCACTTAAATAAATTTTGAAGATAAAGAAGATAAATAAACAAAAACCCCGAAAAATAAATATGTCAGATGCCTGCATTAGCAACACACGACACGAGCAAGAAGAGCAAGAGCATATAGCAATACAAAAAATGAAGAAAAAAACACCAATATAAATTTATTTTATATTAGATACTCTACTTTTAATGGTAGTTTTACTAACTCTACTATACAACACTGAACAAACACTGACTCCAACTTTCACTATGGTCATTCTGAAACAGCTGTTTTGTTAAATATATACATAATTTTAATAATTTCCCTTTTTTAGTGAGGTTAGAAACAAAATAATTAAATTAATGCACTGCACACTGAACTGCTATAATTTGCGAATGCGAAAATTTGTTTTCTATTAATTATAAGAAAACAAAAGAATATTGAAAATAATAAAAAATAAGATAAAAATTAATCCTTAAAATATGTTCAGATTTTATTTTAAATATATTGTCTTTTAAAAATAAGATATTTAATAATTATTTTTAAAAATATATTCTGAACAGAGGCGTCAATTTTAAAACTTAAATTGGGTAGTGTCTAGTGTGGTTCTCATAAACGATATTCTGGAATTACGTTGCCCATTCCCATATAAACATATTAAGCCATCGATTCATTTTCATTCAGAATCAAAATTTCATTTTGAGACGAATTAATGTCGTTCACATTCACATCAAAGGTTATTTATAATTCTACGATATGAAATCAGCACTAAATACATCATTCAAAAATGGGGTATACATGGAAATTAAGTGTTAATTCGTTTTAGAATTGCATAAATATACGTTAATACCTGTAATTCGAATTCAAAACTATTATTACCGTGATTAAAGCAGTATGCTGTAGAATATTAGATTCTATCCGTAAAATGTGCATTCTTTAAACACACTGGTAAGGTGCTCTGGTAACACTAAATTTAGCCGCAACAATCTAAGAATTTCCCACAAAAGAAAAATTAAATTAAAATGTCATTCTGTTGCTTGCTTTGAATATAATTTGACTGCTGCTCTACTAGAATTTTTTTTTTAGAATAGAGAACAAAACTACAAATAATAATAATAATAATACATCTCAATTAAAAACAAATTTAATCTAATTAATATTATTTTTATTGTGATTTTTACATAATTATGTAATCTATAACTTTATACAATTTTGTGAAATTAATAGTAGTAGATAAAGACGTCAGTAGAAAGCACACTTAAATTTTATTAAAAATTAATATTATTTAGAAGGTAAGTAAAATAAAATACTATTTTGGTAGTATTTTTTTAATTTCTTCTATTGAATTTTTCATCAGACCATGATTAGTTTAATTAACAACTTTCTTTAAAGCTAAAATTTAAACATTTGATTATTTAAAATAAAATAAATAAAAAAATACTTTTACTTTAGTATTAAATGTTAATTTGATAAAATAAAGAAAGTCATTAACATCAAATTATATAGTAAATTAAATGTTTAAGATAGTTACTAACACGTTATAATTCTTATATCAATTCTTAATCTTAATAAATAAGTAAAGTACCATGGTCTATCAACTTTTGTTATATAGTTTTGAAATTCAATATTATGTATATAACATTCAATACCTTTACTATTTGTTTGTTTTTTAAATTTTATGAGATTATTAAGTATTAAGTATTAATTTAAATATAAAGATTAGATCATTTTAGAAAGTTGCATATTTTAAATTATTCTTAGTGTGACATAATAAATTCATTTTTATTCATACTAATTTAAGCTCAATACTATCTAAAATCGAGAAATTAGAAATTTCCAATAAACCAGCATTAATTGAATTTAAACATAAGCTGATTGATTGTAATATTCATATTGAATTACATTTTAATTATTAATTGTCAATTTCCTTATTAATATACCTCTTATCATTTTTATTACCCTACGTGAGTACGATAAGTTAATAATATTACTATATAGTTACTGTGCAAATCATAATTAATACAAATTAGATCTGCCTGCAAATTGTTTATTTTAAGTATTATTCATAAATTTACGAATCAAGTTCAAAAAAAAGAAATAAATTATGAAATTTACCGATAATTGGTATCTATTGGAGCACCGATTAAAAAATGTATACATACTTATTCTTATATTATGTAAATTTTAAATTAAAA
This sequence comes from Rhamphomyia laevipes, assembly GCA_963920725.1. Classification (NCBI taxonomy): domain Eukaryota; kingdom Metazoa; phylum Arthropoda; class Insecta; order Diptera; family Empididae; genus Rhamphomyia; species Rhamphomyia laevipes. The sequence goes on from OY987257.1 coordinate 50,869,050, forward strand.
TCGCGTTTCTTATAAAAATTTCTTATTTCTATTGAAATTACATAATGTAATCAATATAAGATTTGAATTGAACAACACACTTATGCTAGAGATACTCTCGCCGCGCCGCACTCGACGATCAGCCGATTTGAAATTTCAAATGATGGCCGTGATGGTTGTAGAATTTTTGAGTAGATACTCTCAAAGCGGCAGAGCGTCACAAAAACATAACCAAACATTTTTATTTTTTTTTATATAAAATGTTATGTTTTATAAAATTGTTATATTAAATTTCATTAGTTTTTACTAATTAATTTTTCTGTAAAACTCATCTTACTTCTTTAACAAAATTTTTTTTTTATGAGATTAACAATATAAAAAACTGACATTCCAAACCATCACCGCCGCAAAAAGTTGAAATTGAACCAACATTGTTGCGGCACCGGCGGCACCAGCGGCAGCCCGGCGGCGAGTTTATCTGCTTTCATATATTTCTATATATCTGAACTTTTATTTGACAGCTCGGCAAAGCGTCATCGCGGCACCAGCGGCGAGAGTATCTCTAGCATTATACATCTTCGATTCCGAAGAATGTATTTTATACGATTAATGCAATAATATTAAAATGTCTAGATATAACAAATTATGAAGATTAATTTATTTATCTTTATGGTATAGTTTTTGAAAAATATTCAGATTAAAATTGAAAAATACTCTTTTATATTTTAAAAAGTTAAAATCGAAAGTTTCGTCCTTTATTTTTCAGATTAGTAAAATTTAAAAATAGCAAAAATGTTATACTGTCCACCAAATGTAACATTATCCCAAATATGGATAAATCATGGTATATCACATTGTTTTATGGACACTGTATCAACATCTATAATGTGTGGATTTTTAATTATATTTGGAACAATACAACTATTAATGTATCGTAAATATGCAACACCAATTACTGATTTAAATCAAATATCAAAATCACATTTATATAAATTACAAATATTTTTATTATGCTTTCTACCATTATTGGCATTAATAAGATTTACATTATTGGCTTTTGTTTATAAAAATGCGGCAATTTATGGTTTTATGGTAAGTTGTAACACAAATAAATTAAATTTACATTATATAATTTGTAATAATTTATTTTATAAACTTTTTTTTAGATAATTTCTACAACCTTGACAATTTTCATGTATCCATATTCAATTTGTTTAATTATTAAAGAACGTTATTATTTACTGCCTTCGGTACCAACACGTGGTCATGGTTTGGTATTATTACTTTTTTGGACAATGACATTTATTACCGAAAATTTATCATTTATTAATATGAGACATGAGGATTGGTGGTTTAATTTAACAAGGTAATTAATATATATTAATTATTTAATTTCATAAATTTTATTTATAATTTTTATAATTTTAGTACAAAAGATAAAATTGAAATGGCATTTTTTACAATGCGATATGCAAGTGGATTATTAATATTTGTATTAGGTTTAAAAGCACCTGGAATTATGGCACCTTATACACAAAGTGATGAAGAAATGTTAACTGATCGAGTAAGGAAATTTTTAAATTATAAATACTGATCACTTTATTTAAAAAAAAAACACTATCCACTCAGTTGTAAAAAGATTATAATTCATAAATTATCAAAGATTGCATTACGTTTTCATTCAATATTTTACGAGTATCAAAATAAGTACTCGATTTTGGGGATTTTTTTACTGTGTACAAAAAAAACTACTGACTAAAAGAAGATATTCGACAAAATATTGTTAATATTCCAAATTCCAACATGTTATAAATTCAATATCACTGAAAAAAATCATTTATAAACACTTTTGTGAATCCCTTATTTCTGTCCGATTAAATTAACTTTCAATGAATTGCTTAAATTTTATTTTTTAAATATTTTAAATTGAGTGGGTCAAATTTTGGAAAAACCGTTAAAAAATGTATTCTATATTTTTAATATATAACACAACATGTTTATAAACATTGAAGAGAAAGTAATATATAAAAATTATTAATTACAATACAAAGTAGAAGTGCAATTTTCTAGAAAAACTAATTTTGTACAATTCCTAATTATATTTTTACAGGATTCAAATCCATCAGCTTTTAGAAATGCCTTTAAGAAATTACGAAAACTATTTCCATATTTATGGCCTAAAAAAGATTTTGGTTTACAATTTCGTGTTTTAATTTGTATTGGACTATTAATTGGTGGCCGTATAATTAAATTATATCTTCCACTATATAGAAAAGCTATTGGTAATTATATAAATTTAAATTTATAACAATTTTTTATTAATTTTAACATTTTAACTCTTTTTATTTTTTTTGCAGTTGACAGTTTAACTATAGCACCAATAATTTTTCGATGGGATTTTATATTAATTTTTGTTGGATTATCATTTTTAATGGGTGGCGGTACTGGTACAATGGGTTTATTTAATAATTTACGTTCATTTTTATGGATACGCGTACAACAGTATACAACTAGAGAAATTGAAGTTGAATTATTTCGTCATTTACATAATTTATCACTACGTTGGCATTTACAACGTAAAACTGGTGAAGTATTACGAGTTATGGACCGTGGTACAGATTCAATAAATAATTTATTAAATTATATACTATTTTCGATAGCACCAACAATTGCTGATATTGTTGTTGCTGTAGTATTTTTTGTTTATGCTTTTAATTGGTGGTTCGGTTTAATTGTATTTTTAACAATGTTCCTATATATTCGTAAGTTTTATTTTTAAAAATATAATAATTTTATTATATAATACTTAATATATTTAAATATTTTTTTTAGTTGCAACAATAATTGTGACAGAATGGCGTACACAATTCCAACGACGAATGAATTTAGCTGATAATGAACAAAAAGCAAGAAGTGTTGATTCTTTATTAAATTTTGAAACTGTTAAATATTACGGAGCTGAACAATATGAAGTTGATGCTTATCGAGAGGCTATTTTAAAATATCAAGTACGTATGATTCTTTTTTTATTTAATAAAAATCAATCTGATTTAAAAGCTTAAAGAGATATATGAGTTTAACATTAAAAACATACAAAAAGCAATATAATTATTATTGAAAAATATTTATACAATATTTTTTTCTTATGGATCATCTGGAAATTCAGTTTCGACATCATCACCATCATTATAATTTTTTGGTCGTATTAACATTCTAGCTTTTTTCAATGAATAATCTCCATGCCAGTGTTCCCAAACAATTCCAATATAATTATGTCCTAATGGTGTTTCATGATAAATTCCATTTAAATTTGCTTCCGAACAACTACAATATTTTTCAAAAAATTATCAAAATTCAATTTTCATATTAATAAAAACATTTTTACTTATCAAACCACCAACCACTGCCATATCCTGTTGCACATGGACAACAAACATCTATGGATTTATCATTACGTCGATCATATGTACTAAAATCTTGATTATGATGATATAACATTGAATCTGGTACAGCACCACGATATCCACCAATTAATAAATTATAATTATATTTTTCAGAATCAATTTGAAATATTGAATATTCTGTCCATACACGTACATTATCAAAATCTTCTAATTCAATACGTAACTCATAACTGTCTTTATAAACAATTCGATGAACAAATTCATTACCAAACCAAAAATCTTTAGCCAAACTTCCAAAACCATCACGATAATCAGTCCATGATCGATTAAAATTTTCTTGATAATCATATGGACCACGACGTTGTATAATAGTCCAACCCGCACCATTTGTCGGAAATGAACAGTATCGTTCATTAAAATCGCGATTAGCATCATTACGATCAGTAATTTCACCAAATTTATAAACACCATCAATACGAACAGTTAAATCATGACAACCAGTTTTTCTAGGTTGAACAAAATCTGTAAAGATTATTAGTTTTTATTTTTATATATTTATGTTTTATTAATTTATAGTTTAATACATTATGTATTTTTTATTACCAGGTTCTATTGATTCAGTTGATTCTTCTTCTTGAGTTTCATCTGAATTCAAAATTGGAATTTCTGTAATATAATTAATAGTTTCAGTTGTTGTAGATACAATATTAGTTTTATTATCGGGTATTGAATCACGTTTTTTCAATTTTTCATCATGTATTTCAGTTTTATTATTGGTATTATTAGTACTAATCAATTCAACTTTTTCTTTTATATTTAACACTAAATTCTCAATACGTTTTAGTAATAAATCTGAACTTTCAGTAAATGTTGATAGTTCATTTGTCGTTGCTTGACAAACATTTAAATATTTATTACTATGCTGTGCTTCAGCATCAAATAAACGAATTGTTCTTTCATCAACATTATTAATAACCTCTAAAATATCTTCCAAGGATTTTGTAGTTTTTCGAGCAGCTGATGCAAACTAGAAATAATTTTTTAATTTATTATATTTACTTAAGCAAAATATATATTTTAACCTGTTTCAAGTCTTTTGGTGATACATTTTTAAAAAATTCATCCAATTTATTATCAATTCCTTTTAATATCGAATTATTATTATTATCTTTATCAATTGGTTGCATTAATTTAGGACCTATTCTTAAATTTTTTCCACCTCCATTTCCATCACTGCCACTACTACGACTACTTATACGACAATTGTCATTTTCAATATTTAAAACATGCCGTAATATATTATTTAAACGATTTAATATTTCTTTATTGTCATTAGATTTTTGATTTTTTAAATTTTTAAATATTTCTTTAAAATCATATTCAAAATTTTCATAATTTTCACGATTAGTTTTAACAGTATTACCATCCATTTGTACAATTTTACTTAAAATATGATTAATTGAAAATTCTAAACTTGTTAATTTACTTTCTATTGATTTAGTATCATCTTGTGTATATTTAATTAAATCAATTTTATGATCTAATGATTTCATATGATCATCCCAAGCTGTTATATGATGGCGATATAATTCCCAAACGTGTGCTTTTTCTTGAAGTGATTTTATATTTGAATCAATACCATTTATTGTATTTATAATTTGTATAATTTTTTGTTCAAAATTTGTTAAATATAATGAATTTAATTTATCAAAATCATATTGATTCTTACAATCCGATTTGTTTTGTTGATGAATTGGTAATGCCGGCGATGTGTTTGGATTTTCTAATTCAGGTATTGATAAAGCCAATGTTACATAACAGATTATTAAAATGAAAAAAATGTTTATAATCTGTTTAAGAAAGAATATATTTGTAATATTAATTGTAATTAATAAAAATTATTAAATTTTTTGAAAATAAATTACCATTTTGGACAAGTTGTTTAATTGAAGTCGTCCCGATTAAAACTAACTAAAAAAATATAAAATTTTTGTTCACCAAATTGAAAATTGAATTAAAATATTTTAAACTCTTTCAAAGATTTTCATGCCAGATGTGAATTTTTAGTTTAAATGATTTTTAGTTAACGATAAATCGAAAATAATATATTTTTTAAAAAAGTAATGCTGTAATTATTTTATGGTTTAATATTAAACTAACAATTGGACCACATAATTTTATTATTTCATTATTTTTTAACTTCTTTAATCATTAGCACATGTGCAGAAAAATAAATTTATTATTTTTGTGATCCGGACATTTAATATTCATATTGACGCACTTTAATGTACACATGTGGTTATTTTTTTTTTTGTTTTTGTTACATTTTGTTAAATTTACTTTCCAAAAACAAAATCTTATTTTAATCTATACAAAAAAATTAAAATATGACTTTTTTGGTAAGAAATTATTTATGAAATTTCATATTTATTTTAACAAAATTAAAATATTAAATTGAAATTCGCATTAATTGTTACCAGCATTTTCATTATCAAAAGTAAATTTGACGAAAAGTACTTTTCGAAGACGGTCATTCATTTTTAAGCTTCAATTTCCCGTGATGGGATTGAACTACATAATTAGACAAATCAAAATATTTCCTTTTCAAACTCCAGTAACAGTTAGGTAACAAGGTACCTACTTGCGCGATCGACCATATAATAAGATTAGTTCCCATATATTTTAATATCTTCACTCTTGAAACTCCAAAACATTTGCACCGTAAACGTATATCTGCTTTTAGTATATAGTAACTAATCTTAAGATATAGTTCCGCATGCAAAATGTATAGTATTTTCCTTTTCACCATATTTAAAATTCCTGATCCTTTAATTATTACAATCTATTGTATCTGATTTTAAAATATATATTCAATACATGGTGTTTTTTTTTGCAGAAAGAAGAATGGAGTTCACTTTTCACTCTTAACATTTTAAATACATCACAAAATTTTATACTTTGTGCTGGTCTTTTAGCTGGTTCATTATTATGTGTCTATGATGTTGTACATCATAAAGTTTTAACAGTTGGTGATTATGTTTTATTTTTCACATATTTAATGGATTTATATATGCCATTAAATTGGTTTGGTACTTATTATCGTGCTATACAAAAGAATTTCGTTGATATGGAAAATATGTTTGATTTATTGAAAGAAGAAGAAGAAATTATTGATGCACCAGGTGCATCAAATTTATTATGTCAAGGTGGTAAAATTGAATTTACAAATGTAACATTTGGTTATACACCAGATCATTTTGTATTAAAAAATATTAGTTTTAATGTACCAGCTGGTAAAACTGTTGCAATTGTTGGACCATCTGGTGCTGGTAAAAGTACAATAGTACGATTATTATTTCGATTTTATGATGTTTTAAGTGGATCAATATCAATAGATGGTCAAAATATTAAATTGGTTAGCCAACAGTCATTACGTGAAGCAATTGGTGTTGTACCACAAGATACTGTACTATTTAATAATACAATTTATTATAATATTGAATATGGTAAAATTGGTGCTGCACCAGATCAAGTATATGAAGCAGCTCGTAATGCTGATATACATGAAAGAATCTTAACATTCCCCGATGTATATGATACCAAAGTCGGTGAACGTGGTTTACGTTTAAGTGGTGGCGAAAAACAACGTGTTGCTATTGCGAGAACATTATTAAAAGCACCTGTAGTGGTATTATTAGATGAGGCAACAAGTGCTTTAGATACACAAACAGAACGTAATATACAATCAGCATTGGCACGTGTATGTACAAATCGTACAACAATTATAATAGCACATCGTTTATCAACAATTATACATGCTGATGAAATATTAGTATTGAAAGAAGGTTCAATTTCTGAACGGGGACGACATGAAGAACTATTAAATAAAGATGGTCTTTATGCTGATATGTGGAATCAACAATTGAAAAATTTAGAAGCTGAAAAAAATAAACAATCATCTGATGACTTAACTAGTGGAGTATCGTCAACAACAGATAATGGTGAAAACGGTAATAACATCACAATGCGACATCATTAAATTGTAATTATTCTTATATTTAGTTATTTAAGGTAGAAATGTAAAAAACAAAAATTTAAAAAAAACAATTTTAAATTTGTCATCTGTACATTTTGTTTTGTAAACGTAAATTTTCTAAGTGCTGTTTTTTTGTGATTTGTAATTAATACTGTAATTGAAATATAATAAAAATAAAAAACAAATATATTTTATCTAGGTGATTGATTGTTCATCAAGCTGCTATTAAAAAAAAAATTAATAATAATAAAGTTTGTTATATATATTTAAAAAAAAAGAAAATATTTATTATATTTATTTGAGAGATTACAGGTAGAATTCGCGTATAACCATTCTACCCGGGTTATAGAAAAATACTTACCAAATTTTGCAGATATCTGCCTAATAAATTCTAATATTATTAATTATTATTAAATTTTTGTTAATGTATCCGGTATTTATTGCATTTGCATCCAATGCCTTAATTATTTGTGAATAGACGATCCAGTTGTTGTGTCTTTATTTAATTCAAGAAATTGACAACTTCTTTACGATACCTTCTTAAATTTTTTATTGTTTTAGTAAATCTCTACAAATTAAAGATGTGAATTTTTTTTATAAACCATTTATTTCATGAATACTACATATTTCCTTAAATATTTATAATGAATTTCTACAATGCATTTATGAACTTTGTAAAGTTCTTTATTTTGACAATTTGGTATTATTTTTTAATATCCAAAACACACTGTACTTTGAATTCATCTTTTTAAAAAAAATATATATATAGTTTTTATATATATAATTATGAATATTATAATATACACTTAAAAATTACTAAAAAAAAAAAATAATTAAATATTATGATCAAAAATGGTTTTTTCTTAAATATTATATAATATAGAAAAATAAAATATCACTCCCAATCTCATATAATTTTTTATCATATTTTGTTTATATACAATTAGCCACTGAAATCCATAACCATTCTTGTTTGTTTTTTATATAATTTAATAGGTAAATCTATAATATTTTCAAAACCAGCAATCATTGAATCAATATTATTCCATAATAACCAAAATATAATACCATAAAATAAATATGTAACAAGACGATCTAAAATATATAAACGATTTAATGTTTTTTTACATTGTGGCATTGATTCTAAACTTTCTTTAATTATAAATAAACGTATTCCCATTATATAATTATATATATATTCTTCCCAACAAACTTGTTCTAAAAAGAATTCAAATTTCTCCTGATCACGACTATTTAATTTACGTTGAAGCTTTTCTAATCGATCATTTTTAAAAGTCCATGTTTTTGTCGTATAATATTGTAATATTTCCAAACCCAATGAGATTCGTTTCTGTAAATTCACCAAACTGTAATAAAAAAAAATATTAATTATATTAATTTTTAATTTTATACATATTACACTTACAATGGTTTCTTTCTCAATAAAAATAAACACATATCAACAAAATATGCTGGTAATATATGAAATAGATAAACACGTATAATATGTAAATAATAATTTGATGTTATATCACCACCAGGATACCATAATGAAAAATCTAATGGATATTCATAAAATAAACGTTTACCAGATGTTATAGATTCACCCCATGACATTAAATATTTATTAGCAACAACAGTATTATAAAATTCAACTTGATCAGTTTTTTTTTGTCCACGATCCCATGTAGCAGCAATAATACCATTTATAGCTATATCAACTGGTACAACAGTAGCTGGAAAATCTGGATTACAATGCATTGTACGTATAATACCACGTGCACCACCAATCATTAAACCAGTTGGTCCATTTACACCTTCTACCCAACCAGGTATTGGTTCTTTAATTGCAGCAGTAACTATATAAATAAATTTGAATAAAATATATATATTTATAGTTTTATAATAAATGTAAACACAATCGGTAAAATTATAAGAAATCGATTGGAAAAATGTAGACTGAGTGTGAAAATATGAATATCTATTAAGAAAATGTCGACTGAGAAAATAAAGTTTAATCGAAAATATCGGAAAGTAAAAAATTCTATTGAAATAGTTCCAGTTTTTTTGAGCAAATCTTTACTGAGCAATTATAGACTGAGAAAATATTTTAAATATTTCAGCATTTTGAAAAGCCGCTGACTGAAATCTTATAGACTGAGAAAATACTGACTGAAACATTTTCTCAGTCAACATTTGCTAAAATTAGCTAAGTCGAAATTTTCGCTGTAGACATTATGAATAGCATAGTAATAGTTTGCATAAATAAAAACTTAACCATAAATTATAATATTAATTATAACTTACCAATTGATGGTCTACAAATTACAATTGGCAATTTATTGCCATATCTACAAATCAATTTTTCTGTAACAGCTTTACTGAATGCATATGTATTTGGTAAACCATTTAATAATCTATAAATAAATATGAAAATTATTAATTTCTATAAAAAAAAATATATAAATTTATTATAATTTATACCCTGGTGTCATTTCTGTTATTATTTTATCATCTAATGTTCTTGCAATTAATAAAATATTCAATGGATCATGTTCAATTGGATATTCACGTTCTTCCAATTCATTTTCATTACAATGACAATATGATGTTGATACATGTGTAAAGACAATTAATTTTTTCATATTTTCAGCTAATTTTAACATTTTTTCTGTACCACCAACATTCATTTCAACAGCAACTTGTAATGGTTGATCAAATCTAACATTTGCAGCACAATGTATTATTATATCAATATTATTAATTAATTCATTACGATCCGTATCATTTATACCCAAATTTTCTTCTAAAATATCACCTTTAATTACTTGAATTTTATTTATTATGTTTGGATTGTTTTCTAGAAGTTTTTTAAAAATCTGTAAAATAAAAAAAAAAAAAAAAAATATATTTAATATTACAGAGTAACAAGAAAAACGTGGTCTCTGTACTCGAAAAAACAAAAAACAAATCCTTCTAAAATCCTCGCGTAGGGACATAGTTATATAACTCTAGCTAAGCTAAGTATATAGGATACTAGTCGTACACCGAGCATATCACAAGACTAGGAATCCTGTACAATCATGTCATAGCTGTATAGATATCACAACGAAAACTTCATTTGCATGTGTCTAGCGGTAACCAGGGCCAGAGCTCTCTTGGTAACTACTACCTTAACGAACTAAACGGCGTACAGAAACTGAAGATTTACTTAACGACACGATATGGATCTAAAATAACCTCCATGCTATTGAACATAAGAATGTGTGAAAAATGTTGCTAAAACGATACTTGGAATCCTGGAAAGTATGTTTGGGGCTGGACAACCGAATTAACCAACCATTAATTCAAAAATTGTAATTTTTTTATTCAAAAGTAGTTATTTTTTTATAAAGCTTTAATTTGTATCTCTTTAATTATCTTTATAATTTTATTGGGAAACATTTTACTTAGGACACCCTGTAATTATGCATTAAAATATGATAATTTTGTATATTCTCAAACCACGAAATTTCTTTAATTTCTTTTAATTAGTATAGTTAATTAAAATGCATTTTTAAATTTACTAATTAATGTTAATAGGAAATTTTATGATAATTGAAAATAATACATTTATTTTTTATTTTAAATATTTAAAAATACATTTTTTTATATGTTATTTTCATTTCTCGTTTCATTTTATGTTAATTTCTCGAAATTAACATAATGTTTTCACTGTAATATGTTATACTATATGAGAATTATTACAAAAATTCCGGAACAATCTTCTATAAATACAACCAACTGTTGGGATATGCTGATGACATTGACATAATTGGTAGGACAATAATATCGGCAAAGGAAGCACTGATAAACCTAGAACAAGCAGCGAATAACATGGGATTTGAGATAAATGGAAATAAAACTAAATGCGTGAATGAATAAGAAACACAGTCCAGAATTTATCAATGGGTAACCTAATCCTTGAAGAATAGTGCTGGAGAACAGATCCTGCTACGGAATTCGCATGCATCTAAAATCTCGTCAATTATGGCACTGTTTCAACAATGTACAAAACTTTAATTCTGCCAGTTATTGTACGCATCAGTTCTGTTGTAAACGTGGATGCTATGTAGAAGTGATGAAAACTTACTTGGTTTATTTGAAACGAAAATTTTAAGGAAAATCTATTTTAAAAGTGGTAATTTGAGAAAAAGATAAAATCAAGAAAAAAAAAACAATATCAAATTTTTTTTTTTTGTATAACTTACCATTGATTTTAAATATTCATCTTTTCTAGTTAGTGGATCTGTACCACGTTTTGTACGTATCATTAAATATAATCGATTTAGATTTGGGCAATCTCTTAATAATTTCTCAACTAAAACTTTTCCCATAAATCCAGTTGAACCAGTTATAAAAATATTTTTACCAGCATACCATTCTGGTATACCATTTTCAAAGGGTATCTCTTTAATTGGCGCCATCATTTACAATATATTTTTTAATTTTTATTTATAGCTGATTCATTAAAAGTCCACAAAATTTATTTTATTTAATCTGAAAGAAAATTAAAGAAAATTTATTTCTAAATTAAAACAATAAATTGAAAAATTTATTTATATATATAATATTTTTTACAATTCCAACATAAAATTAATTGTTATGAGTCGCATGAACTCATTGATATGACCAAGCTTTGGTATTTAAAGTAAAAATTGGGTATAATCAAAACCCCAAAATATTTTTAAATTTCATTAAGAATTTTGTTGATTATATTATATTAATTGTTCTAAAGTTCCAATATAGAAATTCATTTTAATCATAGCTAAATAAATATTTTCTAAAAAAAAAAAGTTTAATTTACTTAGTTGCTTACTTCATATCTGGTAGCTTTAAAATCTGTACAATTCTTTAAATAAATATTTGTTTAAAATCTTAAATTAAATAGCTAAACAAAAATATTAGAAAAAATTATTTTTGTCTGTATATAATTCAATTTTTGAACTTTCCTCATCTACACTTCTTTATATTTTAACCAAATAAAAATATGTTTTTTTTTTAAATTAGTATGATAAAAAGTATAATTAATAATAATAATAATTTTAATATGTTAATTAATATTTAATTAAAAATTGAGAAAATATTTATTAAATATTGGGTTTTTATAAATATTATTTTCATATTTTAGGATAAACAAATTTTTGTGGAAAAATCCCCAAATTTATATGTAAACACTCAGGAACGTAACTAATTTGTTGGTCAGATATGTCGTGACTCCCACCGAAATTGAATGGAAAATAATATCATGACAAATTTTAATATAATTAGTAAAGTGGAGTATCTTATCCTAATCAATCTTAGACGCAAGCACCACCTTCCCATTACTAAGAAAGAAAATAGGGTCATACGAATGAAACTGAAACTGATTATAATATAAAATCTTGAATCTTAAAGCTTGGATTATTGCATTTTCTCAATATGTGCTAATTTGCTATCCATAGTGGATTAAGAGCTATGATATGTTTCCATCACCAAACAAATCTTAGTACTTAGACACAAATGCTTAATACAAGCAATTAAATAAAAATAAATACATAATTACAATTAACAAGCCGATTCAGAATTCCTTAAAAGAACGCTACTACCTACTTCCCTACAGAAATAGCAAAACTTTAAAAAAATTGGTTATTTATTCATAGAAAACGTTAAAGATTCGAGTAAACTGAAGCTGGCTAGAGTAATAAGTAAGATAGTTAGTTCGTTAAATAAGTGGAATGGGTCGATACGTTTTGTGATGATGATGTAACGTTCGACTGTTAGAAACTGGCATACGTGCGAGACAGTCTCGAGGTTCCCATTCTTTTTAAACCAACCAACCAACTTTCTCCCGCTGTCATCTAATTCGATGAAAAATAAAAACTAAAAAATTAGACCCTGCTCTAATAACTCTTATTTATGGAGAACTGTAATCTATTTCTATAAATCCTAACAATATTATTAATGAGTAATAACAGAACGGAATCACTAAATCAGGTACGATCTCTTTAAAAGAAATTTTCTGGGTATACGTGCCTGGGTATCAGGTAGCACTATATTATTTAGTACCAAAATTATTATCTTGTTATTTAATTAACATTTAACAATTTTTTTTTCCTATATAATAATTCTAATTCAAATTTCTATCGTTTACCAATAAAATTTTATGCCGCACCTAGTAATTTATTTAAATAAATATAGAATACCCATCACAAGATCTACGAAAATATTCTTCCGGCTTACAAAAAAAAAAGTGTGAAATATTGAACAATAAGAACATCTAATTAACACTTTTACCATTTTTGGCAAACAAATTTACTTAATTTTGAAAAATAAAAATTGTAATTTATATATAATTTTTCCGTATTTTAATAAATAAAAGCAAATCCTATAAATTTAAAGAAAATATATATAATTATATATTATTTTTTTTTGTGAACCTATTAGGTTTGTAATCTTTCATTAAATTTATTTTGTTTATAATATAACTTAAGTAAATAAACATAAAAAACATTTATTTTATGAATTAAATTTACGTTAAAAAAATCGTTTCTTTTTTTTAGTTTTTAAGAAAATAAAATGTCTCATTAATTAACATCTTCAATATTATTTTTCACGGTCAATGGTACTGGCGTTTTTGTCTTTACATATCTATTTAATAAACATATTTTTTATGACCAAATAACAATTCAAATGATTCACATATTTATTATGATTTTGGTTGTAGTTTTACATTGTTTTTTTTTTTTATTTAACTCATGTGATTTAATGAATTTGGAAAATTTTCATAAACAAAAATTTTACTAATTATTAAGAGAAATTTTATTAGAAAATAAATATTTGAATTTCAATTCTGGTAATATTTATGATAATTGTGTAGCATATTTTTATCATTATGAAGTTAATGATGTCGGGTGTCTTAAGTGTTTACGGTTTAAGAGAAAAAAACGTGCCATCTCTATATGGAATAATAATTAAGGTTAAAATAAAAAATATAAAATCGAATAAGAGAATATCTTTATTTGGATGGGAAAACATATTTTTTGAAAGTTACTTCTTTTACATAATTTCCGTAATAGAAAAATTCCTACATTAGATTAATGTATAGGAATTCTGTGTAAAATTCTTATGGGAACGAAGGAACTCTGAAAGTTATAGAACTGTCACAAACTGATGATAATAAAAGTCTTTCTACCAACTCAAACAGCTTATATCTCAGCTTCATTGCTATCCTATATCCACTACATCTAATGTGACAGACTTTGAAAAACTTTTATGCTGGGGAACGACCAGGCATTTGTCATTGTCAAACATTGCTGGCTTAACACACCACATTGTGGTACATTTGGTAGACCAGCAAAAGTTTTTTTTAAAAAATTTATTTTGTCGTATACCCAAGAATTCAAAAATGGGTTAGCCATTGACTTAAGTCAAAATGTATTGAATTAGCCATTAGAGCTAATCTGGGTACCAAGTCGAAGCAGTAAATAGATTATTTATATTTATTAATTAGTATATAAGTAATCTACAGAAAATATAATACTATCTTTTATTAGTACAATTAGTAGAAGACAGAAGCATTAAAGATTATACGTGATATAATTTAATTAACTATATCAATTACAAGAAGTCAGTACTGAAAATAAATTAAATAAGGCTAGTTTTATTTAAATATTACATAAAAGTGTTTGATTAATTGACCCACCACCAAAAAAAAGGTTAACCATTGCTGGTATGTCCGTTGTAATTTTTTTTAACATATTTAAAAGGATTTCTATAAATTTTAAGATTTCTCCTGAAATATTTTTTAAAAAATTGGATTCATAAATTGCTCATGCAATTCCAGTATTAAATTATGTAATCATGTACCGAATACCAAACCTTAATATGAAAAACCCTTAATATCAATATGACATAACTGAATTGTAATGTGTTTAAATTGCTTTCGGTAATTTTTAAAAAAAATTACAATAAAACTTTTGAGAAAAGAATAAGAAAAAAAATATATTTTCTTTTAAATCGTTCCGATTGTAAATCAACAACACACCATCAAATTAACTTGCAATTTTAACCACTTTCTTTGACCTAGTACCACATAAATTAAAATTATCTGCATTTTATGAGGTTTTTCACCGTAGCATTATCAGTTACATAAGATTGTTCAGTTTAAATGTTGACAAGGTTAATTCAGAAAAGATAAATATTATTATTATTTTTTTTTTTTGCAGAGAAATTTTTATTTTTATTAATTTCTCGTGACTGTATATAAGATTTATTCAGAAATGGGTTTGCCAATAATTATATTATGCATTTTATTAAATTAATTTATCGAAAATATATTAAAACTACGATTATATTAAAACTACGATTGTTTTTCTGCATATAAAATATTTTGTCATCTCCATAACATTTTAAAATTGAATTAATTAATTTGAATTAATTATTTTGAATTAATATATTATGCATCAGAAATAATGATAGGATTAATATTTAATTGTATATAATTAATATTTAAGTTTTAACATTACAAATTCCCAGTTTAAATAATTTATACTGATCTGACATATTATTATTTATATATCTAAGTTGTATAATCATATTTCGAAGAATGCATCCGTCACAAAAACTTAAATCTTCTATCAATTAATTTTTATTTATTGTTTTTAATATCCGTTCTATATTTTTGTCCATTTTATAGAAATTTATCATAGGCATCCGGATGGTAATGTAAGAAGGTCACTTGATCCTCCTGGCTTAGTTGAGCACATATTCTTACATTGATTTTGGTATGGCAATTAAAAATAAGATGGAATTATCAAAGATGCAACCAAATGAAGTATTAAAAATTATATTTTTCTACTTTACAAGTATGTACTACTCGTAATACTATAGTTTTTGAAACTTTCAAATCCATGCAAGTGCATATCAGTATCATTAACAAACTGCTAGTTTACATATAAATCAGAAACAGGTTATTAGAAACCCCAAAAAACAATAATGTAACTTTTGATCACAAGCGTATTGTAATCAAAACTCTATAAATTTCAATATTTTAGTAATGAATATTTTATGACATCCGCCAATAAAGTGTTGTTCCTCTACGCGTTATAGTTTCATTTTCTACACTTTAGAGTAGACAAATAACATAGAGACAAACAAATTTCGTGTAGACAATGCCGACTATGGTGTAGATGTAGACAATGTCGATTTTGTGAGATCTGTCAAAGTGTCAAACGTAAAATTATTAGATCATTCTTCATCCAGCACATAAAGTTCGGTTTGGATTTGGAATTTATATTAATAATTTAATAAAAATATATTTTTTTTAATTTATTTTATACACATAAAAGGCAACGCGTGTACAACAATGACGTAGTCTACATCACGTACGTTTAAGTCGCACAACACTGCTTTAAACCGAAAATATATACTTTAATTTAAATCATTTTCCACTTCCTTCTCTATCCAAAACAGTCAGTAAGTCAATTTAAATTTAATAGTAAATTATTAAAACCTAATATTTGTAAATATAAAATCATAAAATTTGTTTTATTTTTGATTCATAAATTTTTGCACAATTAATTATTTTTTTTTTTTCAATTTTTCTGAATATATAATTTTTATAAATTTTAATATAATTTTTATATAATTTATATTCATTCAATTATTTTTCAACGTAAATTCATAAATAATTATAATTTTGTTTGGGTAGTTTTTGTATTAATTAAAATAATTACTTTTGGTCACATATTATTAAACAGGTATTTAACAACAACAACAACAAAAACATAATTGGAATTCAAACACTCACGAATTAACTTAAAGATATCTAATAAAGTTAGGTACATTAATTCTAATTCTTTAATAAAAACTTGTTATTATGAAGACGACAAAATGTAATGTCTTAAATTTTGCAAATATTGATTAATATTAACAAACCCAATTCTAATATTTATGTTTATGTATAACCATAATTTTTATTTTAGAATGACCTTAAAATTTTATGAATTCTAGAAATTAGCAGCAAATTTGAATGTCTAATATTAATCTCACTATGTAACTATGCCTATAATATTTAGCACAATTGCCTTTTATACAATGTTGCGAAAACAACATTGATGAATAATAGACCCATTTTAATTCAATATTAAAATTATAGTTCATGTATTGTCATATTTAATTCATTTGTCTGATATCTTTAGACTTTTAATGTTGTTTCTTGTTTTAAATTACCAAAAATATATTTTTTATGCTATATTTCTTTACCTTGATTAATTTTATAATCTAGAATTTCCAAAAAAAAAAATCAAATATACGAAATTTTAGCAGTTTATTAAAGAATTAAAATCCTATTTCACCTTTTTATTAGATTTATTATTTATTTCTGGAAACATCAATTTTATGTCAATAACTTAATAAGTTGCGAAATTCTATAAAATTTGTAAAATAACGAATATTGTCTATCGCTGACCACCATAAAAGTTATGTAAAGTAAAATAATATTATATAAAAATCTTTATTTATCACTATGAATTAAACACTGCAAAAATTATCATACTGCTTTTAAATCAAAGATTTATGATTACTTTACTTATACAATTACTAATATTTTGCAGGCAGCCTACTTCTTTGAATATTACCAATAAAGAAATCAATGTACAGAATTTACAAACTTAAAAATTGAAGGTTACTTTTCATACTAAACATTAGTGTAGAAATTAAATAGTATTGCTAATTCTATATTCTATTTACAAGTTATAGTAAGTTATAATGTATAAAACGGATACATAGAAACAGGGTATCCCAGTATAGTAAGTAGGCCACCATAGTCATCATGTAGGTAAGCTTTGGACTGGAACTCGAAAGGAAACGTGGTCGCACACTTGGAAGAAAACTACAAATAAAAAAGTTGCAGAGTTCGAAAAGACGTGGACTGAAATCAAGTTGATATCAATGAACCGAACAAGATGGAAATCGATCATTGACGCCTTATGCTTTACGATTTACGAGCAATAACAGGTTCTAAGAAGAAGAAGACTTGTTGGATAGATAAATGAATCATTCTCATATATTTGGATTGCTTAGAAAATTTACTAGGAAAAATATATGATTAAAAGAGTGGAGATGTTTATTTCAGTCGTATCTGCTACTTCTATTGATAGATGGCATATTCGATTTCTAAATTTCAACCAAATCCACTATCATTAATTGACTAATTTTATGTTATTTATTTTTTTTTAATTTTAAAATATATAGAATAAAAAGTATTTAAATATTTTCTGATGAATCTGTTCTATAGTTTACTAGGACACCCAGTATACCTATAATAGAAATATTAATTATCAAATCATTATTCTTCTTAAAAGGCGTCTTTATCTATTGAATGATTGCGTATATTATCATAAATGATTGTAAAGTTTATTTTGAAAGTTTCAGTTCAATTTGATTGTGGGTATTATTTTATTACCTTAAAAAAAAAGGTTACTCCAGAAGTTTTTGTAAAATTATGTAAAAATCAATGTAAAAAAATTTTTGTGGTCTTTTCTTATTAACATTTTGTTACAAAACTTGTAAATTTTTGGGATTTATTTTGATTAATAACAAACTGAAAGAAAGAAAACATCAACCCACATTTATTCATTATCATCAATATTATATTTATATATTTTTCTTAAAGAAAAATTCAATTTCAAATGGAAATGAAAACGAAAGTGATAATCCCAGTGTCTATGACAACGACATGACAAATATTGTTTACCTTTAGGTGATCCAAAAAAAGTAGAGTTTCATAATAAAATGTTATTAAGTAATAAAATCAACAAATGCATTCGTAGTGCAAATATATTTATTATGTCGGACAGCAAAGCAGCCCTCAAAGCCTTGGATTCATACTTCTTTGAATCTAAACTTGTATGGAAATGCTCATCAGCGGTCAAGCAACTGGCCCCAAACAAGAGATTTAATCTGTTCATGAAGGAATTACGGGCAACTAGATTGACGATGAAATAGCGAGAATAGGTAATAACTGACACTTTATCGGACACAAGCCATTTATTAAGATCCATATAATAATAAAGTGAAATAAATTTACTGGAACAATATCGCAGGCATACATCAATGGAAGCGGTTCCGACATTTTTTAAAAAGGAGAGCTAAATAAGTGCTCATACTTATAACTGAGCTACGCTAATGTACCACCTGAACAATCTGAAAATCTGATAATAGAGCTGTCGGTTATGTTCAGATGACCAAGACACTGCGGGAGCATATCCTCTGCGCTTTCGAGGTTGTAGCCCGAAAAAGCTAACACACCTGGTTAAGGTATTTCTAAGGCCTTTCGAAATAAAGTCTAGCCCTCAGGAAGATTCTGAGCTGCTATGAAAGCCTAGATATCATCTGACCAAATATTAGTACAGTTTG
Organism: Rhamphomyia laevipes; assembly: GCA_963920725.1. Taxonomy (NCBI): domain Eukaryota; kingdom Metazoa; phylum Arthropoda; class Insecta; order Diptera; family Empididae; genus Rhamphomyia; species Rhamphomyia laevipes. The sequence continues at coordinate 50,888,907 of OY987257.1, forward strand.
TACCTTGGCCTTAACGACCTCATAATAATCAATCAAGCAATAAATTTACGATTTTTTTATTGATATGTAAATTTTCTTTTCTATTCACTTTTTACCACGGATTATTGAGATTTGAGATAGAATATTATGTCGTATCTTGTATGTATTTATATAATTATGCAATTATTCGTTGGAATTTAAAATGCACAAATTGCATTCTTATAAACAAGGTAATAAAAAGTGTAATAAATGTTAAACATAATGTTTATAGCTTACTACATGTATCAGATGGATGTCATTATTATACATATTAACAAAATTTTACAGAAATGGTAATGGTAAATGATTAATATTTCTATTAATTACTATAAAATATTTTCGTTTAAAAATAATTAAAAAAATAAGTAAAATTAATGATACTGTTTTGTACTGGAGACAAGTTAATCTCTTTATAGTAATCTTAAATTATTTATAAATTATTGACTTAAAAACAAATTCTTATATGTTAATTGTGTTATTCTATTCAAATTCTTAGTCCAAAAATATATTAAAACGCTTCAATAATTATTAAAATGGTAATCCAAAATATCATTATTCTTGCATTACGCAATCTTTTGAAGATCTTTTATATAAATATTAAAAACCTAAAGTTAAATTAATGCTAATTTACAAAAAAATGTATCCGTACAACCAAAATTGTAAAAAAAAAATATATTGACATTATTAATATAGAATTATAAACTTGAAGATCTTCTATATCTATACAAATACAATAACCTCTAAATTTCTAAATCCATATTTACCAAGACAACATATTTTTTACACAACTGTACAGAGAAGGCACAATTCATGCATTGTGAGTTTAATTTAGGGATATCCAATAACTCGTAGACAATGTTTAATATGTATTTTATATAAATTAGTAATTTTGAAATGTTCTCAGTGAATTTAAAGACCTCAAAATTAATACAGACACCAAGATCACAAATTTACTTATGCTCGCTTTTAGAACAAACCAGATATAATTCGGAGATGTTTAGATAAATGGGATTAGAAATTCTTTGAGATAACGTTGTGTACCACGTATTACGGACGCGTACGTGAAAATCTGATTGGAATTACTATGAAATATTGCTGTGTAGGTAGACATGTACACTTATGAGTATAAATTAATATTTGTTCACCCTCGATTTGAACAAAATATGTATTTGTAGCAGTCTTTCCGTCACGACTCTCTTCATATAGTAAAATATTTTATTTTATATAAATAATGTTAAGCTTTCAAAATTCTTAGTATCTTTTTTACATATAAAATGTTACATTTATATGAAAATTCAGTTTTTTATGATATTAAAATTTATTTTACAATTCCATAATTTTTAAGAATTTAATTTTTTTAACAATTAAAAACTAATTAATAATAAATTGTATCATTTTTTATATGTATATTATATAAAATCATTTTTTTATTTTATAATATATTTTCTATTTCATTTCTCAATTTCTATATTATTTCCATTGACCTAGATGAAAAAAAACATTAAATAATTAAATAATTATATAAATAAGCATAAAAAAATATATATAATTTTTTCTCTTTACATTTATCTCATAAACATAAATAAAAACCGATGCTATGATCATTTTATCTGTTATAAGTTTATAATACTAAACATAAAAATAAATAATATTCAATAAAGCATTGCACATGTATAAAACCTACGTAATCTTTCGTAATAAATTGCATGAATTTCTCATCTTCCAGACTTACAAAAGTTATGCTATGCACTCTGGCTAATATATCTTTCAAAGTGAAATTCTATCATGTATGAATAACATCGACAAAAAAGCAATATGTAATTTATTTATATGATATTAACAATTATTTTACAAGGTATTTTAATTAAATGACATTTTAAAATTCTATGATTTATATCTAATTTCATTTAATTAAATATTATACTAACATACATTTTTCATTATTTATTATTTGGGTGCAATTCATCATGTAAAAATAATTCAAATTATAATTTATAAATTTGGTATGTAATAATATAAAATAAATAAAAATGAAATAGTAAATAATAAAAATTATTTAAAAATATCCGGAAGAACTAATTTAGTAGTGACTACTACCTTTTATGTAAAAATAAAATTAACGTGTAAAGTCCGCTCTAAACTTTAGTTGTCTACATTCTTGAATAAATATTAAAAATAATATGACTAATTAAATCACAATGAAAATATCAATAATTAGTTAGTTTTAAAAAATAAAATAAAAATTTAATTTCAATATGAATAAATAATCATTTATATTTGAAGAAAATTGATGAAAATTTATTTATCTAGTAAAATCTGTTAAAACCAATTGGAATCTGTTAAGGTCTTCTGAATGGCTACTTAACAGATTTTGGTCTCTGTTACCTAGGGGCGCCATTCAAAAAGTTAATCATTTAATTGATTTTGTAAATTTTTTATTCAAATATTGCTTTCAATGGGCTGTAAATTAAAAATCTTTCTGATACTAAATGAACTTGCTGATTTACATAATGCCTGTAAAGCTTTGTACGAAAACTGGGCGGAAATATTCAAACTATTACAAAACTATCAGAATATGATACCTTATTCAAGTTATAATCCAATCTCCAACTATTAGCATTCAAACGAAATTGATGACATATTAGAAATCCACTTTGGAAAGGTTGTGGTTTAATGGCTCTAATTTAAAATGAATATAGAGAATTGTTGATTAAACATCAATTTTCTGAAACTAAATCCGGTTACTTCACACAAGAATAATAATAATATGCTTCAATTAATTGCTAGTTATGGTTCACAAGAAATAGATGCTGTTCAGTAGAACTTAAAAGTATAATAAATATTACTGGAAATTACAGCAAACCTATACAACACTGAACCAAATAAGAATTATATTGACGATAATCTGCAGATCAAGTATCAAAATTTCAAAATATAAGATAATTTGTAATGATTTTCAATTTTTCCAAAATGAAAAACATCAAATCCAGAAAATATAATTTACTAATTTTATTTTTATAATATTCACTTACTTTTTTGGCACTTTATAATCGAGATTTTTTTGCACTTGAATTGTTCGATATCAAAATAAAAAATTTTAATTCACAAAAATTAGATTTTTCATTTATAAATGAAAGTTTTATTTTGGAAAATAATTAAAAATATTAATTCACAAGAAATTAACACCTTCTATTATTAAAGTTAACACGAAAAATTCTATTTTAAAAAATTATACGTTTTTTTTTTATTTAATTATTTATTTTATATTATTTTATTAAATACAAAAATAATTTATATTAGTTTTATTTATTTATTTATTTATTTTATTGAAATTGTAAATATATGTAAATATTTATGATGATATTTTTTAAATTCAAAACAAAATTAACGTACAAAATCCAAATTTCGTAATAAAAACGCTCGTATATTATTTGATATCAAGTCTGACGAAGACTGACTGACTCTTTACTATTTTGACTATGGATTGAAAATAATAAACTGAAAAATATTTGAAAAGTGAAAACGCACTTTACATATATATATATAAAAAATAGCAAGTGTTTTCACGTTGATGGTTCACAGAAAACTGAATTTGAAAATTGATCGTCAGTTAAATTATAAACTTTTTTTGTGGCACTTGCAAAATATTTATGTATTTTAATATGAGATTTTATAATCATAAGAAAATCAGTAACTAAAAAAAAAATTAATAAGAATTCTGATTTTCCAATTAATCAGATAATTTTTGTAAAATATTTTTTTTTATGTTATTAGTTATAATGTTTTATAGATTTATTTTAATTTTTTAGTAGGTATCGGAAATTTGTTATTTTTTTTTATTAATGTTAATAAATTAGATAAAATTTACATAAAATATTTTTTAACAACTTTATACATAGAAGAATTTATTTATTTTTGTATTATATAAATTATTTGTAATAAGAATTTTAATATAAATCTACTTTTTTATAATGAAAATATAATTTAAAATGTGCAAAATTGCTGACAAATTTGTAATTTTTAAGCAACATTTACAAAATGTGAATACAAAATTATTCAATAATAAATTTATTATTACAATATGAAAATTAAAATTTCGATTTCCTAAAGAAGAATACGCAGTCCTTCGTAAGTCCAAATATAACTTATCAGTTTTTACCATGCAGGCACACTAATTCATCAATCTCTGTCCTCTAAAATGTAATTGGCAAATTTGAATCAGTTAAATGATAAATTATTCATTATTTATAACTCATCATGAAAACTGTTCAGGTACAGTGATTTTATATTCCAGGTGCAAATTCAAATATCATGGTCCTTTGAAAATTTAATGATCCTTTTGAAAAGTTAATGATATTAAATCATTCCGGTTTGCTTCTTTTTAAACTTTACCTAATCACATTTTTTTACGGGTCGGATTATTAACCACTCGCCAAACCAACTTTTACAGGAGTCGTTGTAACCAAATGTAAGAATTTTCTCTACTTTAACATTTCGGATTTGTGGTTTTAGTCTGCAAAAATGTGGTATATTTTTGCAGTTTCCGGAATCCACCTCGATGAGGTAGAGCAAGGACTTGATTATGCACTCTGATAGTTACGGTACAGCTGGATCAGCGATCGGTCAATGCTTTCTATGTAGATCTCAACTCATACCACCTCTATTCATGAAAACATCATTCGGAAAAAGAATGTAGAAGTTCTTTGATATCTACGAACTTTTGTTTATAAATTCAAATTTATTGTTTAGCTCGCGGTTTGTTATTCCGCTTTTCATTATTGTTTTGCTTTTACTTATTTAGCGCTTTATTATTTAAATTTGTATTAATAATTTGTTATTTGTAATTCGCAACACGATTTATTCGATGTTATTACAAAAAATACAAAAATTAATGATCAGTAAGCAAAATAACTAAAGCAAAATAAGCAAAAGTTAAATTAAAACCACTAATAAGAAAACTTTATTTTCTTATAGCTTATTGAAGACCAATGACCAACCTCAATAAACTATAAGAAAAATATTATTTTCGTAATCTAGAATTTAAAATGTCTTTTATTTATTTTTATTTTTTTCAATTTTTAACTATAAATCCGAAATTAAACCTCAAATATAAAAACTGTCGGTCAGTAAATGTGATAATTAACATTATCCTTGAAATTTTTTATAAACTATGTAAAATTCTATAATTGTTATGAACTTATATATATAATAATAAATATTAAACTTGAAATAAAAATCTATTTAACGAAAAATATGTTTTATTTTTCTATTATTTCTTTTATAATCTTAAGATTTTATTAAACTATATTGAACAAAAATTTAAACACCGGAACCATCACAAAAAATTAAATTTTTATATCTTTATAACTTTCAATGTCACCAAAAAAATTTCATCAAACAATTGAAATTACTTTAAATGAATTAATTAGATTTTTTTTTTTTACTCTTATTTTCAACAATTATTTTTAAATGCCAATATAAATATGAGGAAGATGGTGTCACTATATACTCTGCAAAATGGAAAATTCAAATTTTTTAACTACCCAAATGTAAAGAAAGGTCAATTAGATTTATAGTTTATTATTTAAATTAGCTCCATCAAAGCTAATAATAATTCTGTTTTTGAGAAGTGACCTTTTTATTTACATTAGGAATTCACTTAAATTTTATTGGTTTATTTTTAAGGTATTATACATAATTCCTAAGGCATGGCATATATACACTCTCGACTTACTTTTAAATACGGAATTGTTTAAAGGTCATCTTCGTACGATCAATTAGTCTGATAATAGATAATTTTAGTTTAGTTAATATAATTTTTTTTAACTTGTAATGATGCTATTAGGTGATTGTATAATTTAAAATTATATTGTCAGTGGCGGGCAGTGGAACTACTTATGAGCACAAAGTTAATTGGGTTGCAAGCTTTTTAGAGCGCAAAATGGAATACTGATTTACTAAAAACTAAATATCTAAACATATTATGATCATATATATAATTAATATCTATAGTATACGCATTAAGAATAATGTAGATCTTGTCAGATAAATATGCTAATATCTAAGGGGTTTAAAAGAAGCATAATCAAATAAAACAATAGGAGAAATTTAACGAAAGGCGTGTTTCTACTGAACGATAATGTAATTATTTACACTGCTATGTTGTCAAGAATTACATCATCCACCTTACACTCCAGATCTAGCAATAAGTGATTATTTCCTGTTTTCAAATTTGAAAAAAGACTTGCGTGCAAATCGTTCTGTCTACGAAACAATCGTTCTGTAAACAAACATTTTGAAGGCAAACATGAACGCTTTTTTTATGAAAGATTAAAAAAGTAATCGATTGATTTAGTCCATTGATGTACAAGTTCAAGGAGATTTTATTGAAAAATAAAATTATAATTTTAAAATATATCTGTCTATAAATCTCTTTCGTATATCTTAGAAAAATATTTTTCAAATTTAGTAAATAATCGTTGAATATTTTATAACTGTGTAGATTGGCTTTCCCAATGTACAAAAATCTTATGTACACCACTGTATATTTTTGGAAAAATAGTTAAAAATTCAAGGAACTTCTATTAAAGAATTTTTAAATAAAAATATTGTAAATAACAATAATAAATTAAAAATTTTATATAAAACTTAATTTACCATTTTCACATATTAATATCAGTTTGTAATTACACAGTAATATATAAAAAATATCGGAAGGAAATATAAAGGTTTATATAACAATATCTAGATCAAGGATAATATTTAAATTAATATTTAAATAAATATTTACTAATATTTTTATTTAATTATAAAGTTTTAAATAAACCTTAAATTTATCACTTATTCAAAATCATATATATACATATGAATTATAATAATAATTATAAGTTTTTATAAAGATAATATAATTAATTTTGATTCAAGGATTTTTATATGTTAAATCAACCAGGATCTGCCAAGATATTACCATGAAGAATGAAAATATAAAAACCAAAACAAAAAGAAAATGAATTATTTATGATAGGTATAATGAATATAAAGCAAAAATCTCTTTTTAATACCAAAAAAACTCAACTTGCTTAATTCATAAATTTCATGTGTCTACGCAATACAAAATATCCTTGAAAGAAATTACATGGTACAATAACATAAGAATTATTTATATGAAAGAGGTAATTTTCTTTAAAACTTGTTTATATGTAAGAAAAAATTCATTTAATTTTCACCTTTTGGCTCTATTATAGTCAATAAAATTTAATATTTTTTATTTATATTTGTTGTTAAAACGTCATCAAAATATTTTCTTCGAAACATACGTAATTATCAGTGCCGGCATGCATTTACTTTTGGAGCCCTTGAATTACAAATTCAAAAATTATTTATGCTGGATCCATAATACAAAGTTAATACAACTGAATTCAAAGTTACAAAAGTAATGACCCAATTACGTCTATAACACAGTTGTAAATGTTCCGTTGAAGCGCGTTGCCTTTGTGAATGTTGAAAGTACCTGCGGGTAAACTATATTAAAATTATACTTCCATTCACAATGCAAAGTCAGTAACAAAACACAAATTTCAACTTTTTGATTATATAACTATCGTTGAATATTCACACAATTCAAAATCGCTATAAGACTTGGCGGGATTATTAAAGTCACGGTTTCGAATAAAATCCCAAAGACATTATTTTTCACATACCTATAACAGCAAATAAAAATTACAAAGTTGGACCTGACAATAATGGATAAATAAAAAATGGTTGTTTATTTTTGTTGTAAATAATAATAGAATAAAGATTCTTTCTATATGGTATCATTACTTAGGTATTTCAGGGTATTTCCAATTATTAAGAAGAACATCTTTTCTTCAAAGAGGATATAGATTCAGAATCACGTATTCTATATTACAATTACAAACAATTTCATATGACGCAATTGTTATACGTTTACAAAATATATTTAATAATAATAAAAATAAAAGTTATATGGAAGTGCTAATAATTTTAGAAATTATTTATCATAATCTAAATATAAAAAACATTTCAAATTATTTGCAAATATATAAAAATAGTGCAATTATTTTGAAAAATATACTTAACGTTTAAGCAAATATTATATTAAAATGTTAATAAAATAAATAAATAGTTAAATTATAATGTTTAAATTTTAAATAATTAGTAGTTTTAATCATTTCAATAAAAATAAAAAGCAAGTTTTAATATAATATATAATTTTTTTAATTAAATAATATTCGATTTAAAGAATCGATTATTTAAAGAATCATCATAATTTACTTTCAAATATAATTTCATAAAATTTGATTTAGCATATTAAATAGGATCATAATGCATAATTTTTGTACTACATTAGCGAAGCATTACAGTAGTACCAAATAACATAAATTGAATTCCTTTACTGAAACTGAATTACTTGTAATGGTATACTTTTATCACTTATTAAAATAATGGCTATGCTTTAATTACACCAAATGTTATGAAATTTTTACTCCCCCATTACAATTTTCCATAATATAAATATATACGTTTTATTTATTTCTTAAATTTGTTATCATGATATTATTTAATAATAATTATTAATTATATAATTATATTAATTAAAGCTTCGGAATTTCAAATTTTACTTATAAACATGACCCAGACTTTTATGCAATTTTATCCAGAACAGAGAATTTAAAATAATTATATATTTCCTAGGATGAAATTGTATGAAAAATGGCGAAAAAAACTTGGATTTGAATTCAACAGAAAATCAAGCATACAAATATGCATCGATAAGATCTTCTCTGATGTTGAAAGGAGGTTTTCGTTTCAGTTTAGAGTATATAGCTATAATTAGTTATAAACCTATAAAGCTAGTTTCAATGCCAAATAAAACTGTTCTTTTTTAAACAATATTTTAAGTAAAAAAGCCTTTCGCAACTATTTTGAATCATATAAAACTGAATCGTAAGTAAACTGTAATTGATCTTCCTTTTATTTTTTTTTATTTAATAAAATATAAATGAATTAATATAAAATTTTTGTAAACAAAGTTTTGAAATTAAATATATTTTTGCATACAAATTTAATGCATAATTTAACGCATAAAAATTTGAACCAATAAAAATCCTGTCCCTGGTTGTCGACAGTGCCATCTAGTTACAAGTATTAGTATTAAATATGTAATTGTGGTGAATTAAGTATAAGGTGAAAATAAAAAAAAAAATTATTTATTTTTATAAAAATAATTTGTATGTCAGCAGTTGTCAATATCAGCTGTATTATTTTATGTTATATTATACGACGAATTTAAATTAATTAACAAAAAATCAGATTATAAATTTAAAATTCAACATTCAACATTTTTAATTTTTATTTATGTATTAAATTTACAATTAACAAAATATAGTATAAATATTTAAAATAGAAAATATTATATATAAAGAAGAAATTAATCAAAATAAATTATTATTATATAATAAAACAAATATTGAAGGTCGTCACTAGCGTGTTTAAAATAAGAACCAAAATAATGAAAACTGAATATTTAAATTATTCTTATTCCAATCAAAAAATATAACTAATTGTACTTTTTTTAGTAAGTTCTTTTTTTAAAAATTATGTATACATATAATCAATTTTCAATTTCTTTATTATTTATTACTTATCATAGTTCTCTGTAACTACGAATTAATTTTTTAAATGATAAAAAATCATTTTTGAAATAATAACAATAAGAAGAAAAAAAATGGATAATAATGGAAAAGGGAATTATAGTCCAAGAAATTTTATTTCACTTATTACTAAAAATTATTATATTGAAAGTTATTATGATGCATATAATTGGCGTGAATTTGCCTGTGGATGTGGATCAGCATTTTTTAATATTGCTATTACATATCCAATTTATAAGATGATATTTCGTCAAATGTTACATGGTGTTAATATGAAATCAGCTTATCGACAAATAAAATATGAAGGTCTTGGTTATTTATATCGTGGTATGATGCCACCATTAGCACAAAAAACTATATCATTATCACTTATGTTTGGAGTATATGATGGTACCAAAAATTATCTTATACAATCATTAAATACAGAATTATATACAGCAAAAATATTAGCTGGTTTAGTATCTGGTACAGCTGAATGTATATTATTACCATTTGAACGTGTTCAATCATTATTATCTAATTCAAAATTTCATGAACATTTTAACAATACACCACAAGCCTTTAAGTAATTTAATTATGTTTTTTTAATTGCTTTAGTTTATAATAATTGAAATTTTTCTTTTGAAGATATGTTTGGAGTAATTATGGATTTAGAGAATTATATAGAGGTATAGTACCTGTTTTATGGAGAAATGGACCATCGAATGTATGGTTTTTTGTATTAAGAGAAGAAGTCAATACTATGCTTCCAAAAACTGTAGTAAGAATTATGTTTTTTTATTAGAATTAATATCATTACTAAATTATTAATTATGATTATGAGTAATTGATAAAAGCAACTAGTTTTTCAATCGTTTTGTTTTAATAATAATTTATCAACAATTGCTAAATCAAGATATCTATAGAATAGACCATTCATTCATAACTGATTTTGTAGAAACAATGCAATTATCATCAAATCAAAAATAAATATGTTAATTTCTCTTATAAATTCGACTTAGATCAATTTACTTTATTTAATAACAATTATTTTATTATAATGTGTTTTAAAATACTTTTTACGAAGCACTTATTATTAGTTTTGATTTCATATAAATTTATTCATGAGCATAATATTCCAAATTTTATAATAATTTTTAGAGCAAATAACCAAAAGCTCAGTAAAGTTAAATTTTATTATTTTAAAATACAATTTATAAAAGTATGCTTTTAACATCGCTATTGACATATTGAAATCTTGTGATATTAAAAAGATTTTATCATTCAACACAAATTATTATTAGTCTCCAATGAATTTTCATATGTAAACAGATATATGGTATCATATATCTTATTATTAGATATGTGTATAGTTCATTGTACTATAATAGTTGTTGGAAGTAGTAACTAAAAGAAACGTTGCTGTATCAAATTACAAAATATTACTAAAAGTGTTGCATAAATTATTTATATTCTAGAAACTAATTGTTGTTGAAGAAACTGAAATTTAGTTTACCTAAAAATGTTGAATTTACCAAAAAATAATTAAAATTTGAAAAAATGAAATAATTAACCGTTTAAATTAAAATTAAAAGATTCTAAATTGAGACTAATCAATTCATTGTCATTGAGGCTTATTAAAATTTAAAACCTGGTATAAAAATTGATTTAAGTTTGAAATTGCCACAAAATCTAGATCGTGCAAGTATATACGTATATGAAAATATTATTAGTTAAAATATTGGGAAAAAACCAAATTGATTTTATATAATTGTGTTGCTTATATTCAAAAATTCGTCAATCGATTAAGCAATTTGTCATTAAATTGTTAAATAATAATTAAAACATTGAACATTTAATATTTATGATTAATTACAATTTATTTTTATTTATAGACTAGCTCTGCAAGGAGTATACAAGAATTTTTAGCTGGTGCTGTTATTGGTGCTTCGTGTAGTTCATTTTTTTATCCATTAAATGTAATTAAAGTATCAATGCAATCAGATGTAGGACATAAACATCAAAGTATGCTAGAAACATTTAATAAAATTTATAATGAACGTAAAAGTATAAGGCATTTTTATCGTGGATGTGGTTATAATGCTAGTCGATCATTTCTTAGTTGGGGCATTGTTAATGTTGCATACGAACAATGTAAACGTATTTTAGACATATATTTTGTTTAAAATAACACAAGAAATAGAAAAACAAAACAATAATTAATATATAAGTAAATTTTCTTTAAAATAATATATATTTAAAATTATATTCAAAATCCTACCTCGAAAATACAGTGTTTGAAAAAATATAAGTAAAAATTTTATAAAAAGCATCGAACATTATGATAAAAAGGAAATTATATATATATATATAATTAATTATATGCTTAAATAAAATATATTCCTAGGTAAATCGATAACAATTTTTATTTTTAAATATGTTTGTTCGTTTGCTTTTCATATAAAAAAACCATTAAAAAAATTATATTTTTAAGATCAATTAAAAAGGAAAAATTGAAGTGTTAGTCAACCCATCTGATTATTAAAATTTAATTATATTTACTTCTTTTTGGATTAAATAGAATACATAATAATTATTATTATTATCCAAATATTTTTTTAGTGCTTATTCGTCACAATAGCTATAATTTACATTTTATATGTTCATAATATTAAATTCCTACAATATAACACTATTTGGAATTCACCAAATTGAGTATATTAATATATATACATTTATGCTTCTATTTATCTGACCATATATATAAAAAAATCCAATTATAATTTATTTGTATAATAACACAAAGTGTAAATATTTAATTTAATTAAATTGTTTATAAATATTATTAATAATTACACGAAATAATGTGGTTGATGTGTGAAATTGTAATGTAAATTTTTAAAAACAAAAAAAATATAGGATATTAAAATATAAAATTTTATTTTCCATCGTTTTACTATTTTAAGTACATTTTTAACTACCTAACTTTACAATTGAGTTAAATAAAAAAAAAACAATAAGAAACATTTTATAGGTATTTTTTTTTTTTTAATTTTATTTTGCAGTTTTTTACAAACTAAGAAAAAAAAAACATTGTTTTTATTATTTTGTAACATTATTTTAATATAATCTTAAAAACTAAGAAAAAAAAAATTAGAGAAATAATATAAAATAAAAAAAAAAATATTAATAAATCGTTTCTGTGCTAATTATTACATTATCATAAATATCTGATGATTCTGTATTATTATGATAAATATTATTATGTTCTGCTAACATATTTAATTTTTGGAATGTTTGTTGACATATTTCACATTTATATGGATTAATATTACGATTATTATCATCTTCTAGTAGTTCTTTTTTGATTGGTGTTGTTGATTCTATTTTAGTTTGTACAACATCATGATAAACACATTTATGTTCATTTAATTGATATAATTTTGTAAATTTTTCATTACATATTTCACATTTATATGTTGAACGTTTACGATTAATACCATCATGTGAACGTAAATGAACTGCAATATAAAAAAATGTAAATTATATTTTATAATGCTGCCAAAAAATAAAATTCTATTATTTTGAAAAATATTATAAACAAATTTTAACACACAAATTAGCTAAAAATGTATATATTTTCCAAACATTATTGGTATTTTCTTTTTTAAATTAGGTAATTAACAAATTTAATACTTTTTTTATAATATAATTGTATTTTAATTGTAAAAACAATAATGTTTTTTTAATGAAATTATTTGAAATACGCAATTTTTTTTATACCAAAGTTTTTTATGTTAAAATATAAATATTTCAACGGATTTTTTTTTATAATAAAGAATGTTTAAAAATATATTTAAACAAATTTTAATATATTTGTTTATGTTATTGGTGAATACTTATGTTATACACTTGCTGAAATAATTGGAGTAAAACTAATTGCCGGCTTGTTTTGAATGTTAGTTTTTGGAATTTTTATAATTTTGGGAAATTAATATATGTACTACTAACCATTCATATTATATCGCTGAGCAAATTTCTGACCACATTTTGGACATTCATGAGGTTTAGCACCAGTATGTACACGCATATGACGATTTAAATGTGAATTTGATCTTAATTTTAATCCACAAACTGAACATTCTTTTTCCCGAATATCATCATGTGCTAAATTATGCATATGAAATGATGAATAATGAATAAATTGTTTACCACATTTCTCACATTGATATGGTCGTTCACCAGTATGTATTGGCAAATGACGTTTAAGTGCACCTTTTTGTGTAAACTTTTTACCACATGTTTCACATTTAAATGGATTCGATTCATCGTGAATTCGAATATGTATTTTTAATCGTGATGGTGTACGAAAACTAGCACCACACATATCACAAATATATGTTTCATTTGTGTCATTTAATGCTGATTGTTGTGGTTTTGGATGAATTTCTCTACGATGTAGTCGATATAGTTCTCGAGATGTTAATTGTAATTTACAATCTACACAATAATTATTTAAACGTGGTTTTTTAACTTTATCTTTTATCATATGAGGTTTCAAATCACATTCAACAATATCAATATTAGGTAATCTAATAAATTGAAAACGATTAGCAACATCTTCCTCAGGATCTTCATCATTATCATTATCATTATCAATATCATTTTCATCTTTACTTATATTATGATCGACATCAATATTTTCTAGTTCTATTAAACTTTCTATATAATTTTCATTATCAGATTCAATTTCTTGTTTTGTTTGTTGTTTTATAATAAACGTTGATATTTCATTATCATTTCCACCATTACTACAATACGATAAACTTTCTGTTGCTTCTATTTCATTAATGGATTCATTTGCTGGTACAACAGATGTCATATATTTATGTTCAGTTTGTTCTAATAAATTTTGAAGTTCTCTTTGCATTTGTTTAGCTATCGTTATACCAAAATCATATTTATTTATTTTATGAATACAATTAGCACAGCCAAGATTTGTTTCTGATCTTATTAATGGACGTGTTATGATTGTTTCTAAGAGTTCACATAATAATGTTTTTGAATGTTTTGTATATGTGTAATTAGCAAATATATCCTCAAATGTTCCAACAATTGTTTCATCACAAATATAACATTTCTTTTCAAAATCTTCCATTATTTACCAAAATTGTTTTACACAAATCTTACAAAAATTACAAAAATGTATTTGACAAAAGGAAAATAGCTAGCACACAATGACACAATTGCGTAAAATTGAAATACCAATATATGACAAGTTGACAAGTTTAAGACTTGTCGTGTAATATTGTATATGGGAGAAAAGTAAGCGTCACATGTATTGAAACTTTCACTGTCGCTCGCGTTTTCAGTTTTTACTTATTTTGAACTTTTGAATTTGAACTATATAAGACGGTTTATGAAAAACGATACAGTGCAAATAGTGGGTAATTTCGGAATAATATAATATTTTATGTTGGCTAAAGTGAAAATATGGGTTCCACACTAAATCGGAAAAAAATATGTTGAGTTGAAAAAGGCCATGTCTGAGCAGTCCAACAAAATTTTATATCGCGGATATAATCCTGGACCGCCCCAGAGGGCCCCAAAGTCTGTATGTGAGCTTTTGATTGGGGTTGGGACATGGCATGGTCGAGTTGAGTATCAAAATAAAATCTCTTAATCTTAATGGGTGCAATGAAAATGGTACTTTGGAATCTGTTGAGGTGAATCTTGTTGCCTCAGTACTCAGTTAAACTAAAATATCTATATTACTTTTGAAGTTATGCGACGTTACTCACATATTATGAGATTATTATGACTAGGTTTTGAAAAGCTATTGCGGTTATGATTAAATCGACTATTATTGTTTGCTTATAGTTTTGCCATTCTAAAAGATATTTTTCTTATTCGTAACCGTAACACGGCACCATAGAGTTCAAATTTTTATTTATATAAAAAAAAATTGTTACATAATATTAAAAACTGGATTATTTATTTTACGAAACTATAATTCCGAAAATTGATTATCGTTACAAAATTCACAAGGAAGTCCGGTAGCAGAAAATCAAATCCAATCATTTATCTATAATAATTATGAGAAGTATTTAAAATATATACTAATGAAATAAAAATAATGTAATAGAAAAGAAAATAGGTGAATTTATAAACTGCAGCAAACCATCCATCATCGCTAAATATCATCGTCTACTAAGATGCAAAATATGAACTCCAGCATTTTCGGGGAGATAATAAACTTTCCTAATGAGCTAAAGTTTCTAGGGGTAACTCGGAATAAGAGATTAACTCTGGGAAACTATATAAATTACATTTAATAATTTGTTAAACAAACGAATTAACACAAGTGTGGTAGGAAAATATTTTTTTATTTATGATTTGGCCAATGGTTTTTGACTTTAACTACAATTTTATTAACATACTTAAAACAAAAATAAATAAATTTAGATGAAGTATAATTTTTTTTTAAAATTTACATTTTTTTGCTTTTAAACGTTAGTACGTCACGCTTTTAAAATCCCGAAAATCTTGGTATATTGATCTTTTGATGAAACCCTGGAACTTTTTTCCCGGGTAAAATATTCTTCATTTGAATATAATACCACATTCGTAATTCGTATGATTTAACATCTTCAACAATTTAATTTATTTCAATTTATCATATACGGTTAACACCAACACTTAGTGATTGTTTCCAATCAGGTTTTCTGAACATTCAACTTTTGTCCGAATCTACGGAATATTCTCTCTATACATTTACTGCAACCCAAGTAGTTTGATTTTTTCAACTTTATATTGTAGAAGGAAATAGAACTGATTAATAATGATATCGACAAATGTTTACTGTTCTTTATATATATAGGATTTATGGAACAGCATTTATCTTATTAAATAAATTATGTTGAATTTTTTAATCAACATTAAATTGCTGGCAACACTTTTCATTATCATTTTCAATAAATTCTACATGCGTAAAAGGAAAATGTCCTTTTTTCCCATTTATTTCACCTTCCCATTGACCATTTATATTTGTTTTAGTTACTTTAATGATATCATCAACTTCTAATTTAAGTGCTGTCTTATCATAGGCATTGGGTACGCGGGCTTGTTTAACTCTAGCTAGAGCTGGTAATTTCCGCTTTAATAATAAGATAAAAGATATGATCAGAAAATAGAAATATTAAATATAAACTATGAATTAAAGTTAGTACAAAATAACTTCAAATATTGATGTGTATTATTATTTTTACACTTACTTTCAAATCTGACTTTAATTGATGTGACGAGGAGCCTACTCTACTATTGTTTATAATTCCACTCATAACACCTACATTTCCTCCGCCACCCCCACCACTTCCACCAGACCCTGGTCGTTCTATTGTATTATTTTTATGTCCATTTTCTTCATACTATATTTTAAAATATTTTTAGAAAGTGCAGATATTACAATTATTGTTATTTTTTACCCTTTGAACGTATGGAACTGGTATTTGTCCTACTAGTCCTTGTGCATTTTTTGCTGTCCACCATTGATCTTCATCTTTACTTAAAATTGTTAATATTTCGCCGCGTCTAAACGGCAAATCATCTTGATCCTTAAATAAATTGAAGAAAATATTGATTAACAAATAAACATAATAAATAATATAAATATAATCTAGAAATCTGGCAATAATCTATTTAATCTTGTTAAAACTTACACTTCCATCAAAATCAAATTTCCCAATAACACGATCTTGTTTACGTGGTGCTGGTCGTCGTAAAGGTGTTGTATCCAAATAATGTAATTTATAAAAGTTTATCAATTCGGGTAAATCTATAAATTTTTGATCACCTATTCGAAAACCATTTGGAACATTTGGATAATCGGGCGGTAATTTATTTATAATGTAATGACTAACTTTGGTATCTTCTCTACAAAATTAAATCTAATTCATTTAATTGAACAATATTTTTCCTTTTGTAATTTCTTTCTTACCTTACACATAATACAAAATCACCTATGCATGTATTACTATCTCGAACTAAAAAAACACCACTATCGATTTCGTTAGAAAGTAAATCATTAGCATCCTGTCGTGACATAGAACCAAAATACCAACTAAAAATAAAATTCCATAATATTTGTATTAATTTTTATATAAAATAAATATTTAAAGTAAATAAATAACATTTCTTAGAAACTAAAATATCATCTTTGCTGCAGAATTCAATGATTTTCGAATGAAAAAACATCGCAATGATTATGAATTGGAAATAATTTATGAAATTTTAATTCTTATATATTAATAACATTTCAACCCCAAGTAGAATTTTAGGACATTATTCCTAAATGCGCTGTTTATAAATACATAATTAGTTAGATTCTTGCATATGTGTATATAAAAGAACACTTACAGCTACTAGCAGTAATAAGGCGTGTATAAACGAATAAATACAAATTGCTAATTGCAATTTAGAACTTTTAGTATGTGTGTTCGAATAACTCAGTCCCTGAGTGAAATTAAAAATACAATTTTCATAAAATTAAGAAAATATATTTTTTCGCATATAATTGTAGAATATGTTTGTCAATAAAAAAAACTATTCTCATTCAATTAAATGTTGTGTAAACACTTTTCAGAATATTTTACAGAAAAACCATTAGAAATTATAAAAAATGTATAATTTTTAGTAATTCAATACAATTTTCATTCAAAGAAAGGGACTACGTAATTTGTAAAAACTGTAGTACTTTTTATATTTATATTTTTCTTATTTGCATTTATTTTTGTTATTGTTCGCTAAAATGAGAAAAAGTCGACCTTGAATATGATTAATAAGTAAGTATGTTTTAAAATAATAATGACCAACTAAACTGTACAATAATTGTTACGATTAGATGAAATGTTGTATTTGTATACTTATATGTATATAGATATTTATGGAGAATAAAAAGCAATTAATTGGATCATAAATTATTAATTGAATAGTTATGATATGCTACCTACAGTTATTCTATATTTCTCTGTAAACAAAATGCATCACTAATATTTACTAATTAATTAATAATATTCACATTGTCCTGTAAAATTGGATACCGGCTATTTTTCAGGACAAAAAAATAATTAATTTTACAATTTTCAGAAAAAAAAGATGTTAATTCGCAAACATTATGATACAAATAATTTTCAGAGAAAAATGATTAAATATTGTACTAATATTGTCATTGAATACAAAAACATGTTGTACATAAAATGTATATTGTTTATAATATGACTAAAATAAATGTATAAAAAAAATTCCAATACCTTCCCCGATCATTTGAATCAAAAGATGAAGTCATTTGTTTATATTTTCTACTGTATTTGCTTCAGTTTATTTATTATTAATGTAAATAAATAATTTTGTTTTAAAATAACATTCGATTAATAAATTCTTAAAGTTTAATAATATTTTATACAACTAAGAATAAATCATAATCCTTAATGTTATTATTGTTTTAAGAAGAAGAAGTTGCAATGTAAATATAATAATTAACACTATTATATTTATTTTTTGCACCTTGCCTTAAAAAATATTATTTATACTCGGCGGGAGTAATTTCAATTTATTGAAAACTGTACATTTTTAATTAACTTTCAATTTCACAGCTGTAATTTTATGACACAATATTTTAATTAACAGATAAAATGTACTTATTTATACAAAATAAAAATAACAATAATTGAGATTCAATAAATATTGCAAAAAAAAAAAAAATAAGAAACTGAAGCTATTTTTTATTGCTTGTGTTGATCTTGATTTGTTGAATTTTATTTCTCACTTTTACTTTAGTGAGTTCAGAGTTGCCAATTGGGAATATGTGCTAAAGGCTACATATAGTAATTTTGACAGCCGAGCCAACATACAATTCTAAAATATTCCAATGTTCAAAATTAGTGCTGCCTAAACGACGAGTACGTAATTTTTAATTATCTTTCCGTTCTGTTTATTCAATATGAAAATAGAAAATATGGATACGTTACGTATGGGGATGTGTATGGTGTATGTAGATGCAGATATAAATAATCAGTATATTGAAATAACTCTAATCTAAACTGATTCAATTTCATAAAAGATTTAACCTAATAATACTGTATATCTTTTAAATAAAATGTTTTTCAGCAATAATAATAAAAATCTAATCACTTCATAATATCATAATAAGGGAAATCAGCCCTAAAAATATTTTCTTTTGATGACACCTTAGTTAGTACAAGACCAAATCTGACCAAACGGAAATGTTTCTGGGTTCTCCGATAGCTACCCAAGGATGTATGTACTTTGTTTAATAGGATGAAGCATTACTATAATTAAATTTAAATATTTGCAATAGTTTTTGGGGTGGAGTAGCTTCGCCGGTATATAATTTCTATTTTGATGTGATCTAGAATTAAACATTTTATGTGTAGTTATTAGATAATAATAATATATGAATTATAGTTTTGTAGATTATATGCAAATTTTGTAAATTAAAGATATAATAAAAAATTGTTTTATCGTAATATTTTGTTACTTTCTAATGAAAAAAGATATATAACATTTTTTTAATACATAAATATTTTATTTAAATTATATATTCAATTTTATTTTATTTGATTTTAAACGTATATTTTTGTACATTTTTGTTATACAACTAGACTTAGTTTAGAATTTAGATAAGTATATATATGGTTAATGGTAAAAAGGCATGGATTATTAAAAAAATACATTTTTTTTTTTTTGTTAAATAAAAATAACTTAGGAGTAATTTTTAAATTTATTGCTTATATAAATTAGCTGCTCAAACTAAACTAATCTGATAAAAAAATATAATTTTATATGGTTTTAAATATATGTACTAATTGTTTTTACAAATTTATTAGCTGTGTTTCAAATATGTAAAGCATAGCTAAAAATTGTTGTATAAAATACAATTTTCTTATGGTTGAGTAATTTTTTCTTTCTTATCTGCAAACTGCAAACTTTTAAATTTACGATTTCATTAATTTTAAATATACAAATGATTCGAATGAGAAATAAAATATATAAATAAATTAATTAAGACTTCATTGTTGTTGGTCATTTTGCTGGCAACAATTTTCATTATCATTTTCAATAAATTCTACATGCGTAAATGGAAAATGTCCTTTTTTGCCATTTAATTCACCTTCCCATTGACCATTTATATTTGTTTTAGTTACTTTAATAATATCATCAACTTCCAATTTAAGAGCTGTCTTATCATAGGCATTGGGTACACGGGCTTGTTTAACTCTAGCTAGAGCTGGTAATTTCCGCTTTAATAATACGATAAAAGATATGATTAGAAAATAGAAATATTAAATATAAACTATGAATTAAATTTAGTACAAAATATCTTTAAATATTGATGTTTTACTATTTTTACACTTACATTCAAATCTGACTTTAATTGATGTGATGAGGACCCAACTCTACTATTATTTAATATTCCACTCATAACACCTACATTTCCCCCGCCACCTCCACCACTTCCACCAGATCCTGGTCGTTCTATTGTATTATTTTTATGTCCATTTTCTTCATACTATATTTTAAAATAATTTTAGAAAGTGCAGATATTACAATTATTGTTATTTTTTACCCTTTGAACGTATGGAACTGGTATTTGTCCTACTAGTCCTTGTGCATTTTTTGCTGTCCACCATTGATCTTCATCTTTACTTAAAATTGTTAATATTTCGCCGCGTCTAAACGGCAAATCATCTTGATCCTTAAATAAATTGAAGAAAATATTGATTAACAAATAAACATAATAAATAATAATAAAATATAATCTAGAAATCTGCCAATAATCTATTTAATCTTGTTAAAACTTACACTGCCATTAAAATCAAATTTGCCAATAACACGTTCTTGTTTACGTGGTGCTGGTCGTCGTAAAGGTGTTGTATCCAAATAATGTAATTTATAAAAGTTTATCAATTCGGGTAAATCTATAAATTTTTGATCACCTATTCGAAAACCATTTGGAACATTTGGATAATCTGGCGGTAATTTATTTATAATGTAATGACTAACTTTGGTATCTTCTCTACAAAATTAAATCTAATTTATTTAATTGAACAATATTTTTCCTTTTGTGATTTCTTTCTTACCTTACACATAATACAAAATCACCTATGCATGTATTACTATCTCGAACTAAAAAAACACCACTATCGATTTCGTTAGAGAGTAAGTCATTAGCATCCTGTCGGGACATAGAACCAAAATACCAACTGGAAATAAATTTTAAAATAAAATTACATATAGCATTTTTATTTAAACATTCAGAAAATTAACTTTTTTTTTATAAATACAATTAATAAAAATTACAAAGAATGCAATTTTTTTTATTTTTTCTTAATATACTTTGCATTTAAACAACATTTAAGATAATTTACAATTACAATATTGAGAATACTTCAAAACATTTGAGTAATCTTTTTTCCAACAAAAATTATAAAGTTATGTTGATAATTGTAAATAATTTGTGTTATTGTATAAAAACAACTGTATCGTGTATATAGAAAAAAGTAAACAATATAATTTAGTTCTGAATTGGTTGCATTTAAATTGATTAAAGTGGATTTGCACCACACACATCACCAATTAAATAATCAAATTGAAATATTTTCTGAGGGTTATATATAGTTTGTATAGTATACACATATATAATATATATATAAATGATAATTTATAATTTCTATACCTTCCCCGATCATTTGCATCAAAACATGAAGTCATTTTAATCGTTTATATTTTCCACTTGTTTTTTTTTAAAGGAAATTTATATTAATTTTCGGGATAGACCACACCACAATTCAACATTAATACGATTTTATTGAATTCTCATCTCATAAAAGATTCTCATAAATGTAAATAAAATATATGACAACTGGAACTTGATTTATATTTTAATTAAATCTTAATCACTTTACATTAAACTCATATTTTAATAAAATTATTATGATGTACATATATTATTTTAAAGCACCAAAAACAAAGTTCAAAGTTGTTTCTTTTCTTAATTTGAGTTCGTAGTTCGTGCGTTGCAATTGTATCTTGTATTTTAATTAAAAGTGAAAATGCTTGGTGCTTGCTCAATGGCTCAATTTTGCCTATAAAGACAGAAATTTTGACAGCAAAATGTTACAGAGAGAATCGAGTTTTTTGTATCGATTTTTTTAAATTTATGTGGTTGTGGGTTGTGAGTGACAGCTAGTCGCTAGTTATTCATTCTAGTGTAGCACAGGTGGCGTGGAGTCTTGGTGAAGTTAATTTATTTACTCGCCCAATTATTTAGTTATTGTTTACGCATAAACATGAGTTGATTATTTTATATTAAATAACTTAATATGAGAGTTATCAGATTAGGTAAATTCATATAAATTCAAAATTTTGACATTGAATCTATTAATATAAACTTAACCGTTGTTTACTTGACGTTTGACTTTTCAATATTAATTCGACATGTAAAGCCATGTAGGAAAAGGAGGGACAATCGAATTCTATAAGTGATAGAAACCAAAAATAATTAAAAATGTACTAAATCTTGAACGGAAAAGGCGTACTCTACAATCCAATATATTTTCCTGAAAAATATATACAGGAAATATGGAAAATAAGGGAACATACAGGGAATTGGCAAAAAAAGTAAAACAAATTGAATATTTATAAAAAAAAGATAGAGTACAAAGTATGCAGGGTGGATGGGCCGAAAAAACAGATGAAATTTCTATAATGGTGTATATAAATTAACATCCATTTTTTATATTTACAAAAATAAATCTATTTTACGTTACCTATACAAGTTATATAATTTGAAATAAAATTCAAGATCTGATTTATTTTTTATCAAATTTTATTTATTTATTTTGATTCCCAAACATATAAATTGTAGTACACTATACTAAATTCATATGTAATTTGAAATTTATGAATGTTTAAACAATACGCCTTTACAAAATTCATCAAATGAAGTGATTTCTTCTTGCCGATAATGTATTCTTTTTATATGTCTTTCTAAATTAAATTTAGATCCAAAAATTTGTTTACATATATCACAATGAAATTTTTTCTCACCATATCTAATTTGTTTCCGTTTTTTTTTCGTCGTTTTAAAATTGCATTCTTTTACATTAGTTTTTAAATGGGTTATGATATGTCTTCGTAAATTAGATTTAGATCCAAATTTTTTACCACATATATGACAATTAAAATTTTTCTCACCAGTATGTCTTCGATTATGTTTTTCTAATTCTTGTTTCGTCGTTGTTTGAAAATCGCATTGATCACATGAAAAATTCTTAATTTTTTCATGAGTAAACATAATATGTTGCTGCAGTGCATTATTTTCATTAAATTGTTTTCCACAATATTCGCATTGATATAATCTTGGATTTAGATGTATATGTTTTCTATGTCGAAGTAATGATGTTAAGAGTTTAAATTTCATGCCACATTCTCTACATTCAACTGGATCACCTTTATGAATATGACTAATATGTTCATCAACTGTTAAATAGCATGTTTCTAATCTTTTTAAACATATTGGACATTGTTTAATAGCCCTATCTGGATGATATCTTCTACGATGAAAATTAAGTAAATAATTTGTGGGAAATTGTTCTTCACATATATTACAAGTATGCGGTTCTTCTTCTTTTATATGAAATTGATCTAAATGATTCTTAAGCCCTCTTTTACTTAAAACTAATTTCATACAATATATACACTGGAATTTTACTTTGCCATTTACTATACTTTCATGTTTTTTTGATTTACAATGTTTTATATAACCTTTAATGGTCGAAAAATTCGAATTGCATGGTGTACAAAAATTTTTACCAGTTTCTTTTGGTGTCGAATTACTTCTTATAGATGAATTATTTGAAATTGTACTTTTATTTTCATTATCAAAGTAGGGTGCACCATATTTTAATTCAAGACAAAATGTATCATCTGTATAAGCCTGATTTGTTATCGATACATTTTCTGGTAATATATTTATTTCATTTTGCAGTAGTTCTTTATTTTCATGTAGTTCAGAGGATGTTGAGGAATTAGCAGAGATAGGATCACTTTCTATTTGCGTTGAATCTACTGGAGTAATAATATCCATCTTATATTCTCCCATAAAACATTGAAAATTTGATTGAGATAGTTGAATAAGATCTGCTAATTCTTGTTGGTGTCTTTTAAATTTCACAGTAGCTAAATCATATTCATTGATTTTTGTAATGCATTTACTACAACCGTAAAAATATAAATCTTCTTCGACCTTGTAAATTGGATAATCAAGAAACTCTTCAATAATTTTATAATAGTAGTTATTAGAATAGGAAGTTGTGTCATCAAAAATATTTATACTGTTCACCATTATAACTGAATCACATATACAACAAGTTTTACTATTAATTGAATCTTCCATTTCCATTGTTGGTTGTTTAAGTTATTTTTAAAATATTCATAAATTATAATCTGTACGTAGCGTAGCTCAAAAAAGTAAATAAATAATAAAAAATATTTCCGATTTCGTAAATATTGTAAATTTCTCAAAATGCAATGTGGCAGACAATTTTGAATATGTCATAGCTTAGATATTTTTAGCAAGCAAATTCACAAATACGTAACTATGTATGTATTCTCACCATATATTTAATTTGTTTTACGTCTTTTTTACGTCATTGTTTTAAAATAGCATTCGATTTTAAATGTGTTATTATATGTATAGTCGTATGTATTTACGGGTATTTCATCGTCATGCTATGTAGAGGTTTCGGCTATATTAAATTAAGTATCATATGGGGAACTGAGATATTGAAAAATATGGCACCTATTATTCAGCTTAGTTGATGTAAATATACACGGAAGTAAAAACGGGCGGATTAATTATTCACCCCCCTATTAGACCTTAGCGCTTGGCCTACCTATTATCAATATAAAATTAATAAAAAAAAAAATTCTATAGATACATTTAAATCGCCTATTGCGTACCCCTCAAACAAGCTCAACGCGACGGACGCAACGGAGACGGATTCAAATGTCGAAAAAAGTTGAAATGTATAGGAATATATGAAAGTGAGCAAAGGAGCAAAGTCACGACGGACGCAACGTACAGGACGGACGCAAAAGTTCAATCGGTTTCAACTTTCGACGGACACGACGGATACAAAATAGGTACTTTTCAAAAATTTTAATTAAAATAAATTTTATTTGACATTCCAAAATTTTTTTGAGTTAATTATAAGTGTGAAAAATTAATTTAAAGTATAAGTAAAGTACATAGTTTTGTTTACAAAAAAAAAAATTATTTATAAACTGTCATTAAAGAATATGTAGTCCGTCTCAACCGTCGAGTTTGCTCCATCGAAAATTCTTATGCGTTTAATGTCCGTCAGTTGCATTTGTCGCGTCCGTCGTCAGTCGAGCTTGTTTGAACCATTAGCACATAATCAAAGTGTTTTCCTTGCCATATTCGTTTCGTAATTCGAATTCAAAATATTACTTTTTGACATTTTAGATTTATTTTTTTATTTGCCCTTGTGTGATTCGTGAACGATTTAAAAATTGTGAATAAAATCGAAGGTCCACTATCGAACAATGATATATTTTAGATTCGCAAAAATGATTCAGTAATATTTCATTAAATACAAAGTAAAACCTTTGTATCCTAGAATCCTAGTTATTTATAACTATATTTAAATATTGAATGCTTGATTGCTGAAATCAGACTTTGTTTTTATTAGCTGAAGTCTGATTATATTAAGCTACTAAAATTATATTTATTTAAAAAAATTAAGTATATATTACACTGATAACATAAATAAAATATATAATATATTAAGGCTTTAAATGTTCATCAACGCCAAAAAAGTTAACATGATTCAGCTATTCAGCAATAAATATTTAGTACGATTCACTTAAGCGGACTTTGAAATAACTGCCAATAAATTCACACTTCCCTAATATACTAATTATCGTGTAACTCGTTAGGTGAATCCAATCTCATTTACGACTCACAAAAACGGTTCGTTTATGAGATTTTGTATAGAAATTTGTGATTGCCATTATTGTGTACTTTATTTGCAATATTATAATCCCAGATTTTTTTACAAACCCAACTAATTATAAATTTTTTGCTAAATATAATGTATAATTTTTAATGCAATATTTGAATTATCGTACAACATAATTTTATAAATAGCTAAATGAAACTCCATTGTTATTAATTTTATATTGGTATTTATTATTCCTTACAATAAATAATATTGTAAAAAAAATTGTAGATAATTTAATTAGAACTCTTTATACAACTTTCTTCTTCTCCAGGCAAATTACTTCTATCTTTCACTATGTTATGTAAAGTTTTTATGTGTCTCTCTAAATTATATTTAGCTACATAATTTTTACCACATATTTCACAATTATATTTCTTTTCACCAGTATGAATTCTATGATGCCGTACTAATACAGATTTTGTTGTCGTTTTAAAATTACACAAATCACAAGCAAAATTTTTAATTTTATCATGAGTATGTTTAATATGATTCCTCAGTGCATTATTTTCATTAAATTTTTTACCACATAATTCACATTGATACAATCTCATATTTACATGTACCGCTTTACGATGCTGATATAATGAATGTAAATTTTTATATTTAATATTACATTCAATACATTCTACTGGCTTATTATTATGTACATAATTAATATGTTCTTCGATTGTTAAATAACTAGAAATTAAACGTTTTTGACAAATTGGACAACGAAATGCATCAGGATGTTCACGATTTCTATGATAACAAAGTAAATTACCAGTTGCAAAATATTTATTACATATTGTACATAAATATTTACGTTCTGTTGTATGGAAATATGTTATATGATCTTTAAGGCCAGTTTCAGTTAGTAATTTTTTACCACAATCTTCACATTTATATGGAATTGTTCCATTTACAATACTTTTATGTCTTTTAGTTTTACAATGTGTTGTATAATCTTTTCGAGTAGTTAAATTCATATTGCATGGTATACAAAAATTCTTACCATATTTAGATTTTTTTGTATAAGATTTACATTTAATAAGTTTATTTGTAGAAACTGCCAAATTTGTATTATATTTGTTATTCGTATTATTTATTTTATTTACTGTATTTTCATCTTCATCCAATTGTCCAGTTTCACTTAAATATTTTAGTGAGTCTAAGTTATCTTCATCCATAGATTGATTTAATATTTCAGGTTCAATTAAACTATCATTCTCAGATGGTATACCATTTTCTAATTTTATTTTGCAGTCTACGACTACGCTTACATCATCGGGTAAATAAATTTTATATTCTCCCATTAAGGTTTGAAATTTTGATTCACATAGTCGAATAATCTTCAGCATTTCTTTTTGGACACTTTTAAATGTTACAGCAGCTAAATCATACTTATTAATTTTACTAATACATTTACTGCAACCAATAAAATTATTATCTGTAATATTCTCTATAGGATTATCTAGGAATTCTTCAATAATTTTATAAAATACAATATTTGTATGACTTGTAGTATCGGTGAAAATATTTTTATCATTAGAATTAGTTACTTCATCGCAAAAACAACAAAATTTTGTAGATGGTGTCATAATAAATTTTAATTTTAAAGAATTTATTTTTCTTGTTTGTTTTGATTTCGATTCCAATTCCTCTTTCTTTGTGCCCTACGCCTTCCTTTCCATAATTATTTATTTTATTTCAGAATTCATCAGAGTGTGTGAACTGTCAACTGTCCGAACTCTCAAAATCAGCTGATGCTGGAATTGGAAAAAGTGTTGTCATCGAAAAATTATAAATGAAGTAATAAGTTAAGTACATTTTAATTTTACGCGATAAGATAAAGTTATTATCTCAATTTTTTTTAAGATTTTATTTAGAGTATCCTTGTTCGTAAAAAGTAAAAATAAATTGATTATGAACTCTCTATGTGACTTTACGATTTTACTGTATAACACGATAACAAATCAATTTTGTTAAAGTTAGAAGTTTTGTAATGTAGTTTTAAGGGCATATCTCTAATATTAAAGAAAATCTACTTAAATCCATTCCATTTCGGCTTAGTTGACGACGATATGTTTAATGCTAGATTCATAATACAATGTTAAAGCAAATAAACTCATATTTACAAAGTTGAACAATATAAAAATAGTATTTTCATTTACAATGCAACGTGAGCAACATAAGGCAACTGAACTCCGTGAAATCCGAAAATAATAAAAAAAATGTATATTATAATTATAAATAAGTTGTCAAAATAAATTTATTAAATTAAAATTTAAAATATCTTTTCAAAATTAAAGCTGGAGTTGGAGCTGATAATAAAAATATCGCTGTAAATAAAAATAACAAATAAGGCTGAAAATAAAACAACTGCATTGTGAATTGAAAACTTTTAAAGCCGTCGTATCAGTTTGCTTTGAAGTTCAGTTACATATGTTACACTTGATATCATAAATATGAATCTATGTTTACTTGGATGTCTGGAACTGGAAGGTATGGATCTATAATTGCGTTCCAATTTCAGAAGTTTCACAAAATCTTTCGGAATCGCAGCCAACTTAGCAAACTTCAAAATCAGACATAACCTGTAAAAGTAATATTTTTTTAATACAAAAAAAAAAAAAATTTTAGATGTCGCGTTTGTGTGCTTTTTTTTTTAATAAATTTTTATAACAATATAATAATTATTAAAACTGCCAAATAAAACATAAAATAAAAATGATTAAAATGTTTTAATTTAAAATTAATATAATTTATTCTATGCATATCTTCAGATAACGTCCAAAATAAATTTACCTGTGAATGCAATAAAAACGAAATTATTATTTCCAATTCGTGTGTTTGTTAATTATTTATGTAAAAAAAAAAAGAAAAGTTTATATATAAAGATGGCAATGATGAATGGTGTCCCGCTGTCTTTGGCCTTTTTATTATCTAAAAATTGTAAAAAATTATTTATATAAAATTATATATAATAATTAAAAAAATTATTTTATAATATGAGCAATATAGTAAAAATCAAAAAATTGGTTTATTTTGAAATGAAATTGAAATCATAAAAGATAAAACTTTTTAATGTGAAATGACGAAAATAAAAAGAAATTATATTTAAAATTACTTCTATAAAAACAATAAATATATACGTCCGCTTATTCTTTATTATTTTTATTTGTTATTTATAATCGGTTTAATTTAATATATATATAATATTTTTAAAGAAATTGTAACATTTAAAAAAATAATAATAAATGTGAATTGAAAAAATGATGTAGTTTCAAAGGTGAGTGCATTTTTAGTTTAGGCATTTTTCTTCAATTCCTTTTGGGTTTATAAATCGTGTTGTTTTTAAAGGCTACACTTTCAATTCAATGAGGGGTGGTGGCTGTCAAAAAGCAATTGCATTTTTGTATCTATATATACCTACAGTATGTTGTACGAAACAATATCATATATATGAATGATACTAAAGGAATTATGTGGACATACTTAAAATATACTTCTAAAATTTTAGAAATATGTACTTAATTCCTAATATATTATGAAATTATTAATATTATATTATTTTATTATTAATTAAATTATTAATTTAAGAAAATGATAAACAATTATACTTATTTAACAATTATTTATATAAATATAATTTGAAACTAAAATTACAAATAACTAAAATTACAGATAAAGACTTTATGTGAAATGTGAACAGTTAATATTTAAATTTTTTATAGTTCACATACGCACAGTGAACATTACGGCATTCATCGGAAAATAAGTTTATTAATATATGTACGTACATATAGGTTTATATAAATTTAATATTGTTTTTAAATACCGCTAGATCACTATACAGAGAATATTTAAAATAGCAGTCGTTATGAATTCTAAGGTTCATTTGAGCAATATGTATCTAAAATAAAGTTTGTCTGGACCGGCTGTACCCATTTTTCTAAGGACGTGTTATATGTACTGATACAAAGCATCAGTTTGTACAAAATGTGTTACTATTTTCGGTTCTTTTTTTCTGGAACATATATGTACACATATAATAGCTTTTCCATAAAAATTCTAAAGGTACAAAATTAAAAATTACGTTACAAGACTTCCTTTTTAGTACTTACCTTGTGGCAATTTATTATTAAGATCACTAAACGACTGGAAAATTATATTTCAAACACACCCCCTAAAATAATTGAAATTTTGTGACAAACAAATTTATAAATTAAAAAAAAAAATAATCCAGATTTGGCGCCAAATCATTATCATCTCTAACTATAAACATATATTTAATTATACAAAATTTGTTTTCTTTTTCAACATTAAAACTTGTTTAATTTATACATTTTTTTTTTATATGAATATTTATTATCCTTAATATTGTAAATTATTATTAATGGCATTTTTAAGTTAACTTTTATCCAACAAATTATTATATATTTTAATAAATTAATAAATAATATTAATAATTATTTTTTTATTTATTTTTTAGGCTATTGAATATGAAAACTATGCAGAGTCGTGTAAGATTGAAAATATATATAAGAATAATAAAAAATTCGTGGCAACAAATATTTCTAAAAACAAAAATATTAATGAAATGATAAATTCTTGACGAAGATTTTAAAAAAATTAAATATATAAATAATAATATACTTTTTTTTTAAAAAAAAATTATTTAGATTGTAATAAAAAGGAACTTTATAAACGGGAAATTTTAAAATAAAAATTTACAAAATTATATATTTATATAAAATTTGTTAAATTTTAATAATAAAAAAAAAAAAATATAAATAAATTTTTTATATTGATTCATTTTCAACATTGTTAATTAATTTTTTTTATATCGTTTTTATAATAACATTTAAAAATTCGTTAAATTGATATTTTGAAAAAAGAATATTTTTCATTTTTGTTATTCGAGTGAAAAAAATAATATTATTTTTGTTATAAAAATTGAGAAATAATTTTTAAACTTTTGGCACAACAACAACAACAAAAAAAAAACAATTTTTCTTCAGTTATTCCAATGGTAAGTTTAAAAAATTTTTATAATTCATTTTATGAAAAAACAATTTTGATTAAAGTAAATAGGAAAACAATTTTCAGCAAAATAGTTTACAACTAAAGTTTTGCATGATTTCTTACTACCTAGACGTGGTATTTATAAATATCCTGTTGAAACTACAAAATCAACTGGATTTGGGTAACCGTATTTACTGGAAATTACTTGCCTGACGGGAATTATTTTTTCTGTCCCTTTTGAATTATTTTTTCACTCAAAAAATTTGAATTTGTGATATTTTTGATCGTGAATAATGTATAAAAACGCATTGGTTAATTTGGGAATCCATTAATACTGATTATAATACCTTAACTTTTTTTTTACCAAAAATGTATATATATACACTATAAATTATTTTGATTCTTTTAATATAAATTCTTTTCTAAAACAAAAATCAAAATTGAATACTTTTTAAGTATATTTAAAAATAAACAAAACTAATATAAATTACATTGGCAGATATAGAAAAGAATACCCCAGACAATAATAATTTTGTAATAGTTATTCTTCAATATAACAGAAAAAGGATAAAACTTTTCTAGTGCAATGAATCGAATAAATTTTTCCTTTTCTGTTTTATTATGGCATTTACATATATAATTTTTTTTTGTATTATTGTAAAAATTTTCAATCAAAATCAATTGAATTTAAATAATTCGTGCGCAAAATATGAAAAATTATTTTTATATTGAATATTTTACAATAAAATATTATACTATACTTATTTATCAATATTAATTTTTTGTGGTGGAAAAATATAATAACTTGAACACTACAGATAGAGGCATAGTTGGAAAATATTATATCAAACAGTTTGGAATATTTTGATTATAAAATTAAAAGAAACTTTATTATTATTTGTAAAATTAATATTAATGTATTATTTATTAAAATTTAAAAATCTTCGCCTCCTTACAGTGTGATCTAAAGAGATATATTGTACCTATCCTACTAAAATTAGGTTAGTTACTAAGGCACGGCCAGACACCTGATTTCGTGAGGGCTCAGAAATCTCTTACCCAGGTGTATGGCTAAATGGAGAATGTGTTCAACACTTTCTTCATCATCCGAATAGAACCGACAGTCTTTATTACCACACTTTCCGATTTGCTTAAGTGATGCCTGAGAGCGCATAATGGAATATCTAACTGCGTATAGGCCAGTTATTGTACGTAGCTTTGTTAAGTGTAAGGACCTTTTGATCCCCTTTTTTTGAAATATATAAGGTACGCTTTCCTTGACACGTATGTCTGGGATGTTGTTCCAGTAGGTGGATTTCTAGTTGTTTTCCCATTCCGTTATTTCCTCCATTATGTAGCTTGGAAATGCCTCAGAATGGTTCGGGTTCCATGAAAGGTCGGTCAGCCCCTTTTCTTGCTAGTTTATCGGGAATTTCGTTACTACTTATTAGATCCGTTATAAGATATACAATTTTGTTTGTTACTTTCATCAGAATTGCAGTGTGATTAAAAATCCAGTCCTAATAAAAATAAATATTATGTTTTCACATAAGTGATAAATATGAAATAAGATTTATAATAAACTAAACAAATATTATTTATTTATCATTACCAGAAATTATCAGAATTATTTTTATCAAAAAGACCGGATTCCGGTTAATTATTGCTCGTTATGATTCGTTCACATCATATTCTGTGTTTATATTTATGGATTAATTGTAAATATCAAGATTTATCAATAAAAATATAAAGTTGTTCAAAATAAAAGAAGATGATAAATTTTTGAAATATAATCGAAGTGAATCGAACCCTTGGTATTCTTGATATTCTAATATTATATTTCTGATATGCTCATATTCTTACTAAGTAATATTGTTTGATATTCCACTATGGACAAAGTACACATTTTAAGCTAGTTGGCTTCTCCTCGAGTAAAACCAAAGTTAATAATTTATATTTTAATTTGAAAAACTTTAGCAAAATATCCATGATTTTTACAGTGACTGGAATCAAAGTAACTTAAACATATCATATATATCAATAAAAATGAAAATAAGAATTTGAAAATTAATGTTAATTTGGTTTGGTTAGTAAGTAAAGGAGAGATATCCAATTTACTCTCGTAAATTGACGCAATTTGTACACATCTACCCGCATCTCATCTCCTTAATTGAACGTAATCAGATTGGCCAACGTCAACTCACTTGAGATTATTCAGAAAGTATCATTCCAAGCTACGTAGTCTATTATTAATTTGTATCTGATGTACATCGAAGGTGTAAGGAATAAACCCCTTCATCGAAACCTCTGTAAGTTCAGACTGTCGTCAGTTGTATCCGTGCAGCAGTTTTCCTTTAACTGTTGATTTAGAATATATTTTTAAACATTAAACAAATTCGACCCAAAATCCTGTGATAACTGTCATTTAATCCTAAGGTATTATAATATTATAACCGTTTAAGCCAGAAATTCACAAAAAGATTTCACAGCAAAAGGATATAATAAGGATAAGACTTAACAACCATTATTTGATTTACGAAAATGTTGTTCTAAGAATTTGTCTGAATAATTTCTATATTCGTAAAAATTTAGATATTTAATTTAAAATTAATAAGTTTAGAAATTGAATTCAAGAGTTTAAGTAATACAAAATTCATTATATAAATCACACTTCTATTAATCTAAATATCGCCTACCTTAAACTAAATGAATATAATATACGCTACATATTTAGAAGGTACTCGCATTCTGAGGTCTAAAATATGAAAAGGGCAAATATTTTTGACTTTAAGAAGACGAATATCAAATATTAATTATATTGTATTATTTTTATAAAATACATTGGTCCTTAAAATACTTTTGTAAATATCCTTAAAAAAAATAATGAAAATAAAACTCAAAACTTTACCGCCATATTAAAAAAAAAAATTTTTTGAATTAATTTCAACGATTTGGATTATAAAAAAAATTAGGGGAATTATTATTCGTAACGACTTTCAATTTATATATTAGAATATAAAATTCATTATATAATATTGTACTTCTATTTCAAGGAGCCATTTTTATTTCACATTAAGAGGGTAACTTACGCACATTAAAGGATCTTTATTTCATTATTATTTATAGTTGTATTTGTATTATGTACTTGG
The DNA here is from genome assembly GCA_963920725.1 of Rhamphomyia laevipes. Lineage (NCBI taxonomy): Eukaryota > Metazoa > Arthropoda > Insecta > Diptera > Empididae > Rhamphomyia > Rhamphomyia laevipes. The sequence continues at coordinate 50,923,836 of OY987257.1, forward strand.
CTGGCTAAAGGCATAATTTAATTTTCATTTGGTTATATTAAATTCATTAAGTAAGTTTATATGAAAAAAAAATTATATACTATATAAAGAACAATATAGAAATTTCGCTTTTTCTTTAATTTATTTAATAAATTGTATTTATCAAATATATTAAAAATAACATTAATATAATTTTTACATCAAATAAAGTAAATTTTATTTAGTTCCAATAAAAATTAGATTAATCTCTAATCGGAAATATAAATGTTATTTGTTATTTATTATAGATAGTTAGCCTATCTAATTTCACAATTACTACATAAATAAATACAAGAATTTTTTGAGAAAAACATTTTCTGGTGCAATTGACTTGACAATAAAATCTGAAAAACATATCAAATTTAAAAATCAATTATTAACTATGTCAGGCATAGATCTTGTTAATATCAGTCAATTGCCAGCCTTTCGTGACCTGACGCTATATACTATGTTTATTTCATCAAAATCGCATTGAAAATAATTCAAATTTTGGGAGAACTAGATATATAGATACACTTATCTTTTGGAAATGCATTGATCTTAAGCATTCTAGATCCGTAAAAAAAAGCGGACATACAAACTTAAAATAGATATCTTATAGTAAGTATTAATCTCATTTTTATCCCTAAAATTGGATAATTGGTGATGATATATTCACACTATTGACTTGATTATCTGCTGTAAAATAATTTTACTATTTTTAATTTTCTAAGTTTAAAATTGAACTTTACTTATATAATTCTACAATTTCCTAAGCTATACACATCAACAAAATTAATAAAATTGATTATTATTATTTAAAACAATTAATTTAATTTATGAAAATGTTTTGCCTGATTGAAAAGTTTTCGTTTAATATTTATAAAGCTAAAAACTGGATTATATAATTTTTGTAAAAATAATTAATTTTTTAGTATAATTCCCATTGATGTATACACTTCTAAAACTACAATTTTGTCCCACATAAAATTTTGTCCATTAGTAAAAATTAAATCCATTAAATTAAAATTATTTGTAGCATCATTAGAATCCTACAAAAAAAAGTATTTATTTTATGATGTTTTAGGATATGTATAAGGATAAGGACATTATATTTTATTACTAACAAAAAACTTAAATTTAGTTTCCCAATGCATACATTTTAACACTCGTGCAAAAAAAATTATTATGATATATATTTATAAACTGCAATTTCATAATTTCTTGGCTAGTGCGCTCATTACAGATTACTCTTTCATACAACACTACATTCAAATATTTGTAGAATTTGTGACACATTCGCACATCATATTATCTTTGAATGTGGCTGACTTCTTTTGGTATTTCTTACCATAACTCGTATTGCGAACCAAAAGTTGTTAACCAATTGCTGTGTAATAAGGAATATAGTTCCCTGTAAATTCCAATTCATTATACATTTTACTTATATGTATTCTAAGAATGAATTTTTTGGCCAGAGATTTCATATTTTCCTGAATATTTTTCAAAATATGATATGATAATTAACCAATTTATATTTCGAGCGTTCTCCTCCAGGTGATCTTTGTTTTACCTCTTCTTCTATTTCTTTGCGAATTTCAATTTAGGGCTTGGCGATAAATTTCTTGCTATGATTGAGGTAGAGTCAACATCATCAATTCGTGTCCTCTCTATATACAAACTGCTATGACCTTTGACTACTCGGATTGATTTTTATTGCGTTAGGTTATTTCTTTAATGAATAATTGCTTAGCTAAAGAATTTATAATTTTGATTTTAGTAAAAACAAAGATCCAAATTTTTACTATATATGAAGAAGTAATTAGAATTACATTTGTTGGTTTACCATATCAAACATGAAATTTTGTTACGTTCACAATAAAATGTATATTAAAAACGAATAAAGTATTTAAAAATTAATCTCCAAATTAAATCTTGGATTAAGTCTATTCCCAAATATAAATACAGAATATACTATATATTTATTTTTAAATTTTGAAAGATTTTTAAAAATCTGCATAAACTTTTATTAGGACCCCATAAAGAATATTATATAATTTATATATATATATAAAAAAAAATATCAAAAAAATGAAATGCCATGAATTTATTTTTTTCTACCATAATTAAAATATTTGTTATCCTTACACACTAAAAAAAGGACTTTGCTGACAAACAAAACACAAAAAAAACTTAAATTTCCATTATTTTAATCCTAAATTAATGCACTTGCGCTCTTTTTTTTTCTCGCACATAATACAAAAATGTTCCTTTTAAATTTTATATGTGAGACGTACAAATTCATTACATATACGTCTACATAAAAGATGATACGGAAAATTTAATTTTCAATTCTTTTGCGCAAACCTTATTTATACAGAACTCTTGTTAGTATTTATAGATTTTGGTCCATACATAATATAATATCAATCGTATTTACATATACATTTATAATAAAATTGAAAATATATAAAGAAAAATCAGGACCTATAATATAATTATTAAAAATAAATCTTATTTAACCATAACAATGAATTTTTCTTAAATTTAATTTTAATTATACAGGGTGTTAAGTTTTTCAAAACATTTAACCGAACGAAGAGCTATGAAAAGTAACCTAAGTAAAAAAAAAATCAACTTATGACGCACTATTTGTCTATGATTTCCGTATTGAATATCACATTAGGGTTCTCCCAAAACCCAAACCAAAGCGAATTATTTGTAATAGCAACGAAATTCGCATGAACCCTTGACGCGAAATATTCACACAGAATGTAGCGTTTTCTTGCGAATAATTTTTGTATGGAGATCTTCTGCGAAAAATTCACTGGCAATTTGGACGTTTTCATAATATATTTAAAAGGTGCGAAAAATTTCGATAAAGATCGATAATATTGTGTTTCAAATGTGATTGGTTGACGAGTAAAAAGCCGAGAGCTTTTCTATTTCTATTAAACGGTTTTGAAACGCTTCGGTTACAAATTTTTCGATTTTTTATCATAATATCGAAAAAGTTTGATATCTCACCTAATATGGGTCGATGACCTGCCTCGTCCCAAGCAAATCCTATGGAAAATTATTTAATTTTTCATACATGCCATGGATTTTTTGTAAAATTGCAAAAATAGAATATCGCGTAGCAAAAAACTTCTTTCTTTTGGAAGGTTTATCAACAACAGAAATTAATGCGAAGATGGTAAAAGATAAAAGTATTAAAAGCATCTGATACTTCCTTTCCAACTGTTCACAGATGTACTTTAGAGTTTAAATAATAAACAAGCCCATGATATATCGACGATTCAAAGTACATACATTAAATAATAGATGCCATAGGAATCTGAACAGAACGAGTTTACCATATTTAGCATTATAAATTTGAAATGAAAAGCCTTTGTGCAAGATGAGTATTGCATTTGCTATCCGACAATCAAAAACACATTCGAATACGAATTCCCAAAGCGTGTTTGAAACGTTTTAACAAGAATACAACCGATTTTATGCTTTGATTTATAACTACGGATATGGATGAAACTTAGGTCCACCACTACACACCAGAGATAAAACAACAGTCAAAACAATAGTTATAGAAGCTGGTTACCAATGACGGTGTAGGTAGCTGGTTATTTTACCGCAGGTTTAATACAAATCATTATACACATGGTATATATGAACTAAATGTGTTGGTTGAACTTGACGGAGATTAAAGTATTATTGAAAAATAAAATAATTTTTAACCCACAAAAATATTTCTTTCTTTTTCACTTTCAAAAGTTTTCAAACCACCTATACGTATATTCAAAATAGAACTTATACATAATATATATACTTCTTTAAAAATTTAATTTAAAATATATTTAATTAATAAATGGATCCATTATATTTTACTTAAAACACCCTGTTGCTCTTTTACACACTAAACAAATTCCAAGCTTTCCGCCTCTTTATTGTTATATGTATATAACCATCCATTTCGTTTAGTTATACAAATGGCAAACATATATACGACATAATAAACCGACATATATATTAAAAATAAAAAAAAGGATATTCCATCCACCCCTTTTAAATGACTTTGTATTTGCGCCCATGTCACAATAAAAATTATAACCCACCGATAACATTATTTTTTGTTGTTGTTACAATCAAACTCCCACTTTATTCTGATTCTGATGGATATTAACAAAATGGTGGGTAAACTTTTCTTTTGGTATATATATACATTTACCTATATTATTAGTATATATACAATAATACCCCAACCAAATTTAAATTATCCTTACAAAGTCATCGGTCGATCTATGTATTTACATAAAAATTGTTTTTTTTTTTTACGTACACGTAATGTTGTTGTCTACGTAATGTTGTTGTCTGGGCAACAAAAAAAAAATACACCAAAATATATTTTTCTATCTCTCATTGAAGTTTTAGATCCTTTACGATAAACATTGTATTACTCCTGCAATTAACAAAACGGTTATATATGAATAATATCAAATAATAAAAAAAAAAGTTAATTCAAAAATTAGCATTATCATTAAAAAGTCACATAGTTTGTTGTAAGCGTTCCGCAACATTTTACTGAATGGTTAAATGATTTCTAATGACAAAATTGTAACTTTTTAATCATATAATTTTCATATAATATCCTTACTATCATATACATGTACATAATTAATAATTATATCCTATTGTTGTGCGATTAAATATCCTTTTAACAAAAAGTGAGAAAAAGGAAGAAAAAAAAACTGTTTTTTTTTTTTGTTGTGTGTGTCACCAAAAAGGAATTAAAAAGTCTCGTGACTTATCGTGCTTATTAAGTCATATAAAATTTTTGTCGCTACAGGTAATTCAAGTGTGTACATATAATAAGAAAAAAAAAATAGGATATATAAAAAAAAATTGTCATGTTCTTAAGGATTTCTGTAGTATAATATAGAAATTATTTTTCCTAAGTGTGTGTGTGTATTAAAGGACCAATTATACTTTGTTGGAAACAATTATGAAACTATTAAACTCAAGATTATAAATAGGAATTAATGTGATCATCGTTTACTATATTCTTTATTATTTATTATAAATAAGGATATTTTTTAAGGATTTTAAATTAAAAAAAATTGTTTGTGGTTTTTTTTTGTTGTTCAATCAAATATCGTGTTTTTTTTCGGTTCTATATTTAATGTTTTTTTTAAAAATCTAATTTTATTGAACCGTAAAAAAATTGTCTAGATTTTTTTTTGTATTTTATTCGAAGAGGATTATTATTATGTTGATGTGTACTCCTGTTTTTCCTGTGTATAAATATTATTGTTAATCCAGGAGTAAAAATATTATATACCGTATAGAGTATGAATAAATAACAAAAAAAAAATTGTTAACAATACTTCCCAGATTGAATTTCAAATAATATATATAAATATTAAAAAAATAAATACAAAATTTTTCATTATTTTGCAAAATATAATAAATATAAAAAGGAAGAACAGACACAAGGTAAAAAATCATAATTATTTTTGATGAGTTCATAATTTTTCTTGTTATATTGTTATGCCAGGATAATATATGCCTTTTTATTACAAATAACGTAACCTTGAATGTGTTGTTGTAATAGAGTAATACACATTTTATATAAATATTAAGAATTATTAGACAGATGTTTAAATTATGGAATTATAGTTAAAATTTTCAAAAATTTACTATATAAGGCATATAATATTTTAATTAAAATTATGTAATTGTTAATTTCTTTTATGTGAAATGCTGTATTTAAGTAATATATTTTATATATATTTTAAAAAGCAGAAGTAAATTTATTGCTTTTCATTTACCACTTAAGTGACAGATCGCTAATTAGATTGAGAATGGTTTTTTTACACACAAGACGATCCTACTACTTTTAATTCAAACAACAATTTGTCAATATTGACATAATAATTTCTAAATTGACAATAACTGACGAATGTTTTCACAGAAATTGATACAAATTATTAATATGTTTGACGATTTATCAATAAGAATTCTGGTCAATTACCGAGAAAAAAATCTTATAGCCTTATAGGAAACAGTTTACGTAAATGAAGAAATGTTATTAATGAAATATCGATGCCTTAATTGTCCTACGACAATTGTTTTTTTTTTTTTTCAGTGATTCTGAAAGAAAACCTAACCTGTTATAGGTTACAAAATGAGTGATAAAACCACATAAAAAAATCCGGGCTACAGCCCCAAATTTTTGTAGTCTTTATTGGTCAACATTATTGACATCATCTATGTATGAAATAGTGTTAAAAATTCAGAGTAGATTTCATATATTATTGAAAATTTTCAATACTCTTACGTAAAAGTGTTGGAATGGAATATAATATAATAAAGGACCACCAAATAAATGTAGTTCCATATAATTGGACCTCCCCTTCAGATATTACATTCTTAATATTATTTGCAAAATCACATTTTTCATCTGCGTATAGCGTTACTTCCAATGTTTTTAATTATCATGTCATCATTAGATTCTAATGAAATACAGATAACAAAAAAAAAATCGATTTCGATTAATTCATTATTTAAAAATATGAATGAAGGAACTTTTTCCCCATCGTCTCATTATTTAAATGACTTTTTTGTGGTACTTTTTTGTCATAACTTAATTATTCCAGGGCACCACGGCATTAAAGGTAATGAAAATACGGATTCATTTGCTCGGAAAGACGTGGAAATAACGACTAATGTCCAATTAAATCCGCGAAACTATCTATATTGATTTGGCAGCGTACAAAATAGTCAACGGCACTTGGGACTTGGGATCAATATCCTCAGTGTTGTCAAACCAAACATGTTGGCCGCGACTATCCATGAAAAAATCTGAGATCGTTCTCTACATAAAACTGATTGGTCTCCTTACTGGTTACTGTAGGATCGGTAAACCTTGAGATTGATTGGTTGGCCCTTTTAACACTGCCTTTGTGGAGAATTATTCTCTTCATAAAAATAAGTTGATAGGATTGTTGGTTGGTTAGCTATTGAACCTTGCATAGGGATCACAATGGATCCAAGATCTCTCGTAATGCGTATTGACCTTGTATCTTCACACAACGCACCCTTCTTAACCTAACCTAACCTAATAAATTAATTAAAATTTTCTTATCTCGTTTTAATAACGTCTTGTATATAATTAACACTTCAAAATATCATAGTACATATTTTATTCGGAAAACTTAAATAATTGAAAGTACCATACAAAAGTTTAAACACTTCAATATTTAATTTGTCGGCATTTTTTTTGTATATCTTTTTACACTATTATAAAGTTTATAGTTTCTTTGAAATTAAAAGTATATAATTTTTTTTAATTAATGGTTAAAAGTTTTTGCACACCTTTTTCATACCAACAAAAACAAAAAATGGTAAATGCAACAAGTTCATTTTCCATTCATTAAACTTTTATAATTCTCATTTGTATATATAATAATTGAAAAAAATAATTTCATTCAACTTTATAATCAACAGTTTTTATAAAAAGTTTGCATGGAAAATAAATTGTTTTAATGCCTCATTTACACTTATTGACAAATCATCAATTATAGATTGGCAATATATTTTGTCTAATGTGTTTGAGTGCGTATAAACTATCTAACTAAAATAATTTGGACATGTGATATTTAACGAAAGGTGATGATATGTCGAATAAAAAGTTTATTTTGGTTGCTGCTATTGTGGTAGCAGCAATTCTGGAAAACGTGGAATACAAAACGGAAAGAACTTGTAAAATTTATGTATGGCGAAGAAGAAATACGTTCTGGTTTTATCGTTAATTTAGATTAAATAATTTATATCTAATTAAAAATGTTGTGCGCAAACTGTAAAACTAAAGAGAACATAATCACAGAAAGCTAAAGCTATCAGGTGTGCTGTATATATTAATAATTAATCAAAAAAACGACGCTAGTTCAGAATATGGTAGGATGAAATGCAGTCTTTTGATAATATGTGTAATGCAAACTACAAACAGCAAAAAATAAACTTCAATTGAAGACAAAAAGGAAGGCTTTTACTCAATTATCTTAAGTAATTAATTTAATTATGAATTTGTATATAACATTTTAATAATGAATGATAATTAAGTAATACAATCTTCAAATGCACAAATTTTGGTTGTACAAAGTGTGGCAATTACATATTAACTTCCATGTTCTTGTTGTTTCTATTCAATTATATATATAGAGAATGATATCAATTATAGATTGAATTAATATATTGATAATGTCAATCAAATGATAATTTACAAAGTGCTGAATTTCTATATTGACAATTACTTAATTGACGAGTGTTTACATATAGAAACTGATAAAAATGGTCAATCTATATCATTGACAGTTTGCAAATAAGTGTAAAAGAAACTTAAAAGTTCTCAGAAGGAATTTTATTTATATACCTATAAAATATATAAATTCAATTGAAATATTATTGAACTATTATTTTATATATACGTATATACGTACATTTTATTTTTTCAAATAACTCTCCAGACATTTGAAAATGACAAATAATACTTGCAATTTTCTGCTTATTTATATTTCAATATTCTATTAAGGACTTTATAAGTATAATTTTCACAACACAATTACAAAAGAAAAACCATTTTGTTATTCAACTAGATTTCTAGACCATAAACATTAAAAGCATATAATAAATATAATCTTTCATTTTTATATATAATTTTTAACATATCTTTGAACAAAAACTTTAAAACAATACACACTGTACGTATATAAGTTACATTTTACAATATCAAAGTCCTTTTTTTGTGTCCTTTTAATAAAACATTAAAGTTTGTATATTTATTTCTATTATATGTTTTTAGCTGTATATATAAATCCCTTTGACAAATGTCTGACTACTCCGTGTACATACAAATAAGTTGTATGTATTATATAAAAAATATAAAGGATTTTGTAGACAGACATTATCTAAATCCAATCCTTGTTTCCATTTACCACCCTTTGGTTAGAAGGCCATCAAAAGACTTTGTTTTTGTATGTATTTATGTACCTATAGTTTTATTATTATTATGATTTTTTTTTTAATTTCGTCTTCATCTTTTCCTTTTATTATGATGAAAACAACAAGCAATAATTTTGTCCTGTTCATTTTTTTTATGTTTCTATTGTTATGTGTATACGTGTAGAATTTTTTTTTTGATTGTGTTTTTGTTGTACCATACCGAAAAAGTTGTATAGCATTGGTCGATTACATCGACCAATCAAAAACATTCTCAAAATGGCCGCATAGTTCGATTTTGTACCCCCGAATTAATAATAAATTGTTTGGTATAATATTGGTGGCGCATACGGTAAATGTATGTAATGTATATATATATTCTTTTAGGGGTAGATTTTTTGTTATTAAAGATCCTTTTTATAAAAAAAAAAATATATTGTATTATATACCGTTTAGTCATAGAAAGTTCATTTTATGTGCTTTTGATGTTATTTGTTGTTGATTTTGATGATTTTTTTGAAAAATTAATGAGTTTCCTTTAAAAGATTTTTATTTTTCAAGTTTTTGCTTCGAAATGATGTTATTAAGAGACTAATTATAATTATATATGAATTAAAATATTTCGTTGTTTTTTAAAAATTAATTGGAAAACAGAACTTTTTATTTAAGCTAATTATTATATAATTCTATTAATTTGTTTTTAGTAGAAGATAAATTTAAATTGAATATGGATTTGTAAATTGATATCCTTATAAAAAGATTTATTCATATATACATTAGTTCGTTTCGAATAGTTTTAATTATAAATGCAACAGTTCAAAAATTGATTGCATAGTTAAACTTGATTTGTTCTAAAAATTGTTATGAGACAGAATCTGAAGATGAAAAAACACACTTAACCCGTTCTGTCGTAATACCTTTATAATGGTCTACTTTACACTCTACAGTCAAAATGGTGCTTTGGCTTCCTCAAAGAGGTTTCGTTATTTTTTTTTTGCAATTTATGAACCTACTAAATTTGATATGGATTTCGAACCTTAACTTTCTTTATAGCGAAGAAACATTTAATTGCAATAAGTTATTGGCTATATTAATAGTGAAATATTTGTTGTCAGCAAATGATCTCAACCGTTTTATCCCAGTTTTAAAATCATAATACGATATTGCAAATGTTTTATTACTGGTACTCATTTGAAGGTGAATTAACTTAGTGCGACATTGAGTTTCGCTTTAAAGTTGTAACTATGACCTATAATACATACATACATATAGCACACTTCCACTACGCCACCGCCACAATATATACTATTAATTTTTTTTATATATAAATAAATTTTAAATTAATATTTTATTTTTTTATTTATCTTTTTCAGGCCTTTTCCGATTGCCTTTTTGATAAATTCAATTTTATCAAACCATTCATGGTGCAATTTTTAATTTAATAAATAATAAAAAAAAAAAAAAACATTTTTTAATTGCTCCCATTTTTTAAAATACTTTTAATTTGTATAAATTAAAAAAATAAATAAAAGAAATTGTTAATCTTAATTGTTTAAAAATACGTTTTATATTCAATTAAACTTTTACAAAACATAAAATTCGTTAAAAACAAAAAAAAAATTAAATAATATAAGTTTTAATAATAAATTTGACGAGTAACATCTTGTATAGCTAATCTCGATTTGCTTAAATTATTACGCAAATATCCTTTTACAAAGGATATACACTTTTTTAATATTAACATAATAAATATATTGACTTTTATACATCACTATTATCTGTACACCGCGCCTAATTTTTTAATTAAAAACAACGAAAAAAAGAAAATTGAATTCACATAAATTAAAGCCGTCATTTAATAAATTTAATATTTTTATATATTTTTCGTAATTTGTTGTAAAAAATTTCACATTAACAAAAATTAAAAAAATAAATAAATAAGTTTTGTTGAAAAACATAAAAAATAAAAACTATAGAACCGAAAAATATTAAAAATAATATAAAAAAAAAAAAAAATCACATATAAAGAAATATTTAGGGCATGAGCCATACGCCTATTTATAAAAACGATGATAATGAGTGTAGTGGGCCACGACCACCAGTACCCGGAGAAGAAAGTCGTGTCAGGAAGGTAAATATACTATTAATTTTAATTACCGGATTTAGAATACTATATACAACACAGCATAACGCATGCCACCAATTGTATTATACTTTTAACTTTTCATGTATTTTCATAACCTGCATTCTGCATTGTGAATAGAAGTTTATTTTCATGTCTTAACTTTTTCTGATTTGTTTAGACGTTACGTTGAAGTATAGTATTCTGACTTCGGTATAAGTTAAGATTTGTAAATAGATTTACAGCATTAAATTTTAAAAATTATATTAATTTATTTTTAATATTTAGATGACCGAAGGTGTTTCGGAATCTTCAAAAAATTCACCACCATCATATTTGAATTGGGCTCGTACTCTATCCCATCTTCTGGAAGATAGACATGGAGTTGAGCTATTCAAAAAATATGTTGAAGAGGATATTCCCGTTTATAATGATTATTTAAATTTTTATTTTGCCTGTGAAGGATTAAAACAAGAAAATGATACTGATAGAGTTAAGCAAATTATTGGAGCTATTTATAGGTAAATATAGAATTTTTCTTAACTACTTATTTACTTATTTATTATTAACTTAAAGAGGATATTAATTTTTGTACGAATAAAACTTAGTTAATTTAGCTTTAAATCAGCTTTCCGATTTCAATGAAAGTTCAAATTTTGTAATTGAATGTGAAAACCTCCAGAAAGATGAGGCCAATACTCACATTTGTACTATTATGATATTGAATAATAATAAATTATATAATAATTTCAAACCCAAAAAATGTTCCTAATCAAAACATGTAGATTCAAAGTAGACTAAGAATTGAGTCTAAGAATCTCTAAGAATTGGACAAACAAACCATACACCATGATTGTCCAATTTGAGATAGTTGTAATACTGATATAAATTTGATAGACATCCGTCGTAAATTCACAAACGTTGGAAATACTCTAAATTTGACGTAAATTTCAAAATTAAGAGACAGAAAGTTCTGTCATTCTAAATCAAAAAAGATTTGGCATTATCACAGAAAAGGCTTAGTATCTTGTGGTAGAAGAACATTTAGAATTTTGGGTAAACCACCATTTCGATAACTTTGAAGTTTAGTAGCGATATTTAATGGATCCGCCAAGGAAACGGGTTGAATCTGAGATTACGATATATGGTGTTTTGTTTATATAAAGAGATACACTATAGAGGCCAAAATTGGCTAGGGTTTCAGAGTATCCGATACTATAAGTATAAATAGAATCAAAAAATATTTGGTTTTCGATCAATTTAGTGATCCACAATAGAAAATAGTATATTATGTAGTACGAAAAAATATTTATATTACGATATTAATATTATTATATACAATTACTGGTCTATTCCCAATACAAAAGTGAAATATCCCAATACAAAATAATTTTTAAGTGTTTTTAGAAATAATCAAATATATTGTAAATAATTATAATATTCAAGCCATTAAAATGCAAGTTATTAGATTCAAATTTTTCATATTTTAAATATTAATTTTTTGCTAGTATTTTTTATAAAATATAAAACACAAAACAATTTCAATTTATATATAGATTTCTTCGTAAAAGTCAAGTACCATTATCTGAAGACCTCCGTCGTACAATTAAAGCCGGCCTCAAAAATGAAATACAACTTAGTTCAAATGTTTATGATGCTTTACAAAAGAATGTTGAAAATACAATACGTGAAAAAATTTATCCAAATTTTTTATGTTCCGATATGTATATTAATTATATACAAGAAATGTCAGCAATACAAGAACGTTGTAGTGGTGGTGTACCAGGTACCGGTAGTGGTGGAAGTTCTGGTGGTAGTAGTAGTACTAGTATAAGTGCAACTGGTGCTACAGGTAGTGGTGGTATATCCCTATTACCAGGTGTATTAGGGAATAATACAATACCTACAACAATTGCTGGTAATAGTAGTTTAAATAGTAGTTGTAGTGGTGGTGTTGTTGGTACAACTTATGGACCATCAACATCAGCTAGTTCAAGTGGAACAATAAGTGCAACAGATACATTGCCACGTAGTTCAACATTACCAACATTACATGAAGATACTGAATTAACAGATTTTGAATCATTAAGATTGTCATCGATTGATGGTAGTTGTGGTGGTGGTAGTATACGTGGTTCTACATCTACAAATACTGCATCTGAATTACCAATGAGATTAACTAAAGATTTATTATTGGCAACACAAAAACGAAGACTGGAAATTAGACCTCCTGGGTAAGTGCATTAAAATTGCGTGCGTTAAAATTTAAATTTTTCTTGTATATATAAAATTATGTTTGCTTTAAATTTTTTTTTCGATATTTTACACACATAATTTTTTAATGTTTAAATATATCATGTTTATTGTTTTGTTTTTAATTTAATTTATTTATTTTAATTTTTATTTTTATATAATTTCGTTTTCTTTTTTTTCTGTTTTTTCACAACATCCTCTTTTACCTTTTAATTAATCCTCATCCGTGCACCCATAAACATCAATGGCACTTCTTATATAATATTTTTTTTTTTAAATGTACTGCTGTATTATTGTGTGTTTGTGTGTTTAAAATCAAAAAAATAAAAAAAAAAAATTATTTAAAATTATTCAATTTAAAACCGAAAAAAAAAAATCCAAAAAAAAAACTTTTTTTATCTAAATTTTCCTGCATGATATTGAAATTATCCATCCACAACAACAAAACCTTTTGATCCTTTTGAAAAAAAAAAAAAAATACGAAATTCCTGCATGTAGAGCTCATGGTTATGTCTACAACTCAAATGTACAAACATCGTACATACCATGTTCACGTGTTGACTCCGAACGAGGTAGTGTTAGTTCGGGTGGACGAACTGATTCAGATACGATGTCATTATCAAGTTGTTCAATGTAAGTTGTGTTTTTTTTTTATATACATAGTTTCATTTCAATTATTATTCATTATTTTTATACATAAATTTTACTATTTTCCTAGAGTTTTTCATTATTTTTGTTTATCTTATATAAAAAATTATTATAATATATTTTTTTAAAAAAAAAAACCCATTAATTTAAAGTAATTATAATATAAAATTTATTTGAATTTAGGGATGGTCGTCCTTATGTACAAAGAAGACATAATACCTCTGAAAGTAAAGCAATTCGTCAAAGCGCACTAGCCAACAAAGAAATGAATACATTTCAGGTATGTTCGAATATTTAAATTATTATAGATTCAGAATGAAACCGCCATCACTCTTTATTTCGTTTGTAATGCGACGTCTAACATTATTAACCTTTTTTTTACCATATAAATATAAAATTAGATTTTCAAGTTTTATTATAAAATAAAAATATATTTTGGAGATACAGCGCCTACAGTGGCAGAAATTAACAATTTCATTATAATCTCCATTAACGTCGGTTATATCATAAATTTTGGTGAATATTTAATATTCTAAAATTCCTTTAACGCGGTCTGATGATAAAAAAACAATTAATGGTCTGATACCAATAATTTAGGTGAAGATTAACTATGTTAAATACGATTTTAATGTTTTTTTCTTGAAAAAGGCACTACATATTCAATTTGTGGACTCAGTGAATAATGTTATAATCAACATTATGAAACCGCATACATTTTTAAAGCAGTTCTGAATATATATGCAACAGACCATTAATATTTTTATTTAAAATTAGTCGATATTGATTTCATAAAAATTAGTTTACTGTAAAGTTCGGTGTTCTTTCGTACTTCGTTAGAGTTATTTTTAAAAATACAATAATTTTCATATTTATTTAATAGGTTATACCTCGAACACAAAGATTACATTCAAACGAACATCGTCCATTGAAAGAAAATGAACTAGTTGCATTATTAATACCAAAATTAGAGGAAGTCAAAAGAAAACAAGATCTTGACGAGAGAGCTAGATCTGAGGTATATATATATAAATATTTTAATTGTACAGTGGAAATTAATTGAATATAATATTTTAAATTATTATTTATAGCGTTTTTCTGATGACCCAACACCAATATCATTATCCAGTATTGGTGGACCTGGTGGAGAACGTACAAGTGATCATGAATTCGCCGAAGCGATACGACAGAAATTTGCTGTTGAAGAAGATAATGATCAAGATATATTAGATCAGCATGTATCACGTGTATGGAAAGATTTAACACCACACCGATCACCTGGTACAATGTCACCATGCCCACCATTACCATCACGAAGACGTACAACAACACAAGATTCGGGAATGTTAAGTGATGGTGCCATTAGTATAGGTAAATAATAAAAATGTCTTATTTATTAAAAAATTGTTCATAATTAAAATAAAACTTAAAAAATATATAGGAGGGCACTCAATGCGACATTCAAAATCAATGCCCGAACATAGTTCCTCTTCAAGGAAGCTTACAAACAAATGGCCTTCTATGAATACTGATAGTGGAATTAGTTTATTTTCAGATTCTCTTATGAAGTACAAAGAAACCAGGTATAATTTATAATTTTGATACCGTTAAATTTATAAAATACGGTAATATTTTTTAGTTCTAGACCTGGTTCAAGTACAGCCTTTCAATTGGAAGAGGCAAAACGAAGACTGGAAGATGAGACTAGACGGTCGTCTCGTCGTTATACACAACCACACCAACATCAACAACATATATCTAGTAGTAGCAGTACAAGCAGTAGTAGTATACATCATTTAGGACCGCCGCCACCATTGCCAGCTAAACCGCACGAGACAACAACAGTTGTCTTCTCATTCTGTGATGAGGAATTTCCATATAGGACAAAAATACCTGGTACTCAGCCAACATTAAAACAATTTAAAGATTATTTACCAAAAAAAGGAAATTTTCGGTATTATAAAAACACAATTTTAAAATTGCAAAATAGAATTTATATAATATATATAAAAATCATGTTAAAAAATTTTATTCAATTTTTCTTTTTAGATTCTTTTTTAAAACTCATTGTGAGGATCCAGATAGTCCCGTGATTCAAGAAGAAATTGTTAATGATTCTGATATATTGCCATTATTCGAGGGAAAAGTAATGGGTCTTGTAAAGCCATCCGATTAGTTTTTAAGTTTAGACAGAAAAATAAGTTTACTTATTTTATTTTTTAGTGTTTTAATTATAACAAAAACAAAAATATGGTAGTCAGTTTTTTTTTTATTTTATAATATATTAATTAATATTATAAATTTATTAAAATTAAAACATTTTATTATAATATTTTTTATGTAATTATCATTATCTATTAAGAAAAGAACAAAATCAAAATAAATTATAAAACAATAATATTATTTAAAGTAAATAATAAAAAGAGAATATTAAAATTTTATAATATTTTTCTCAATAAAAGTTTTTTTTTTTTGAAATAATTAAAATAAAATTTACAATAAAAAGTAAAATTAAAAACACAAGAAAATAGAAAAATATGTTGTCAATATACGAAATTGAAGAGGATTAAATTTTTTATTTTATAATAGAAATTGGGATAAAAAATATTAAATGAAATTTTTTTAAAGTAGTTCGATTTTTAAAACATTTTTTTTTTTGTGTTCTCGATTTATAGTTAATTTAAATTTGTAATTCAACTGGAAATTAAAACAAAAATTTATATTTTGATGAAGTGTTAGCTGTTTATTCTATTAATTCAAAATTAGATAATTTCTTTAAATAGAATAATTCCGATTATTGCTATTTGCGCTCTTCAATAATTGTCTCATCTAATAATTAATAACAACAAAAATATATATTATTTTTAAGAAACTAAACTTAAATTATCAACTGACGAACTCTTAATTTTTTTAATTACAAAGTTAAAATTTACTCTTCAAATGTTCTAACTAAACAAAAAAAAAAAACTATTTTTCTTATATAAATTTGTTCTTAATTTTTTTTTTTTTTTAAAAAAACAACAATGAATGGACTGCCTGCAATAACTAATAATTAAATATTATCACAAAAAATAAATGCAAAATAAAAACATAAATATATAAATAAAATTAATATGTAATAATTTTTTTTTTATATATATAATTCAATTTAAAAATACAAGAGAAATAATCAAATTTAGATTTAATCTAAAAAAAAACTATATTTTATTTTTAATGTTATTTATATAAAATATTATATTTTTACTATATTTTTCAATCATTTACTCACAAAATAAGCAAAAGAGTAAAATAATGCAATTTTAAATAGTAAAAGAAGTTTTCTTTTACACTATTATTTTATTATCATTTGTATTATTTATAAATCGTTTTTTTTTTTTTTTTACATTTATTTTATAAAACTTTAGTTAATTTTTATTTTATCCAATTATTTTAAATTTGAACAAAACAAAAATACATTTTTAAAGTAAAATAACAATATTTTTAAATTAATTAATTTTTTCATTGACTATCCATGTTGGAATTCATCCTTATCACAACAACAACAAACAAACAAAAAACAGTTTTGTAAGCGATTGTGACGTTTATATTTTATAAATTGTCAGATCTTATTTAAAATAAAAAATTGAAATGGTCTAATATTTATTAGAAAAATTTATTAATTATTTATTGCGACAAATAGAATAATATAAATAATTTTATAGTATGAAATATTTGTGTAACATACAATAATTTATTATTAATATTATCAAGGAATTTAATTAAATTAAAAATGTAGTTTAATCAAATTTTAGAGCGATATTGGCGGACACATATTGAAAAATATAATTTTTTTGAATAATATTTTCCGGCCAGCTTAAAATTATGTACAATCTTGGCTTGAACATTTATTTGACTACATTCAAATGAACAATATTTTAAATATTACTTGTTGTTTTGAATAACCAATTTAAAATTAATAACTTATAATTTTAAATAGATTATTGCGTTCAAATTGATTGTTTCAAATTTAAAATGTTATACTTTAAATTTTAAATTATTTAATTTCAATTCAATCGTGACAACAATTTTTTGTTTAAAAAAAGTCTTCATTTTTTTACTGGAAATTATATTGACATACTTTTTATTTTAATTTTATTTATTATTTGCCACTTTAAATTATTTCACTTTCTTTTATATAGCACTTTTTTAATTTCTTAAAAATAAAAATTGTAAATATGTGTATAAATTAACTAACAAAACAAAATTATGCAATAAGAATTTTTTTTTTTAAATAATTTTAATTGTAAAAGAAAAATTATATTATTTTTAAAAATATAATTACATTAAAAATATATATAAATATATATATTTAATAAAATGTTATATACCAGGTGCAGAAAGTGCCTTCACTACTGAAAGTAATTTATAGTTTTTCATTGAAAAAAAAAATATGTTGGATATCGAAATTTTAAAAATATGATTATTACCTTTATTACATAAAATTGTTTTTTGAAAATTTTAACCATTTTTGTTTTCTATTTTGCTCAAAATTTGTTTCCGATTCAGCTTAAATAAAAAAAAAAAATAATCAATCTAATATTTTACCTATAGTATGAATATAAAAGAAACTAATAAAGTATAAATTAATTTCGTTTTATACAAAATTCTGCTAAAGCTATAAATTTTAGAAAAAATTAAATTCTACACTATAATTAAAAATAAATTATCTGCGCTAACAAAAATAAAATATATTTTACATAATGAAGGAACCAAAATCAGTATTTTAAAATTTGTTTAATTTAAATATTTTTAAAATATCGTAATTGTTTTGTTTAATTAAAAATATTTATACACTAAATTCATAATGCATCCAATTTTCATAATAAATCATCATCTATATACATCAATAAACACAAAAATTATAATTGTAAAAATATTGAAAAGAAGAAAACTTTAGCGAAATAGAATTTTATAAATTTGAAAATAAAAATATAAAAAATCTTAAAAGAAAATAGTTTTTATCTTGAGATTAAAAATTATTGTTTTATTAGAGGAAAATATTTCAATGTATGGCCATGACATCCTTCTGCGAATTACGATTATTTCGTATTTGTATACTAATTAAATTATAGTCGAACCTGAGAATTTAGTTCTGATATTTGTAGTATGGTATTGGAATCATCTTTCACAGACGTGCTTGAGCTTGGGAAATGATATTGGACACAATTGTACAGATGTACATGTAGCATCAATGTGCTCGCAAGTAAAAAATAATAATTTAATTGTCTCTGCATAGTAAATTTGAACTTAATGGCATATAAGAAAATGTTAAGTTTTGTGCATATGAAATTTTGAAATATTTAGTATAATTGTACAATTACGTCATTTCCGTTTAAAAGTATCTGACGGCAATTTTATGAGTTCTAAAATTGTCAAAATCAAAAATAACAGCGAATTCGGAAACTGTCAAAAATTGTAAAATCCTAGTGCAGCCAACTTCAAACTTCAGACATCCTTCTTTTTGACGTGCTTTCAACAAAAGCGGTATGTGGAAAATAAGATCTCTAATTATTTTAATAATCGATCTATTAAATTTACTAAAATTATATCAAAAAGATTCAAAAATGTTCAATTTATATGAATTACATCAAATATATTTGTATTCTCATGTGAATTATAGTGTTTATTGAAAAACTTTTTTGTTGACATTTTACATTTGTTTGTACTATAGTGGTTTTTAGTATAGTTAAAAATTTCTTTTTATTCCTTTTCCAGTTTTCAAAATGACTATCCGACCAGCATATAGACCTAAAATTGTGAAGAAACGCACAAAGCATTTTATCCGTCATCAATCTGATAGATATTCTAAAATTTCGGTAAGCTTAAGAATTTTTATTTTATTTGATTCAAATCTAAAATTAATATATTTTTTTTATAGGCGAAATGGCGTAAACCTAAGGGTATTGATAACAGAGTACGTCGTCGTTTCAAGGGACAATATTTAATGCCAAATATTGGTTATGGTTCAAATAATCGTACTAAACATATGTTACCAACTGGTTTTAAAAAATTCCTTGTACATAATGTTAAGGAATTAGAAGTTCTAATGATGCAAAATCGTATTTATTGTGGTGAAATAGCTCATGGTGTATCATCAAAAAAACGAAAAGATATTGTTGAACGTGCTAAACAACTATCAATCAGATTGACAAATCCAAATGGACGTTTACGTTCTCAGGAAAATGAATAAAACAATATTTATTAGAAGTTATATTAAAAACATTTTTCTATTTAATATTGTTTTGGTGAAAATAATAAATTAAAAATTAATTTTAAAAAAATTATTGAAAAAATTACGATGGTTTTTCTTGGTGTGCTACTTAAAATAATTAAGAAATTTTTTACAGTCAAACAATCAATGAAAATTGCATTTACTAATTGTTTCTACGTTTGATTATTGGGTAATTTTTATATTTAATGTATTTGGAACGAAATTGTGTAGTATTCGATATTTTTAGTTTCACATTTTCTCTTATAGGCCAAGCAATTTCAGACTGAAATCCTTGTTAATTTATAAGAATCACTACAATGATACAATTGATGTAGATTAAAAACTTTATATCAAAATGCTATATTCCCTCATTACAATTTAAACTAAATATTCAGAACATTTAACATCATTTTAAAAAAAAGTACGGGAAAATGAATGTTATAGATTATTTCTAATATCCCTTATTAAATTTATGCATTTAATAGTTTCCAATTTTTCATCTATTTTATCTATGCATGTAACATTTGTATGTAAAGATTAGAATATTTAGCTGCAATAAGAATTTCAATTTAAAGATATTTCTATTATTTTTTTATTAATTTATATATGCCAGATTACAAAGTATATTTTGTTAACTTTTATTAAATAAATCATTTCACATAAAAAAGTAAAATTTTCACTGTTACATTATTCTAAATTAAATATAAATAGGTATATATATATATATATAAAGCTCTATAAACAAAATTTATATTCAGTATTTTTATTGGGTTGGTTCTTTATTAAATTCGGTTAACCTTGTAGCATTCTATTTTCAATCACTTAGCATATATTAAATCCTGACAGATATTACCTTTTCGTACTGCAAACAATTAAATAATTGCTAGTTGGCGTGATTTAAAATATTGTGCTAAAAGTTGGCTGATGGTGATGCCGTTAACCTTATTCAAATTGTAGATATAATTGCAAATTTCAGCCACTGGATTAAAAAGAAAATTTTAAATCCTGCATAAAACCAAAAATCATCTAAATATAGATAGTACAATTGCATGACGAACTTCAAAACCTTTTCGAGAAAAAAATAATAATAAAAAAAAACTGAGTACTTATACTTATAGTAAAGAAAAATCTCCACTACTGTATAAAATAAATGAATTTGTTAAACTTGTTTGCCTAAAAGTATATACAACTTGTGAGAATTTATTTTATACAGTAGTTGAACATTTTCTTCTATATAATAAATCCTCAACTTTCTATTAGGTTTCGCAATTCCGTTATCTTTATATAAATGATATTTGATAAAACTAATCTGAATCTGTCCTGCATAAAACTAAAATATTATATAAATAATAGCCGAATATGTCACAGAATATGTCACACTTAACACAGAAACTGTGTTAAGTGTGTTATTAGAATATTATTTATGATAATTATATTTTTGTACCAGTATTTTTATCACAGATATAAAAATAAATACCGAATATTACATTTATCTTGTTTATTAAGTTTAATTATTTATCCACTTTGAATAAATACCCGTTATATATATATATATTATATATAATAATGAATTATTACAAATAATAAAAATCTAATTAATTATATTTTTATATATATTTATATGTATATATATAAAAAAAACTTATTTATACTACGAATTGATATTATTAAATCTACCAAAAAGTGGTATTTGAAATGGTATAGGAGGAATTGAAGAAGATTCTATTGATTGATTTGCTACAGCAACAGCAGCTGCAGTAGCCATATTAACATTTAAAAGTTCTTGATTTATATTTATTGTTGGTTGTTGTGGCGGTGGTGGTGGTTGTTGTGGTTGTACTACTTCTATAATCGGGATTTTCTTTTTTCTTGGTTTTCGTGGTTTCTGTGAATTTTTTTTATTTACACCTGTTACATGCCAATCCATATGTCTTTCAAAATCATTTTGTCGTTTAAATGATTTTTCACATATTTTACATACATGACGTTCACGTGTATGCACACGAAAATGACTTTTTAACATATATTTCATGCTATAAGCTTTTCCACAAACTGTACAAACTAAAATTCAAAAAAAATATTTTTATTTTAAAATATAATAAATAATTAAATTATTTAAATATATGTACTAACCAAATGGTCTTTCACCAGTATGTATAAACATATGTCGTTTTAAATGTTTTGTTGCCTTAAATGTTTGACCACATACTGTACAACTAAATGGTCGACTATCATCATGTCTTGCCTTATGACTATATAATGATGAACTAAATATAAAACGTTTGCCACATTTTTCACATTGATGCTTATAAGCGGCTTCATGTAAAGATTGATGTCGTACAACACTAGCTGTTGTTGAAAAAAATTTACCACACACATGACACTCATATTCAGATTTTCCTTCATGGGTTTTCATATGTAAATCCAAATATTCTTCATTTTTACGTTGTGCCTTACATATTGTACATCGTACACGTTTCTCTAATGGTATACGTGATTTTTTCTTTTTAAATGGTACCGGTGATTTTTTTTCCTCTTTCACAACAATATTTTTTTCAATTTTCGTTTTATCTTCTTTTTTTATATTTGTCGTTATTATATCTGTTTCTTTTGTTTCTTGTTTTGGATATAATAAATCTAGATTCAATTCTTTATCTTCAATTTTAATATTTAATGGATCATTTGGATCATCTTCGAGTGCTGAATTTTCATCATCACTACCAGAACTATCTTCTAATTCAATTGGTCTATGTTCTAATTTTACAACTTTAATCAGTTCAGTTGTTGGCTTTTCGTCTGGTATTGTTGTATAATTTTCCATACAATCTAGTGTTTCACTTTTAATAATATCAAGTTTAATATTTTTCTTTTCGTCTTCATCTGCAATTTCATCTTCATCTCCATCATCTAAATCAGTAGATTCATCAGATTCATCAAGTAAGGCAATCAATTTATCAATTTTATTTTTTGATAAATTTAGAGCCATTTTAAATAACAAAAAAATAATTAATAAAATTTGTTTATTGAAAACTTGGCTTTTTTCACTTTTTTTATTTTAATAAATGACATTTAAAGTGCCAGTCAAGTCAAATGTCATATTAGAATAGTCGTGTTTATCAAAATATGTAAAATTTGGAAAGTAGAGTATGTGTATCATTACCTTTTGGTGAATTTAAAATAAAAGAGTCAATAAGTAATCGAAACTAAAAGTAATATGTGAAGTGAGAAAGAAACAGAAAATAGGAATGAATACCAAAAAATGTATCTTAAAATTTTAGTAATTAAAGTTTACATATATGAGTTTAAAAATTAAAACAGCATTTTGATTTTTAAAGGTAATTAGAATAACTAGTAGGAGTGCTGTTAGAAATATATGTCCAACCTGCTATGTAATAGCGATCTCAGTGTGATTCTAAAAATAAAGATGATTACTACGTATGGTCTATTCTGTTATACGGAACCGATCAGCAACTTGGATAGTACGCAAGATTGTTATAAAAAAAATTGAAACACTCGAAATGTGGTGTGGACCGTAAATTCTGAAGAATTAATTGTTCACAGTACATCATCGACAAGGAGGTGTAACATATATTGAACATGAAGAAACAGCTGAGAATCACAATCAAAGGAAGCCAAATGAGCCATCTTGGCTATATTATAGGAATGAAAACTACTATTTTCACCTTCTAGAGAAATATTTCTCTAGAAGGTGAAATTGTACGGAATAAGCACAGGCATAACAAGAATATTATGGCTGCAGAATTTATGTGAAGCGGCAAATTTGTTAAGAGCAGAGTGCAGTCATAAGAAATAATAAATTCGATTATGACCAGGGAACCGAAAGAAGAAAAATGAGTGTTTTATTGAACTTAATCCTAAAAAAAATAGATTATTTCTGGCCATTTTCGAGGTCCGAGAGTCCAAAATAGCAATAAAAAAAACATCTGCGTACATAGTTTGAATTTATGATTGTACAGTGACTGCAGGGATCAGTCGTTTCAGTGGGTCCAGCTAAACTTTCCGATTAATATTTCTAGAACATATAATAATTCTTATCTTATTTAAATTTAATTGATATCTTATTCGATATAGTTTCCTTATGTAGTTGTTAGTACCTATAAAAATCAGTAGTTTCAGTGGGTCCATGTTAAATTTCATAGTTATATTTTATAAGTTCAATGTTCTTCAATCTACTCTACATCATACAGTAATTTTTACCCAATTTCAATGTAAACTCATATATGACCAGTTTAGTTTTCGAAGTATATTTGATTTATCTTCTAGTAACGTATGCAATTATTATCTGATTTCAATTATATTTAGCAGGTTGGGTTCGTGATCTTGTTGGTATCTGTACATAGAGTGGTACCATGCTAATATTCCCGAGTTATATTATTTATATAGCATGTGTTCAAGAGCATATAGTAATTGATGCTCCTGAAATTTGGAATCTGTATCTACAAAAAGTTCATAGATACGAATTTCGACTATTCTATTAGCATTTATTAACAAGATTTATTAACAAACCTTTACTTCCATACGTAAAATAAATTTTACTAACTTTTTTATACAATGTCTTAAAATATAAAAAACTATGTATTAAATTTTAATTGACTTTAAAAATAATTACCAGATGGCAAATTCAATTTTTCCATATACATAAATAGTAGCAAACATAAAATTTAATTTCTGATTCAATTATTCAATTTTGCAGTTAACGATTTTTGAAATAAATCTATAGAAAATGTGGCACTGTTAAATATACACCATAAGTTGTTATAAATTAATATTATATAATATATACTTAATAACTTATTTTTTTTATTTATTATTCAGTTTTTATTCTAAAACATTATGTCGATTATTACTGTACTGTAACTGTACGTAATAACATTGTTTGCCTCAATGTACACTTCTGTGGCAGAGTGGTATATAGTGGGTTATGCTGCGATGCATTAGGTACTATGCGCTATGCTTTTATGCATGATAACAAATATCTCACCATTAAATTAAAAGCCATTACAACAGTTTGTTGTAATTAAAAGTCTCTTCACTATAAAGAAACTTACTTATGGTTCAAAATTCATATACCTAAAAATAATTAGTAGATTCAAATTGCAATAAAATATTTCACGAAACTGCTATTATTGAGGTTCTATGCTTCGAAGCTTAGTGTAGTATACTTGTATACTTCGATATATGAAAACGTATCTACAAAAATCTCGGAAACCGAAAAGGCTCTACACTTAATAACACTTATAGAACTAAAATTCAATTTATAATAACATTTTTATTTGTAGCAGTAATTTTTGAAAAATATTATTTGAATTAATCCGAATATTTTATGTTGACAATTCCTTAACTTAGGAAAAACTGCTACCAAAAAAAAATGAATGTTTCTATATTAATTTCTTGTTTCTAATCTTTTAAATCTTAATAAGTTTTTTATTTTTTAAATAAGTTTCGAGTATAAAATGAAATTTTCAAGTATAATTTAAAATAGTTTATGATTTAACTTTCTTATATAAAGTATATACTTACTAAAAAAAATTCTAAAAAAAGTGCTTAGCAAAAATAAACAAAATAAAAATGGATATTCGTTCATTATTAATATTATTGCTAATAGTTACAACGTTGTATCCTGCCGATACTACATTAGGGGGAATAGTACAATATCCAAAAGGTGAGTATAATGAATATATATTATTAAATTATTATTATTAAATTAAGTACAAAAATATAACAACACCGAACAACATTGTTTTTAGTTAATGAAAAAAATTTATAAAGAAATAATAAAACTAAATTTTTATTTCAGAATGTCCTTATGGATCAACGATGCGTCTAAAGGGAAGTAATCTATCAATAAATGGACGACAATTATTTTTTATGACTTTAACTTGTATGACTATACAATTTGAAAAAGTAGCTGTATATAAAAAAATTACTTATTTAAATACAACCAAACCAACTATTATAGATATAATAGAAGGAATTCATACTCTTTATAGCAACCTGCCCAGCAATATTCCTATGTATATAATTATATTATTATATAATATAGCTACTCACGTTACTTAGGACGTGAGCAGCCCTTAAATTATTTTTTATAATTAAAATTTTGTATTTTTTATTTTTTCATAATACAATAGTAGAGGTGCTGATATACCATAGAAGTATCATACTAATAATGCGTTAAAAAAGCAGTTTTCTAGTAATCCGGCCCATCAATATTATTAGTTATATGAAAAGAATTGTCGTTGACGATATATTTTCTGAATTTAAAAACATTAAACGTTACTTACTATTATAATAAATTTAATAGGACATATAACCATCCAGTCTTCATCTTTAATCGTCTCAGATATATTTAAAAAATAGAAAATATATTAATAAAATTTATAAAAATGAAAATATATTTATATTTGTCTTTTAATCTTATTTTACTTGAAATATAGTAAAAGAAAACTAAGAAAATTACTTTTCTTTACTATTTTTATATAGCCTCGCTAGCCTATTTTCTTTTAAGGCACCATTTAATTTTAAATACTATATAAAATTAAAAAAAAAAAAAAACGTTTTTTAAATTTGCAATAAAACCGAAAATAAATATCAATACAAAGGAGAATTTTTTTTTTATCAAAACTCAAGTCCTTCACAATCCAAAATAAATTTTATAAATAATCTTGTTACACAATACATATTTTTATATGGTGTCGAGTTATAAGGCTATTTATTATGTGTATATAGTGATATATACTCACGAATTTTTCGTGTATTACACGTTAGGTATAAATAATATTAATTATAATAACTATTGTTTTTGAACGGACCAAAGACACGGTCTCCGCATGAGTCCAAATTAAAAGTCTGTAGCTAAAATTTCCTATTAATATTTCATATGCCCAAGATTAAATATCCGAGCTGGTACACATATATTAATGTCGTAAGCTAGTTTGCGCTTATGAAATTTAGAGTCGGCAGTTTTCTATCAAAATTTATAATTCTATAAAATACATTATAGCATTAGTGTATTAAAAGATGTGAATGTATTTCGAACATAGATATTAGTGTGCTTTTGATGGATCCATATTTAAAATCCGCATTATATAAAATATATACATTCGTTGTGTACAAAAATATCTGAAATGTTTAACAAGCAGTATTTTTTTTTACAAATCATTGTTGTACACAACTACGAGTTATCTGCTCACCCTAGTAGGTAAGCAGCATTTTTGTTAATGTATTAATAATTTAATTATATTTTACATTCAAATAATTAATTCGTAATCACATTTTAGTTTTCAACAACAAAAGAAAATCTAGATTTGTTTAACAGAGTTTTACATGGTTCAAGATTTATATAGCTACAGAACAAATGTTTTAAAGTTAGTTTGCAGTAAAACTAAATCCAATAGAAATAAAACAGAAATAAAATATCAAAATTATTATTTTCTTTTAATTTAATTTACTTATAATAATAACAGATTTAAAAAAAATACAATTTGGTACAATTATTTACATATATATAAATTATCTAACAAAATCTATTTAAAATTATAATAAAAAGCATTTGTCTTAAATTAAAGTATTTCTTTTTTTATTAATATTAGAATGTTTTTTCTTTATATGTGCATCCATATTGTAACGGTGAGCATATTTCCTACCACAGTTTGGACATTCATGATGTTTTTCCCCTTTATTTTCATGAATTAATTTATGTCTTCGAAAAGACGAATGTGCATTGAATTGTCTGCCACATGCATCACATTGAAATCTCTTTTCACCAGTATGAACTGGTAAATGTCGATTTATTGAGCTACTTTGAGCAAATCTTTTATTACAACAAGGACATTTAAATGGCTTTAAATTAGAATGTATTTGTTTATGTCTATTAAGGATTGCCAGTAAATTACATTTAAAATCGCAATTTTCACAAAAATATTCAGCAATACGAACTGGTGCTGCAGTATATTCTTCATCAACACCCATATGTATTGGCAGGTGACACTCCAAAGCATATTTTTTAGTGAATTTTTTACCACATTCGCCGCATTCAAATTTTGCATTTTTATTATGAATATCTAAATGTTCCTGGGTTTGTCGATGATCAGTCAAATCAGAATTTTTATCAAACATTTTATTACATACTTTACAAATTGGTAAACGAATTGAATTATATTTTAAGTTATCTGTAATCAGATTTTCTTTTTCTTTCTTTTGAACAATTGACAAATTTCCTCCTTTTGTTAATTTCATTTCATTTTCTGATTTTATATTTGTACTAATATTATCATTATTTAAATCAATTTCTAATTCTGGGTTTAAGTTATTAGTTGTTTCAGTAGTACAATAATCTTTTTCTATTTCAATTTTAATATTACCAATAAAATCGCCTTCATTTGATACTGTTGAGATGGAATCATCTTGATTTTTTAAAACATTTGTTAAATTATGTCGGAATAATTCTTTTGATTCTTCAAATAATAGTATAATTTCTTGACGAATTTTATTTGCAGTTACTATAGCAAGATCATATTTATTTAATTTTAAAATACACCTCGTACAACCTGAACTGAATCCAGCAGTTTCTTTTAGAAATTCTAATTTTTGTATGTTATTGAGAATATTAATAAGTGGAGTTTTTGAATATTCTGTCATTTCTTGATATATATTTTTAGCATTTTTATTAATTGATTTTTTACAAATTAAGCAATTAATATTATTTGTTTCCATTGCAGCAGCAGCAAAACAAAATATAAAACCTATTTTTTTTAAATTTTTGACATTATTATACATAAAAAAGTGACAAGAAAGTAAAGTAAACAAAACGACTGCAGCTGATCATGGAAATGTCCAATACCAATTCTAACTATAATCAAGCATGTTTGATATTAAATAGTTCCAACGGGGTGCCACTGGTGCCGCGAACTCTGTAGAATAAACTTAACCAATTTACTTTACATTAAATTTATTTTATTATTTAAACAAAATATTATATGTATTCATACTGTCATTTTTGAAAATTATTTAAGCTACTGTTACATAATACCACAAACTAATGTAATTTGACCAAATTATATACACCGAACTGTATGTGATATTCTTCATCATATGGAATAAATGGTACTATCCTTTAAAAATAACTGTAATGATAAAAATTTAAATCATATAATAAATTCATATTAGAGTGCCGTTATCTTAGAAAGGTTGTTTAATATTTTGTTTACATCGCTTACATTTTGCTGACTTCTTATATTTTATTATGACGTTTTCGAATTATTTTTTGTTGTGTCTATTTTTTATTTATTGATATATTTAATATCAATAGAAAGAATTCTTTCTACAATTACAATTAATTAAATAAGAAATAAAAAAATATATATATTTTTCTTTAATTAAATACTAAAAATGAATATAGAATTAACTACATCAACATTTCCTTGTGGAGAAATATTTATTTTTGAAAATAAAACAATAATCACCTGTAACTCATGTATATTAAATTTTAATAATTTTCCTGAATTTCTGAAGCACAGAAAAAATTGTATTTCTTGCAATGGTAACTGTTATTATTATTTAATAATTATTATTATTATATTTACCCACGATTGCTTTTTTATTTATTTAAAGGTGCAACTAAATCTGTAAAATCCAGAGATAACACATATCTTAAAACTGCTGATATATTTGAATCTAATATACAAAATATTCGTATAGTATGCTCATTATGTCAATTAGGTTTTTTATATTATTCGTTATTTGTGGAACATTCTGAAGAATGTACTCTAAAAAATAGTAACTTATATAATTTTGACTATTTATAAAAATGTTACTAAATATATTTTTTTTTTAATTTTTATAGATAAATTGATTATTTGTGAAAAACTTGAAACTAAAATAAACAGTGATAATTGCGCAAAATTACTGAATACTGGATTATTACAAAAAGTCTATATTAAAAATAAAATATTGCACTATTGTGATGTTTGTAATAAAGATTTTTCTAAACAATATAAATTAAAAATCCATCAACGTATACATACCGGTGAAAAGCCATTTAAATGTAAAGTATGTGAAAAAACATTTAATCAAAGTTCTGGTTTAAAGGCGCATTTACGTCAACATACTGGGGAAACACCATTTAAATGTCAATTATGTGATAAATCATTTCAACAAAGTTCTAGTTTAGCGGCACATTTACGTGTTCATACAGGTGATAAGCCATTTAAATGTTACATTTGTAATACAGATTATGGGGATAAATCTGCGTTAACATCACATAAAAGAATTCATACCGATGAAAAACCACATAAATGTATATATTGTAATGATTGTTTTAAACGATCTAGTGAATTAGTTAAACATACAAGAATACACACAGGTGAAAAACCATATAAATGTGAACATTGTGAAAAGTGTTTTATTGGATCATCAGCTTTGTCAGCACATAATAGAACACATACTGGAGAGAAACCATATCGATGTGATATTTGTGACAGTTGTTTTACAAGAGGAATAAATTTAAAGAAACACCAATTAATTCATACTAGCTCGAAACCATTTCAATGTAAAACTTGTTTTAAATGTTTTGTTGATATACCAACATTAACGAAACATAAAGAATTACATATTAAGCAACGTAGTAAACTGGAAGCAAAATTAATTTGCTGATTCGTTATATAAATTACTATGCTGATTCGTATTAGAAACAATTTTATATTACATTTTAAATTAATCATTTTAATTTTTAATTGTTCTTTATTATTATTTTAATGTTTAGAATAATGATAAAATAATCAAATTATATTTTATAAATTATCTATTTAATAATAAAGCTTGAAAATAAAAATCATGTTTACAAATTTGTAAGTTATTACAATTTATATTAAGTTTTACTTGGATTTACTGGTTTTACATAATAAATTATCCACTATTGTATACAAAGCTTTAGTAATTATTTACTTAAATACAAAAAATTAAAATTCATTTTCTATAATAATATCATTCTGTAGATTTAACGTAGAATGAAATAAGTTATATCCAGAATGATTCAATTTTTTCACTTTATCTTTAAACTTGCATCTGGTAATTTATGTCAGATTTTTTTAATTTCTTGACTTTTGTACTTCTTTTGGCATTATTTTTATTAACACCACAATATTTCTTCAAATGTGAATTCACATTATATCGCTGTGAAAATGATTTACCACACACAGGACAACTGTGAGGTTTTTCACCACTATGAATCATTGAATGACGTTTTAAATGATATGCTGAACTAAATTTTCGTCCACATATTGTACATGCATGTTTACTAACATTATCATGAGATGATTTATGCATTTCAAAATCATATTTTCGTTTGAAGGATTTTGGGCATATTTCACAAACAAGACGTTCACGTGTATGGACTTTAAAATGACTTGTTAACATATAGTTCATGGTATAAGCTTTTCCACATACTGTACAAACTGGAATTTTATATATAAAATTATTTTAGGATATATTAATTAACATCATTGATTTAAAAATATACTAACCAAATGGTTTCAAACCACTATGTATGTTAAGCATATGTCGCTTTAAATTTTTGGTAGTCTTAAATGTTAGACCACATAGTGTACAACTATATGGTCGGATATCAATATGTATAACCCTATGACTACTTAATGATGAACTAGCTATAAAACGTTTACCACATTTTTCACATTGAAATTTATAGGCTGCTTTATGTATAGATAGATGTCGTAAAACACTAGCTGTTGTTGCAAACACTTTACCGCATACATGACAATCATATTCAGATTTACCTTCATGCGTTTGCATATGTAAATCTAAATATTCTTCATTTTTCCGTAGTGCCTTACATATTGTACACCGTACACGTTTCTCTGATAGTTTA
Source organism: Rhamphomyia laevipes (assembly GCA_963920725.1). Taxonomy (NCBI): domain Eukaryota; kingdom Metazoa; phylum Arthropoda; class Insecta; order Diptera; family Empididae; genus Rhamphomyia; species Rhamphomyia laevipes. The sequence goes on from OY987257.1 coordinate 50,956,002, forward strand.
CGCGATTTTTTCTTTTTAACTGGTGTCGGCGATTTTGTTTTCTCTTTTTCATCCTCTTTTACATTTTTTTTAATTTTTAGTTTATCTTCCTTATTTATCGATAATGTGATATCAGTTTCTTTTGTTTCTTGAACTGGATATAATAAATCTACATTTAATTCTTTATCACCAATTTTAATATTTAATGGATCATCTTCAGATGATGAATCATCACTACCGGAACTATCATCGCTACCAGAACTATCATCACTACCAGAGCTATCATCACTATCAGAACTATCATCACTACTAGAACTATTTTCTGATTTAGTTGTTTTATGTTCAAGTTTTATTTCAGTTTTTAGTAGTTCAGTTTTTGGCTTTTTTTCTGGTATTCTTGTTTTACTTTCCATGCAATCTAGTGTTTCATTTTTAATAACATCAAGTTTAATATTTTTTATATTTTTTTTCTTGTCATCTTCAGACTCTGAATCAGTAGATTCATCAGAATCGTTATGTACAAATACTTTATCAGATAAATTTAGTGCCATTTAAATAAATAACACATAAACAATAGATTATGAAAATTTGTTTATTGAAAAAAGAACTTGGTTCCTCTTGTCCGTATATTATTTTAATTTTTAATAAATATTAAATAATGACATTTATAATTTTGTGCCGTGTCAAACTCCATAATCCCATACATATACATATGTCATATTAGAGTTGGCGTGTAATCAAAAAAAAAAATCAAAATTTGGAAAGCAGCATTACAGTAAAATATTATTTATTTAGTCAGCCCGTTAGCTGTATACGGATTGTATACGGAAGAACGGAAGTACAAATAATAATTAAAGGGAAACCACAAAAATCAAAAATTTAATTACGGATTATTATGTTTAGTATTCAGTAAATATAAAAATATCTTTTTTTTTTTAATTTTTTGTATGATGAATTATAATATAATGAATTTTGGCTAATAAATAAAATAAAAAAAAAAAAGGGATCTTACACATATTGTCCAGAATACAGTTTTTTGAAATCATATAAATACAATTGGCGAAGAACTATGATTACCATAGATAATGAAAACAAGCCATCCATAATGATAAGTTAATAAAATTTAAGATTCCAGAGCAGAATATCTACCAAACATCAACGGTAACATTTTATCAAACTTGAAAAATCACAGCTTTTCCAAAATATCTGAAAAAAGTGAATATTTATTTCTCTTTTTAGAAGTTTTATCAATGTAAAAAAAATGTATATGCATAATGAAATTTTAAAAATGAGACGTGCTCAAGGTAAAGAATTTCAATTTATTTTATTTTTATTTACTTTCTGGGCCTTTACATGAATAATAAAAAACAAAAACGGTGTAAATTAATGTGCATGTTGTACCACAACCATGAAAGTGATATATTTAAATTTTCATTTTAATTAAATTTATTATTAAACCATCGTTATATTTTATACAAAAATTATAATTTATGTCTTCTAAAGATTAAACTTTTTAAATAATTATTACTTAAATTACAACCATAAGTCGGCTTCTGGTAATATTCGGCCCAAAGAAATTCGATACAAAATGTTTCTTGGCCGAAATTTCTTTATATCTACAGCTCAGTAAAAAACTTTGCCTTTTTTTTTAAATTGCGGAAACAGACATTTACCAAGTACAGATAAATATGAATAGAAAATCAAATGAAAAACCCATTAAATGAATTTCACTCTTTTGTACCATTGCCAGTACATAATAAATATATACACCACATAAAAAATACAATTAAATCTTCCATTTTTTCATAACTTTTAATTCTACATGATAATATGTTTTGCTTAAGGTTGAGCTGTTTTTTAAGTTCCCATAATTTGTTGTTGGTTTTTTTGCATTCATTCTTTTTTTTTTTTTTTTTTGCAATATTTTAGTTTTGTAATTTAAAGATATCTATTAAACCAGCATGAAGGTACATTAATAATTTTTTGTATAGACAACTTCGCTGCTTCATCTTATTTTCATTTAAACTTTTGATTGTTTAGTTTGATTATAGCAGTGTTTAACAGCAGCAAGTATTGCATTACATTCAGCTTAGTATATTATATATGCTATCACAGTCTATATTTGTAACATTTTTAGATATATTTATTGTCCTTTCTAAAATTTTAGATCTATCAGTATATTTTTTTTGAAAATTGTTGTATGATCTTTGTATAATTTTATAAAAATTTTACTTGTGTAGGCTTCAGAAAGAAGTATTAATATTTATTATTTTGTTTATAATCGTTTTTTTTTCTTTTTCCAATGGTTGTCTTCTAGCTTGCTTATTCGCTGTAATATCGTATACGTTTAGATATTTTGCCATTCGTGTTGATAATGCGTTGGAATTGTTCATGTAGTATAATTATCTTAAAATAACATATATGAACAATTATAATTTATATAATTTACATCCGTTTTGACTTTCAAACAATATTTTATTATTTTTAGAATTCTTCATGTTTAATGATTCAACATCCATTACAGTTTCAATTCTTGCGATTGGAATGTCGTAAAAGATCCGGTTACAATTCATAATCCATTAGTTTGAAATGTATTTAATAAATTTGGTGTTTGCCGAATTGTAAATAATTGATACATAATCCCAACTACAGAAATACTTGAAATTCCATTCAATTATACATATTATTGTATTTTAGTTTCCTTCTTATTAACATCACAATATTTTCTCAAATGTAGATTCATATTATATCGCTGTGAAAATGATTTACCACATTTAGGACAATTATGCGGTTTTTCACCACTATGAGTCATTGAATGACGGTTTAAATGATATGCTGAACTAAATTTTTTTCCACATATTGTACATTCTTTTTTTCTAATATTATCATGAACTAATTTATGCTTTCGAAATGATGAATAATCACCTAATATTTTCCCACATTTTTCACATTGGAATCTTTTAATATTACCATGAGATGATTTATGCATTTCATAATCATATTTTCGTTTAAATGATTTTGAGCATATTTCACAAACAAGACGTTCTCGTGTATGGACTTTAAAATGACTTGTTAACATATAGTTCATGGTATAAGCTTTTCCACATACTGTACAAACTGGAATTTTATATATAAAATTATTTTAGGATATATTAATTAACATCATTGATTTAAAAATATACTAACCAAATGGTTTCAAACCACTATGTATGTTAAGCATATGTCGCTTTAAATTTTTTGTAGTCTTAAATGTTAGACCACATAGTGTACAACTATATGGTCGGATATCAATATGTATTACCCTATGACTACTTAATGATGAACTAGCTATAAAACGTTTACCACATTTTTCACATTTAAATTTATAAGATGCTTTATGTATAGCTAGATGTCGTAAAACACTAGCTGTTGTTGCAAACACTTTACCGCATACATGACAATCATATTCAGATTTACCTTCATGCGTTTGCATATGTAAATCTAAATATTCTTCATTTTTCCGTAGTGCCTTACATATTGTACACCGTACACGTTTCTCTGATAGTTTACGTGATTTTTTCTTTTTAACTGGTATCGGCGATTTTTTCTCTTTTTCATTTTTTTTAATTTTTATTTTATCTTCCTTATTTATCGTTAATGTTATATCAGTTTCTTTTGTTTCGGGGACTGGATATAATAAATCTACATTTAATTCTTTATCACCAATTTTAATATTTAATGGATCATCTTCAGATGATGAATCATCACTACCGGAACTATCATCGCTACCAGAACTATCATCACTACCAGAGCTATCATCACTATCAGAACTATTTTCTGATTTAATTGTATTATGTTCAAGTTTTAATTCAGCTGTAGGTAGTTTAGTTTTTGGCTTTCTTATTTTACTTTCCATACAATCTAATGTTTCGCATTTAATAACATCAAGTTTAATATTATTTTTTTTATCTTCAGATGAATCACCACCAGAACTATCATCGCTACCAGAAATATCATCGCTACCAGAACTATCATCACTACCAGAACTATCACCACTAGCACTACCAGAAATATTTTCTGATTTAATTGTATTATGTTCAAGTTTTAATTCAGCTACTGTAGGTAGTTTAGTTTTTGGCGTTCTGATTTTACTTTCCATACAAAGTGTTTCCCATTTAAGAATATCAAGTTTAATAGTTTTTTTTTCATCTTCAGATTCTGAATCAGTAGATTCATCAGAATCATTATGTACAATTACTTTATCAGATAAATTCAGTGTCATTTAAATAACACAAAAAAGAGGATTTTGAAAATTTGAATATTGAGAAAAGAGCTTGGTTTAGGGCTCATACATGCGGTTTTTATTATTTTAATGATTTTTGGATTTTAATAATGTATAATGACACTTTTTTTAACTTTTTGTTGACTTTGTTTTGTGTGAAATAAAATTCAAATTATATTTCAATAACATTGTATTAGAGTTATCGTGGTTCTACAAAAAATTGGAAAGCAGTATCAGTATCACAGTATTTTTTATTTAATCAGCCGGTTAGCCGTACTCTGAGTAGTGAATATTTATTTATATTTGTTTATATTTCTACTTTAGAAGTTTTACCAAACAAATATTATGCACAATAAAATTTAAAAAATGAGACGTACTAAGATAAATTTAAATTCTTTTTCTTTTTATTTACTTTCTGGGCCTAAACGAATAATAATAATGAAAGTAATATATTCAAATTTTCCTTTTAATCAAATTTATTATTAAACCATATTAGTTTTATTTTATACAAAAATTATAATTTATGTCTTCTAAAGATTATAATTAATTATATAAATCTGGTTTTATTTATTTTTTAGTTTTAGATAAAATACTTTTTACAATAAATTACAATATTTTATTACAAAAATTTTGATAATATAAATCTTCAAAACGTTTGTACCACAAATTATGACAATTTTCTTTTAACGTATAAATTATAACAAAATGTTTCTTGGTCAAAATTTCTTTATACTTTATACAACTCAGTAAAAATGTTTTTGCTATTTTTTTTAAATAGCGGACAGACATTTGCAAGTACAGATAGATAATTACGAATTGATAAACTGACCGGGTATCGATGAACTGAAAAAAACGATTAAATGAACTTCACTCTTCTACCATTACATTTCTTCAAAACTTTTTTTATTTTTTCATAACTTTTTTTAATTGTCCTCATAATATTTTGCTTAAGGTTGAGCTGTTTTTTAAGTTTCCATAATTTGTTGTTGGTTTTTTGCATTCATTCATATATTTTTTTTCCCCATATTTTAGTTTTGTAATTTAAAGATATCTATTAGACCAGCATGAAGATACATTAATAATTTTTTGTATAGATAACTTCGCTGCTTCATCTACTTTCATTTAAATTTTTGATTGTTTAGTTTGATTGTAGCAATCTTTAACAGCAGCAACTATTGTATTAAATTCAGCTGAGTATATATTGGAATATATAGTCTCATAGTCTATATTTGTAACATTGTTATGTATTTATTGCTCTTCCTAAAATTTTAGATCTATCAGTATATATTTTTTGTAAGTCGGTATATGATCTTTGTATAATTTTATAAATTTTTTATTTGTAGGCTTCAGGAGAAGTATCAGTATTTAATATTAGTTTATAATTGTTTTTTTTTGTCCACGGAACAATGGTTGTGTTGCAGCTTGCTTATTCGCTGCAATATCAATTTGGTTTAGATATTTAGCCATTCCTGTTGATATGATAATGTGTTGGAATTGTTTATATAGGTACATAATATAATTATTCCATAATAATACATATATATAAACAATTATAATTAATATGATGACAAGATTTTATTATTTGTAGAATTCTTCTTGTTTAAAAATTCAACATCCATTACAGTTTCAATTCTTGCGATTGGAATGTCGTAAAAGATCCGGTTACAATTCATAATCCATTAGTTTGAAATGTATTTAGTTTTTTTTAAATAAATTTGGTGTTTGCCGAATTGTAAATAATTGATACATAATCCCAACTACAGAAATACTTGAAATTTCATTCAATTATACATATTATTGTATTTTAGTTTCCTTCTTATTAACATCACAATATTTTCTCAAATGTAGATTCATATTATATCGCTGTGAAAATGATTTACCACAATTAGGACAATTATGTGGCTTTTCACCACTATGAATCATTGAATGACGTTTTAAATGTGATGTTGACCGAAATTTTAATCCACATATTGTACATTCTTTTTCTCTAATATCATCATGTGCTAATTTATGCATTCTAAATGATGAATGTTCACCGAATTTTTTGCCACATTTTTCACATTGGAATCTTTTTTCACCAGTATGTGCTGGTAAATGACGATTTAGTGAACTAAATTGTACAAATCTTTTATCACAGAATTTGCATTTAAATGGTTTCAAATTACCGTGCATACTTTTCAAATGACCATTTAGAATTGGCTGAGATTTTCCAATAAAAGCACAATGTTCACATTTGAAATCTAATAAATTATCTACTTTAGTAATAGTAGTATAACTATTATGTTTTTTTTTATGACAATGGAAAGTATATTTTTTAGAGAATTTCATACCGCATTCATCGCATTCATATTGCATATTTTTAATTCGTAATTTTAAATTGATATTTTTAAAAATTTGATTAGAATCTTTGTCAGATGAACTATTTAATGTTTTTTGTATTATTTTTTCATTTTGATGTGATTTTGTAGTATCATTATTGTTTTTATGGATATGACTAGTACAATCAAATTTATTCTTTTGTATGTGATCTTTTTTTAGAACTGGTTCTTCGTTAATCTGTTTAGCACTATGTATTACAGCTGGGAATTGGAATTCCAGTATTTTATTTGATTTTTCAATTAATAGTATGATTTCTTGACTTATATTATTTGCAGTTACTATTGCCCGATCATAATCATTTAATTTTAAAATACACCTTCTACAACCTGAACGAAATTCAGGAGTTTCTTCTTCAAATTCTATTTTTTGTATATTATTGAGAATAGTAATAAGTGGAGTTTGTGAATATTTCGTCATTTCTTGATACATATTTGTACCGCCTTTATCAAATGTATTTTTACATATGAAACAAGTGTTTACAATATTTATTTTCATATCCATTTTTGGTCGATTATCTTTAGTACTTTAATTAAAAATATCTCTGGAATTAATATGATATATTTTCACTACTTTTATTTATCCCTTTATATACTACAATTTTATGTTTTTTTAAAAAGTTCACAGATAGTATTTCTTTAGTGTTATTATTATAGAATAGTTGATAGCAAAAAAATAAAAAAAAAATTATTAAAATTAATTTAATCTAACATGTTGTATATGTTTTTTTTGTATTGTATTATCAAATCAAACTGTCAAAAATGTGAACATTTTATGTTGTAGCTAAGCCGCCTATAATTATAGTCGGCTTAGGTTGTAGTGTAAGTATCCATAATGCCTGAACTAGAATGACGCGGCAAAATGGCACGTGACTTTTGACATTTCGAATTTTGATGCGTACAAAATCAAAAGCGACGCATCCAGTTTTTGGCAAACCACAGTGAAAAAATTGTATAAATTTTATTAAAAAAGTCGTATTCTATTTTTTTATTACATTTATTTATAATTCTGCAAACTAATTGGTAATTAACTTAAAATATACATTTATTTATTTACATTTTCTATTTCTTGGTCGATTGACATATGCCTACTTAATGAAAATTTATCATTTAACACGCGGCAAGCGGCAAAAGTAGAAAATAGGTCTACTTACGCGCCGCGGCAAAATTGCCGCATCAGGAATATGCTACATTATGGGTAACTCCATAAAATCACTGCAGTTCTACTTTTGACACTTTAAAAGTCACAACGCTTTGCCCCGTCGTTCTGGTTCTAACTTTAAGTAATTGTAACCTATTTCGTGTAGTTGTGGATAGGACTGCATGCAGCGGACGCTAATTATTTGTATTTATAATTCCGCTGCGCAGCGATAACGTTATGAGAACACAAAACGTTCTGACTGATGACATACGAAAAGAAAATTCTAAATTTACATTGGAATTTAACAATTATTGTGAAATTAGAAATTATCTAGAACCATATTAATTAAACACAAAATTGTAGTGTTACAATTTATTTATAAAAAAAGATATTAATAAAACATATATGAGGTATGTCAAAAGTAAATTTAAATTTGTCATAAAAAGATGCATGCAGAAAATCAGAACATGTATTTCAGGCATTAATGCTTGAAAAACTTTTGTAAAGAAATTTGTGGTTTTATGCTCGCGCTCCAATATTGCTACACCTACAGTTTTGTGGTCAGATGTTAAATGTCCCCCAGCAGACAGAAAATGTGATCACAATTTTTGGTGGATTTTTTGTGACATTTTTGTTAGTAATTTTGTGAATATTTTTTGTGACCTCGAAATGTGACAAAAATGTGATAAAAAATTCACAAAAAAATGTCCACATTTATTTGTCATATTATTGTGAAATTTTTGTGACATCATTTTGGGAATTTTTTTTCCTGAACTAATTGGTCACAAAAAGTTCACAAAATATCGACAACAAAAGAGTAATACAAAATAGTTGTGAAATTATATTTTCGTCTAAATTGAATTTGTGTTTTTGCTGTAAGTAAAAGTAAGCGTAAGTAAAATAAAAAATTTTTTGTTTTTATTTTAGTTGTGAAATTTTAATTAAGAAAAAAATTAAACTCATATAATTAAATTTCTCAATCTTCTTTATTTTTTATTTTTTTAATTTCAGACACATTAAAGATAATTAGGCAAAAAGATTTTTCGGAAGATGAGGCCTTATGTGAAATAAAATCTTTTTTGCAAAGGGATGAGAAGGAACGCTTTCAAAAATATTTGAAGAAGAAGCATTAGAATTTAATTTATATTTTATTTATAATATATAAGCAACTTGAATTAATAATTTTAATTTTTAAATGTTTTATCTTTAATTTAAAATATAATATATAAAATAAAGTATAATATATAAAATACATAGTGTTATTTTTTCATTTTAGCATAAGAAAATAAATTAATTAATATCTACAATATGTAACAAAATCATGATAAAAATCTCCACAAAACTGTAACAATATTTCCAGTATTAATGTGACAATATTTCCCACATTAATGTGACAAGTTTTTCAACATAAATGTGACAATTTCGTCCACATTTTTATCACAATTTTACCACCAAAATTGTGACCCAGCTGTGACAATAAGCGTCAACTAGACTGCCATATTTTCAACAATTTTGTGACAATTTTTTGTGATACAATCACAGTTTTTTGTCACATTTTTGTGAAACTTTTGTGACACTTGTCTGATGGGGTCGCTAAGTAAAAGTATTTATATTTTAATATGGCATGACGAACAACAACAACTGAAATAAATCCCCCACCCCAACAAATTATTATCATTATTATACGAAGTGTTTAGTGTTTACTAAAATAAATGACTTTTTGAAATTTAATTGTAATAAATAAAAATTAATATTTAAACTTATTTTAAGAATTTCTATTAGATTTATGTATGTTTTAATGTGATTCTTTTTTTTTTAACTAAAATATAATAAATAGAAAATAGGGAAAATAATGTCAAATTGTCCGCGTCAAATGTTATCTAGATTTCATCCTTACCATGGAGCAAGTAATTAGTTTTCTGTATAATAAATAACTTTATCTATATATTTATTTTATTTAATACGATTAGATATTATACTTTTTGAAGAAAATACTGTAGCGTTTCGAAAAGCTAGTTTTGCTAATGCTTTGACATTTTCGGAGAAACCACTTTTACCGGGAGAAATTTTTCTTTTAGAAATTGAAAAAAATGAACGTGGCTGGTCTGGTCATATGAGATTAGGTTTAACACAATTAGATCCTAAAGTTTTAGCTGCTTCAGAAAATGGATTACCACAATTTGCATTACCAGATTTAGCGAATATGGGCACAAGTTGGGTATATCCAATATCAAAATTTGTTTCTGCCGCAACAAGTAGTGATATTGAAAGTGATTCAAATACAAAAGAAAATCCAATAACAAGTAAGTTACATTATATACATAATTTATATTATAAGTTATTAATTTAAGAACATTTAATTATGCATTTTCCATTACAATAGCAAATGTTCTTGGAGATGGAATAAATATTAAAACTGCCAGAGGTTTAATATCTCGAACTATACTAAAACCCATTTCTCAGAATGGTAATGTTGATATTCTTTTGACTGATAAAGGTTCTCGAATTGGAGTAGTTTTCATACCAATACCAAATGAAAATAATTTAGGTAAAATGAAGAATGTAATTGTTGATTTAAGATCAAATAAAATAGAAAAAAAATATTTTTAGCTGAAATGCATTTCATAATAAATGGTGAAGATCAAGGACCCTGTACTAGAGATATTCCTTATAAAGAAGGTGCATTACATGCTGTGGTCGATGTTTATGGCACAACTAAACAAGTTAAAATTGTTCAAATTTATGGAAGTATGTGTTTTTCAATATATGATTTTAAAATAATGATTTATTATTTACATTATTTTTTATAGTTGCGTCATTACAAAATGTTTGTAGAGATTCAATTCTGACAAGAGTAAAACGTACAGAAATATCAAAATTACCATTACCACAGCGACTTCAAGATTTTCTTCTGAAATATTATGAATAGAAAAATATAGTATGTATAAGGGTATTATATTTATTGTATAAGTAAAAATAAAAGTGTAATTTTTATTTTAATTATAATTGTAAATGTATATTTTGTGTACTAGAGATTTGCCGAATATCATTTGTAGACCATTTAGTAAGTAAATTATGAAAGAATATATTTAAACTAGTTTTATATTTTATAATTCTATATTATTATACAAAAATCTCATTCCGAAATTTTTATTATTTTTCGTAAACTGAAAAAAATAGTTTTGATAAAAAAAAATGAAATATGTTGTAATACATTTTTTTTTTTAATTTCTTTTTATATGAGTTTTTTATAATCAAAAATTACTTATTTATATCATTTTATATAAATTTGTACTTTAAAATTTATTAGACGTATTAAAAATATAAAATATATTATTTTTTGAATACAATTGTTTTATATATTATATATGTATTATATACTTACATGAAAATAAACATACACAACTGATATTATTATTTAAAAATGTCAATATCTGAATTAATTTTATTTTTAATTTTAAGTGAAGAGAGTCGATTTTCAGAATTGGGAACGGATGGGTCAAATAGTACTTAGATAATAAAGGCATCATTATGTAATAGTAACTTTTGAAATCAGTGAAAGTGAACCACTGAACTAATAATCCTTGGAAATATCTGAAATAGTGATTAAATGTATTCATTATCATCACCAAACCAACCATGTAAAATAATAAACGATTCTTTACTTAAATTAATTCTTAATTAAATAATTAAAACTTTCATTATCTGTTTAACATTATATATTTATTTTTTAGCAATATAATAATAATGAAACTGCCACAAACAAACTTATTATATTAAATATAACAAAAATTTTATGGGTTTTACTTTGCTTTATTGGCAGCTAAAGTTTCCTTGAACAATGTTTTCAATTCATCAGCACCATTTTGATTTATTTCCATATAATATGGTAATTTTTCTAAACGTTCAATCCAAGCAACTAATTTTGGATATTTTGATGGATCAATTCGTGCAGCATCATTAACTGATGTAATTGTTGCAATACAAGCAAAGTCAGCAATTGTTAAAGTATTGCCACAAACATATTCATTTTCTTTTAGAAAATTTTCCATAATATCATAACATTTTTGTATATACGCAATTTTATCAATTGAACAATCAGTTGAACCATTATATAAAATTGGTTCATATAAAAAACGTAGACGTGCAAACAAATGACCTGAATCAAAATGTAATCTAGCATTGATATTAGCACGTTTAATTAAATCTGTTGGATATAATTGTTCACGTTTATCTGTTTCACCATATTTATCAACAATATAACAGCAAATGGCATGACTATCATAAATGATTACACCATCATCATCTAAAGTTGGAATTGTATGTTGTGGATTAATTTTTAAGAATTCCGGTGTTAAATGTTCACCTTTCATTAAATTAATAGGTCTAAAAAATTGAATTATTAATTTTTCTACAGAAGTTAATATAAATTTATATCTCCAATAACCTTAATTCCAAATCCAAGCCAATTTCTTTAGCAGTTAATAATACAGCACGCGCAGGTGGACTTAATGTAGCATAGTATAAAGCTGGTTTGCCCATCTTGAAGAATAAAAAATAAAATTTTATTATATTTTCTATTATTTTAAGATTAGTTCTTATGCCAAATTTTTTTTTTTTTTTTAATTTATACTTCTTTAGCAACAAAATAGATATGATCTCACAATCACAACAACTTCAAATACATTAATATTAATTAAAATTCTCTTTCATACAGCACAATTAAAAAATATTGATAATTTAATTTTATTTTGATATAATTTGCTGCTACTAGGCCGGTAGTCGAAATAATCTTTTTGTGTTGAAATTTTTTTTATGTATAACTATTTAAATCAACAATAAAACATTTAAAACATTAATATCTTAGCTATGATTTGATAATACCAAATAACATATTAAAGATATACATTATCATTATATAATAATTAATATTCAATTTTAATACCTTTAAAAATATTGCGTATAAAATATCAACTTGTTGAACAATTCAGAATCAGTTTAGTACTAAAAACTAAATTTTAATTAAATTTTAGTGCTCATTTTAAAGTTGATCGGTACGGTATTTATTATAATACATGGTAATATATAAATAATTTGGAGCTTAAATATAAATGTACAAAAACAATAATTTCTAAATTAACGTTATAATATTATTTGAAATCAAAATCATTCTTTTTCTTACTGTGTTTTAGATTTTAAGAAAAATGGATTGTTCAGAACTCGTAGTTCCTTGTTTTTATCTTTATTATGGCAGTTTTTTTTTGTATTTAATGAAAATGAGGGAAGATGTATGTAGTATGTATATATATTTAAAGTAAAAGTCGAATTTTAAAGTAAAATTCGACTGAAATTAAATTTTCAAATAAAACTAAAATTGAAATCAGAAATAAAAATTTAGCTTTATAATTTCGCTCATTTCATTCGCGCTAGCTACATTACATACTAGATACTAGGCTTATGTAAGTAAATAACTAACTAGTAACTTTGTATTACTGCATTACTATATACAATGATAATTTCAATTCAAAAGGTTCCATTAATACTACACGCTTGCTCTTCTAATCTGACACCGTTGATTTGATAAGAAAACTATGCGTCGAAACAAAAACAATAAACATAATTCTCTCATGCTTTTGCTTTATTGCCATTGCTGGGCTGGGCTGTATCTGTACTGTAGTATTTATATATAACACATATACACATTACAAACTCTCTCAAGAAGCTCAAACAATAAACTTATATAAAGTATAAACATAATAAATTCTATTATGAAATGAAACAATGAAACCAAGCAAAATATGCATATGAAATGAAATTACAGCCAGACACAGACAGATGTAACAAACGGATGAAAGCATCAAGCATGAAGCGAAAATAGCATGACATGATACAAATTCTATATGAATATAATACAACGCGAAATAAAATGAGCTCATTACAGATGATGACGCAATTTCATATTTATGAATGGGAAACTATAAATGAAAAATTAATCTTTCAACCTAACTCGGTTCATACCCGCCGATATAGTATTGTTTAAAAGTTGTACAATTCAATAGCTACAAAAAACTGGCTATATTTAAATAGCTACATGTTGTAAATGGACAGAAAATGTTAACAATATATTTATATAATAAAGAAATATTAACAATATTTTAATTTTAACATTAAATAAAAATAAAAATATTTAAAAAAAAACAAATAATATCTTTTAAAAATAACACAGTTATGAAACAGGCGCTAAAAAGAATTTTATTTGTAATTTTCGTAATTATTAAAGTTCATTACGTATGTATATAACAATTTTCATTAATTTTATCCTGTGTACATTACGAATGCAAAAAAATTTAAAACAGAATATATTGTACTAATATGTTTTATATTTTAACAGTAAATAATTAATCAATGTAACCAAATAAGTGAACAAATCAGTACCGTTGTATCCAGTACATTCAAATCTTCAGTGCACATGAGACATGAAGGAAGTCGACATTTACACTATAATATGTCGTTCCATATTAGTTTTAATCTGTTTCTTTCGGCAATATCTTTATCTAATATGTGTAAACCTATATTCGAACCTTTCCTCATGTATATATATATATACATACTTTACAAAGATCATCAATAATAGTGACAAAATCAACGTCCAGAAACTGCATTTAAGATTTTAATCTGAGCATTTTGTTTTTTCTTTCACCTACTTTTAGCGATAATTACGCCTTGATTTGTACGAATTTTACAAAAGCTTCAAATATTTTTAGAAGCATTTAATAAATCAAATTCTGGTTACATCAAAATTAATAAACCAAATATTGTGAATAATTCTTCTTTGGAAAGAGAAATTAATTTAGATTTTTTACTTTAAAATTTGTACAATAAAAAATAAAGTTATAGTTAAAAAATTTAGTTAAAAAAATTGGGTATCTATAACTAAACTAGACTAGGTAGTTCTAGTATCTAGTTAGTAGTTTAAGAACTTATCGCTCATATTAGTATAAGTATATGCGATAAAGGTTAATATTATAAATCATGATGCTTACCAAATTAGCTGTGTGGCTCCTTTGCTTTGGTATTTTTGGCGCTTTTATATGCTGTCGTCATTGGCTCCGTATCCGTCACTGTTTTATCTACTGTCATTTGTGTCATTCATTTTCATTTGATCTGTATTCGCAAAGAAAAAAAAAATTAAGAAAACACCTTTGATTTTCTCCTATATTCATTTTAAGTAGAAACAATTAAAAAATTAAATTTTAAATAAACCATATTATTTTTGTAATAATTTAAATAACATTCAAAATTATAAAAAATGCCAGCAAAAGAGAGAAATATTGCGATGATGGGCTATCGATCGGTTGGTGAGTAATAGAAAAAGAATTTACATATATTTTTTTTACAAATTATTTATAATATGCATTTTATATAATTTAAGAACATAATTTTTATGTAATTTAAAATAATTATTTTTAAAAATCGACAGGTAAATCATCTCTCAGTATTCAATTTGTCGAAGGACAATTTGTTGATTCATATGATCCAACAATTGAGAACAGTAAGTAATAATATATTTAGGTTTAAAAAATATGTATATACCTATATTTATGCTAATTTTGTTTATACAAACTAGTTTCAAAATTTGTATATACAAAAAGTCCATATCAATTTTATCCAACAAATTCTTTGTTATAACAAATGAAAATGTGCTTCAGAAAATTTATAATCAAGTAAATAATTTTACGAAATTATTTAACTGCGCAAAAGTTTTGATCCGTTTGAGTATTTTTTTTGTGTTTTATAAATTAGTGTTTTTTTGTATTATATATATGTATATATACTTTAATTATACGAAATATTTAATACGTATTCTATTGTCTCTTATCTTTCCTAAATTTTCTAATATATATAATATAAATAAATATAAATAGAATCCATGTTTTTGATAAGTATATAAATTTATTAATAATTAATATACACACATTAAAAAATATGCAACAAAAACGGATCTAGACAAGAATAAATATTTATTATATTATCATTATATGCAACCATTAAGGTTATTTAGAATATTAAAATAAACTTGAACTATATACATATAGCTATATATTTATTTTTGTATATTATCTTTTTTGAGGTGGGGTGGGGGATGTGCTAACCAATTAGCAAGTTTAATGGGTGATTATTGGTAAATTGATAAGAGTAAAATTTAAATTGATTTACATGTTACTTTCATATTGATTAAATAGATGACTTGAAAAAACTTTATAAAAAACTTAAATATAATTGAGTCAAATTCTGAATTTAAGCCATCTAAATATAATTCTTACATATCAGTACACTATATCATTTAATTTTTTTTTTTATATAATTATTATAATTGTTCAGCTTTTACAAAATTCACTCGTGTCAATTCCCAAGAATACGAAGTTAAATTGGTTGACACAGCCGGTCAAGATGAATACAGTATATTTCCAGCACAATATAGTATGGATTTTCATGGTTATGTACTTGTTTATTCGATAACAAGTTTAAAATCGTTTGAAGTAATTCAAATTATTTATGAAAAATTATTAGATGTCATGGGAAAATCACAGTAAGTTCTTCATTAGCAATTATATCTATATAATTTGTAAGTTTTCTTATAATATTTTTACAATAGTGTACCGGTTGTCTTAGTTGGTAACAAAACTGATTTACATCAAGAACGTGCAGTTTCCACCGAAGCTGGTAGAAAATTAGCAGAATCTTGGAGAGCTGCATTTTTGGAAACTTCAGCTAAACAGAATGAGGTATATTATTTATTTTATTATTTTTTTTTTTCTATAAATTATTTTTTAATAATTTTTAATTAATTTATGTTTTAGTCTGTTGGTGATATTTTCCATAGCTTATTAGTATTAATTGAAAAAGAGAATGGTAATACTCAAGAGAAAAGTAGTTGCATCATATCATGAATAAAATACAAATACATATTGGCAAAAATCAAAATTAAATTTCAACCTTAAATTTTTTTTAAAATAATTTCAAAATACAAAAAAAAAAAAAAAAAATTATATATATTTTTTAATATTTTCTTTAATATTTAACCCGAAAGGAAACATTACTATTTTTTTTAACAATTTAGTTAATAATTTTAATTAAAAAAAATCAAATAAAGAAAATATAAAACAAAAAAAAAGTTATACATATAGGTATTAAGTTATAGAATTAAAATAATAAAAATTTGTTTATTAAATTTATTATTAAAATTTCATGGTGTTTTTTTTTTTGTAATATTTTTAAAAAATTTAATTAATTTAAAATTAAATTTCTTCATAATTAAAACTCAATTTATAATGCTTAATTTATTCTTTCGTATTTTGTTTTGTGGTCTCTAAAATGCGTTAATAAATAATTTAAAACATGTTTTTTTTATGTGAAAACAAATATTTTATTTAATATCTAGTGTAGGTGTTTGAATGGCTGCGAAACTATATGTGTATACGTATAAAATATACGAAATTTGCTTAGATATTTTACGGTCACGATGTACGCACTTAATTTGAATTTGAAATTAATCATCAGTTTTTACTACGTTATAAAGCAAAAAGTAATGATTTATACACATTTTCATCAAAAAAATCCACCTGTGTAAAATTTGTTCTAAATAAAATCCATCAATTAAAAATAATATAATATGTATATTTAATGTTTTAAATGATTATGGAAACAATAGTAAATAAAAAAGAAAAGGTTTTTAAATTTAACTGGTTCTGGGAGCATATGTAAAAGTTCTAAATTTTTATAATTAATTATTAATAATTTTATTTTTTAAATACAATATTACATTTTTGCATAAATGCTAAGTGCTTCGAAAAATACATTATAGAATAAAAAAATATTACATAAAGTTTGTATTTTTCTTTCTTATTTTTTAATGTTAACAAACAAAATTCTCCGTGTTTTTTTTTTAAATATTATATTAAACTTAAGTAAATCATAAAATTCTTGTTTTCTTATTTTATAAATATATATATTTTTTTAATATTTTAAACAAATTCATTAAAAATTGGCAAGGCATTTAAATTCCAATTTTCTTTCCATCTCAACGATTGAAATTGTTTTAGATTTTTCATAAATAATTCTTTAGTATTTGTTAAACTTAAATTATTTGGAAACATTTCGAACCATATTTGTAATTGTTCCGCCAATTCATTTGATGTCTCAAATATAAATCCATTTTTACCATGAATAACTAATTCGTTTAAGCTGGAAAAGTAAGGCAATAAAATATTAATTTGGGAATTTATTTAAAAGTTGAGAAAATTTATTATTTTACCAATTAAAATTAATTGCACAAACTGGTAAACCACATCCAAACATATCGACAACTTTCATTGGTAAATCTAAACCACTAGAACTCCAATGCAAACAAACACCTAAATCAGCTGAAGCTAATACAGTTGGATAATCAGCCGTTTCAAGCCATGGTGTTAAAATTGTTACTTTTTTCAATTTCATTTCAGATATTTTATCAATATAATATTCTTTTTGTGGACCTTTACCAGTAATTATACATAATAAGTCTGGATAATAGATATTTGATGATTTCGTACACTCGTCATATTCTACAAATTATTTTAATCAAATATATATAATTCAATTTTATTGATTTATTATATACCTTCAAGAGCATTCAGCAGTATACTAAAGTCTTCATCTGGTGTCCAACTAGTACTTGAAACTAAAATGGCTGGTCGATTAGTTTTATAAACAACAGTACCATTATTGAATTTTTGTGTAAATGCTGTTGATTCAATAACACCGCTTTCTTGAAAATCACGACAATCTTTTGGTAAAAATTGTGAATATTCTTTTGATAATTTCATAAATAATTCATGTTTTTTATCCAAATTAATTGTTTGAAATTGTGTAGGTGGACGATCATAAAGTACAGTAGCACTAATAATTAATTTATAAATACTTGTTGAAATCAAATAAAATTATTATATATTTTGAATATAAATAATTTACCATATTCCCCAATTTTTATCAAGATCCTCTTTCATTGCTTTTGTGACACAAAAATTAGCTGATGCCTTTGAACCAAAATGTTGTTCAATCCATTTTGCTAAACGTACAATTAAATTTCTTGGATTTGTAGCATTTATTGCTAATATACTATATGTATAATTATGCCAATCGATTATATATTTTGTACGTGTTAATGTACAATATAACCAACATACTAAAAATGTTGGAACAGCTGGTGGATTTTGTACTAATATAAAATTTGGTCGTGCTATTGATATTAGGGCAATTAATAATGTTAATGTTTGCCATATTGTTTTAAAAAAATATTTTAATGATGTTGGTAAATTCATATCGGGAAATTGTGATAGTTCATGTATTTTAATTGGATTCGGTACCGATAATAATCTTTCTAATGGTTTTGTTTCTACATAACCAATAATTTCCACATTGTAATTGGTTTCGAGTAAACTTTGGGCATGATATTCCATACGAGGACTACGTCCAATATCACCTAATACAATAATGCAAGCAGTTTTCCTTCGATGTTGACCTTCGCTCATTTTTGAAATTCTACTATATTATAGATTTTACAAGTATTTCTTCTATATATTATGATTTTTAAATTATTTTTTTTATTGAATTTGAATTTAATAAAATCATCGTTGGCACTATAATGTATAATCTTGTTTACAAAATTTCCCAATTCCCATATATATTTGCATGTCAAAAATATGTCAAAAATAACATATGGTTTTTCTGCCACCAATCAGATTTTTGGTTTTTGGCGTAGTGTTGTGTTGTGACGTTTCAATTTCATTTCAACTTTCTACATTATTTATGATTTATTCTTTGCTATCAAATTAAAAATGGATTTAATTTTATTAGTTGGAGTAGCGCTTACTCTTTTAATAATTTTGATTACAGTATTTTTTTTGCAGAAGCGTCAGTCACTACCAGGTAATTAAAAATAATTTTAACCAATTAAAAAATAATTCCTATTTGTTGTTATAGTAGACAAAGATAATGGAAATGTAGTACAACGTGAACATCGTGCTGTACCACTTCGAGCTCAAGATGGTATGCGAAGACGTGCAGAAATAGCCCGTAATCAACGTAATCGTTTGCGTAATGCACCAGCATTAGCCGATTCAAGTGATAGTAATGATGAAGGTAATGAAGGTGAAAATATACCTGTCATTGATGAAAAAATGGGAGCTAAGAAACGAGCAAAACTCGAAGCCAAAGCTGAAAAAAAAGTACAGCGAGAAGCTGAACTACATTCACGTGAAGATAAAAAGAAAAAAGAAGCACTCGCTGATGAGGAAAGAAAACTTCATGATGAAAAGGTTGAACAAGAACAACGTAAAAAAGAAGAAGCTGAACGATTAGAACGTGAAAAGAAAGAACGTGAAGAATATGAAGAATATTTAAAAATGAAAGCTGCATTTAGTATTGAAGAAGAAGGTTTCGAAGATGGTGACAATAATGAAAAGGATAATTTATTACAAGAATTTATTCAATATATCAAAGATAATAAAGTTGTTGTACTCGAAGATTTAGGTACACATTTTAAATTAAAAACACAACAGGCAATTGATCGTATTACAGAATTACAAAAAAATAATACATTAACTGGTGTTATTGATGATCGTGGTAAATTTATTTATATTTCTGAAGATGAATTAAAATCTGTCGCTAAATTTATAAGACAAAGAGGTCGAATATCTATTACAGAATTAGCTGAGTCTAGTAATAATTTAATAAATTTGACACCTGTTTCTAGTTAGAAGAAAATGAAAATCTGTTAATGAAATATTAAATTATATATTTGTTAAACTATTGAGATGTTTATAAAAACTATTTGACAAAAATAAAGTACAAAAAACGATAATATATCAAAATTTTTAATAAATACTAAATTCTGTTTGGGCTATTTTTATGAACCAAACTCCAACTCTTAAATTATAATTCCTCGTACAATTCAATTATATTTTCAAAACCCTGAGTGCTACTGTCGTACAGTTTTATCTGGTTATACAAAAGATCAACTAATATTGATCTGAATGCGTCTATTACATGATGTCCTTATAGTTTGTGAATATGTTCCAATGATTCTGTCCAGAAAAGTTTCCAATAGCAAGTATTTTTGGATAATTATTACGAAGTGAAGGATGAAAATAATATGTTTAAAAACGATTTCAATCGAATATAAGATAAGCTGTTAGATATTATCATTTCATTATTTCGGTAAAGTTAATAAATTATAAAAATTAGTCTACAGAAGTTTGCAGACTTTATTAAGATATAAATAAATTTATTAATTTCTTTAAAAACAAAACACACAATTACAATTTTATTTTATTTTGCTAAAAATTTTGAAATTTACTAATTTATCTATAAAATATAAACTGCTTACAAACCTAAATTATTACTTAAATACTACCAATAAATAAAATGTGAAATTGTGCAGTATATTATTAATTATTGGGAAGGTTTTTGTTTTTTTGTTATTTTCTTTTATCACAATACAAGTACAAAATATATAAATTTAAATCGCACCATAGTACTCTATATAATTATTGCTTATTTTGCTATATTTATAATTGTGAATATAACAATAAATTATTTATAAAAATTAATAAGCAATTTATTAGTTTAAAAAACTTTTTTTAATTCAAACTTATTATTTAATATCATAATCCACAATATACTAATTTATAAGACAATTTTTGTTTCCATGTTACAATTTGGGCATATAGATCTTTGTCTTATCCATTTTTGAATGCATCTAGCATGAAACGTATGACCGCATTCTAGATAACTTTTAGACCAATCATTTGGTATAAATTCAAGGCATATTGTACAATTGTTTTCTTGATCTCTATAAAGAAGATAAAATCAACCAAAAGTTAATCAGATAGAGTTTGATTTAATTATACAACTATATATATTAATTACACAGATTTCCGAATTTCTTATACTAAAAATGGTATACATTGCAGTTTTATAATAATTTCGGTTCATTTAGATTTTTGAATCAATAATATTAAATTCAACTTACATAAATTCTCTATTACAAGAATTATTAGATGATCGATTTTGGTGTCCTTCTTCCTGATATGATCGATTGGCTGCAAATAGTGCAAATATTGCAGCACCTATAGCAACTCCAAGTGTTAGTACATAAAGCCCAGGATGGGTCATGTTTCCGGACAAATACTAAGTTTGTATATTGAATATAGTATAGTAAAAGTATAATAAAAACTTGGCCCTGAACTGCAAAGCTAAATACAAATTATTGTTATATGTACTAAATAATTTATTTTTTACCGTAATAATTCGTAGTTTAGTAGAATTATTTAATAAATGAAATGAAAAAAAAAAATTTATAAATCAAATAAAATAAAATCAAAATGTAACATTAAAAAACAATAACTTTATTACGAATATTTCTTTTGCGATTTTGTTTTTAATTGGCAACAAACCAAAGCACAGCTGAACCCGAAATCTGAAATTGTTTCGGAGTTTATAAAAACAAACGCCAGGGGGGAAAAGCGCAAAATTTGGATTTTTTTTTATTATTTCTGGGTTGTCAAATCTGACTAACCGTTCAACAATATATACTACTCTGAGAATAAAGGGTGGGCTACGACCACGATCAGAACAGTTTCAATTCGATTCGATTCGGCTGGTTAAAAGTAGACTGAACACAGATACCGATTAAATCACATATTTTTATGAGCGGTGCTGTTTGATATAGTATATTTATCATATCAAAATTCACTGCAGCACATCTTCCACCACCGGTTATAGAGTTATAGCTTCAATATGTCTGGAACCTTAGTTATTTTTATAGATTTTATTGCGAACGATTCTAGTTTCAGAATTCCATTCGCATTTTCAAATAATTTAAATTTAAATGGAATACGCACATACCCATTTTATATAGGTATTTTTTTTTAAAATCCGAATGTCAAATGCCACAAAAAAAAATATAGCAATTTAAATGTCAGATTGACTATCCTGCCTCCTGTCAATTATTTTTTCATGACGTGTCGGCACAAACAAGACGTAAAAAATATATTTCTACAAATTAATAAAAAAATTTAATTATTAGAAAACCATGGATAAATTATATAAATTTTTTATATTGTTATGTAGTTTAAACAGTGTATTTGGTTTATATTTTCATATTGCCGAAACAGAAAGAAAATGTTTTATAGAAGAAATTCCTGATGACACAACTGTTATTGGTAAGAATAAGAATTAAAAAATAACCACCACAGCCAATATACACATCATATATTAATAATACCAATACCTCACCAAATATTTATATTTAATAGCCGTTTTTTTTTTTTAAATATAATTTTAGTCAACTATAAAGTAGAATTGTTTGATCCCCGATCAAATGGATTTATGCCGTCATCACCTGGAATTGGGATGCATGTTGAAGTTCGTGATTTGGACGATAAAATAATTTTATCCCGTGTCTATAGTTCTGAAGGTCGCATTTCATTTACGTCTCATACACCTGGTGAACATGTAATTTGTATGTATTCAAATAGTACAGCATGGTTTAGTGGATCACAATTACGTGTACATTTGGATATTCAAGTTGGTGAACATGCAATTGATTACGCAAATGTTGCACAAAAAGAAAAATTAACGGAATTACAATTAAGAATCCGTCAACTTTTGGATCAAGTCGAACAAATTACAAAAGAACAAAATTATCAACGATACAGAGAAGAACGTTTCCGACATACAAGTGAAAGTACAAATTCTCGAGTTTTATGGTGGTCATTAGCACAAACTTGTGTTTTACTTGGTATGGGTTTCTGGCAAATGAAGCATTTGAAGAGTTTCTTTGAAGCAAAGAAATTGGTGTGAATAAATAAGATTGTTGTGTACAATTATATCATTTCATCTTCACTAAGATTCTTAATTTAATAGAATAATTTCTCATTTTTATTTTGTTTATATTTTTTTGTCTTTTCATCTACTGTAGAGCTATTGTTTGGTTAAATTTCTTTTTGTGAAACAAATTTATAGTATTTTTCATATTTTTTTGAAAAATAAATGAAGATTCAAATAAAAATCAAATTTAATTTGAAAACAATTGTATATTATTTGCAAAATAAATTTTATAAAACTTAAATGGCCGAAAATATTTTTTGTTTTAGTCATCTTCTTGCATGTCAATATCTTCTTCGCTTTCGTCTTCGCTCGTTTCATCCGGATCATTTGTTTGTTCAAGGCATTTAGGACAGTTACAAATAAACAAATAATTTTCTTTTAATTCCTTAAGAAAGAATAACATTTTTGAATATTTTATGAGTATATTTATAAATGTTCCTTACTTTTTGTCTTGAATGTCGACTTCGTTCCAATTGACAATCATCCAAATAAGATATACAGATTTCTTCACCAGATTGGATTGGTTTAATAGCTTTTAATACGACAATATCATTTGAATATGGAAAACTTGATTGAGCGTTTGGTATACAGCTGTGATTTATTTTACTTTGTAAAGCGTAAAGACCGGAACCTTCATTATTCAAGAATTCTCCTGCAACTGAAATTGATATTTATTTACAACAAAATAAAAATAAAAAAATTGTATATCTTAAATATACGTACATTCGTTAACTTTAAAGTATAAATCATCAATATACTTGTCCAGTTCATCTTTAGAATTTTGTGGCATTTCTAAATCTGAAACTTTTTTCACCCATTCAGCAAATGGACTTGTTGCAATGCCTTGACTATTCGTGCCAATCATTGCCATCAATGATTTAAAAGCATCTGCAGTGGTAAACTAAGAGATATTTTTTTTTACAATTTTAATAATTTTTAATTATATATTAAATACCATTGCGAATTCCTCTTCTTGAAATGCATTACGGAATGCTTGATATAATTGTTCCATTTGTGTTTCAAAATTTACACCCAATATTTTATGATAAATTTTTTTCTCTTCATTTATGCAAATACTTTGAAATGATTTCAATATTTCCATAAATTCATCTTTATTACGACTTTGTTTATACATAGCTAGTATACGTACTATTAACATAATTGTTCCAGTTTCTGGAGGATAATGCATTTTTCTGAACAAAAAATAAATAAAATCAAATTATAAATATTAATAGAGGCGTTCGTTAATTAATATAAATATATTTACTTCCAAGTCTCATTAAGAACATTTATTGGATGTGTATCATCATTTTTATATGCAGCCATACAACCAATACCATGATATTTTTTGAATGCTTCTATTCTACAATCTTCTGAACAATATCGTATACCACATTGCGGGCATGTTGTAAATTGTTCTAACCAATTTTTTGTTGGACAGTGTTCGAGAAATGGAACTTCAATAGTAGTGTTATTTGTTAATCTTCGAATATTCTCTAATGTTGTTTCTAGTGGACGCATACAATGATCACAAGCTAAATAACCATACATAGAATTCCATGAAAATTGAGATGATACAAAAGGTTCTTCTTCAATTATGGTTTCGCCGGTTTTATAAGATTTTAATGCAATCATAGAACGACCCTGTAAATACAATTATTCTTCGTTGTTTAAGCATTCAAATATTACAGTTCTTTTACCTTTCCGGGTAATATTTGAATTTCAAATCCGTTCATTGTGGTCTTAATATTTTGTCATTTAAATCACAAAAATTATTTTATAATTTTACACTTTATTTTCTTATAATAAAGTTTAGTTAATAAAAGCAATGAAAAATTACATTTTAACAATAATAGCAAAAACATGTGCGAGACGACATATTTAAGACAGATTCTCAAACTTTTGGGAATATATGGGAATATAATCAAATTTCGAAAGGGGAAAATATAAAGATGTAACAAAAATATTTTGCTCAACGCAAGTAAGCAGGACAAAATAATTCAGCAGAATTTATCAGTAGTCTGATAATATAATGGAACCTTAACGTAGAAAAAGTTAAAATTTATGAAAATAGTCAAGGCATTGCAACATTCACAAAGTCATTCAAAGTTATGAAAAGTAAAAGTTGAGTGCATTCGCCGAGTTGAAGTATTTTTTTAAATACTTTAATCCATTAATATGCTATATTTTGAATTTTCCCTATTTTTTTAATTATTATAAACAGATTATTCTAATATTTGTTCTAATAAAATATAGTAATTTCAAAAAATTGTATTAATATTAATTTTAAAAGAGGGAAATTTTAAAATAAAAAAGTTATGGAGATGCTAACAACACTAATTATATTTTTGACATTCCGATAACAGCTGTTTGGAGTGGAGCACATACTTTACAGTGTCATTGTCGTATTCGTATCGTATAAGAGGAAAATTTAGTGAAAAATAGAATAGAAAATAGATAAACAAAGCATAACAAAGATTATAAGAAGAGATAATTAAGAATTATTATGACGACCATATTTTAATATTATTTATATATAAATTTAATAATTATAAAAACAAATAAAATAAACTAAGAACTTTTAAATATTTTTTTTAATTATTTGAATACAACTAAAAATATGGTTGAAGTAAAAAAGTTTTTCCCATTAATATTGGTATTAACTGGAATATTAAATGTTCTTGTTATAAAGTGAGTAAACAAACATTATAAGAATGAAAATTATAAATTTAAGAAATGTAGTTTTATGTATAATTCTTATTTAATATATATTTAAGTACTTTAGTATATTTATAGTATTAAATTATTTATTTTCAATTTTAAGATGGTCTGATAAAACTGTTTCTAAAGGAAGTGATGGTGTCAATAGAATTTTTGAACATCCTTTTCTACAAACGGGTATAATGTTTTTTGGACAGATTTTATGTTTTGCTGTGTATAAAATAGCTTGGATTATATTACAACGACGAGGAGTACGTTATTAAAATTATAGTTATAATAAGAGTTATAAATAATCTGTAATATATTTTTAGGATGGTTCTGAAAATGAAAATTTATTGACAGCAAGTACTGGTGATAGAGGATTTAAAGTTGCTATATTTTTAATACCATCTGTGTGTGATTTGATTGGAAGTTCAATGTTATTTTTTGGTATATATTTAACAAATGCTTCTAGTTGGCAAATGCTAAGGGGTAAGTTTATTTAGTATTGAAATTGTAATAATTTACAATTAAAGCAAAAAAGTTTAAATAATTTAACTTATTCGATTATGTATATATATATTTCAGGAGCTTCCCTAATTTTTGTTGGACTATTTAATGTAAGTTATCTAAACGCAACACTAAAAACCCATAACTGGTGTGGAATGTTAACAATATCCATTGGTCTTTTAATTGTTGTCATTACTGATATACATTCAACATTTAATTCAGATTATAAAGCTATTTTAACTGGTGATCTATTAATAATTTTTTCACAAATTTTCCAATCACTACAAATGGTTTATGAAGAAAAGTATATAAAAGCATTAGATATACCACCATTACAAGCTATTGGATGGCAAGGAATATTTGGATTTTGTCAAATGTTTTTATTATATATTCCATTAAATTATATAAAAGTTGATCCACCATTTGATAATAATGCACATGGTGTTGCTGAAGATTTAATTGATGCATTTTATCAAATGAAAAACAATGTTTATTTAATTTTAGCACATATAATATTTATATTTTCTGTTGCCATTTATAATTATACAGGCATAAGTGTTATGAAATCATTATCAACAACTGGACGTGTTTTAATTGATAGTACAAGAGTTATATTTATTTGGTTATTTGCATTATCAATGGAATGGGAACATTTTAATGGAACGACAATTTTTGCATTTTTAATTTTATTATGTGGTATATTTATTTATAAAAATGTTGTTTTTGTACCAGCATATCGATGGATTTTGGGTAGATTATTAAGAAGAAGATATGGTGATTTAGAAGCTGATGATGAACAAATAACAAGTACTGCAGCCGAAACTTAAATATGTGTGTAGAGATATAAAATAAAAATTGTATACAAAAATAAAAAACTGGATTGATTGGACTGATTTAATGGAATTACCAAATTATTTTTTTTCGTTTTTTTTTTTTTAATTAAAATGTAAATTACTATAAATTTAATAATAAGTTAGGAAGTTGATCGTCTCTTGTTTACTTAATCTTAAGTAATTTAGATTTTTTATAAAATAGAATGATAATTTTAATTTTTATTTGTGTTATCATTGAAACACATTAAATGTTGGTATATAAAGTCATAATTTGTATTCAAATCTTTATAGAAACATTTAGAGTATATAATTTTTTCGGCAGTAATGTCGCTATTAAAAAATGTGTTTTTGTTGATATATTTAATGAAACTATAATATAAATATTTGTAAAAAATAATTTATTAATAAAATATATAATCTTAAAACTTACATATTTTGATTGAGTTTTGTAAAAATGAATAAATTTTACTTTTGTATATACACAATAATGAATCTGTCCAAACTAATTATGATTGGGTCCATATAAATATGAAAAAAAAATAATAATGGTAAGTACTACTTTTCTTATTCCTTTGGTTTAAATAATTATAAATTATACTGTAATAGAAAAGTTTAATTATTTCTATTCGATATTCTCTGAATTTTTACTCAATTAAAAACAAAAAATTCAAGTACATATATATATTTTTATTTTACATATATTTTTCGGTATTTTTGTAAATTTAAAAAAATGAATTTTGTTCGTGCCCTGAAACTACAAAATATCCTTAATTTCAAAAAATTATGGATTCTTAATAATCTGCCAATAGCAAGCAGTAAATTACCAACAGTGGAACACAAAAATATTAAAACTAATATGATGTTATCACAAATACTACAAAATCCGATAATGATTCACAAACCAATTTTACAGAATGGCATGATGAAAAAAGGTGACCAAATAATAGAAACCATTTATAGTTCAAGATATGAAGAGAATTGATTTATTAATTAAAAATAATAATAAAAAAAAAAACATTTACACAAATTATAATTTTTTTTTTACTAAATTCAAAATTTTTATATAAACTTAAGTTTATTAATTGGTTTAAAAATAATTACCTTAAAATTATTTAATATTAATTTGGATTAAAAATAATAAATTTTTATATTAAAAAAATTGTGTTTTGTTAGAGGTTTGGAAGATTTTTTTATACAAAATAATTATAACTTTCATCATTAGCGAGTGGATTATTATAATATAATAAAATTGTAGAGCACTTTGGGTTATGATTTTAATAAAACATTTGAAGATGATTAATTTGCTTATTTTATTTTGATTGTGAATCCACTTTGTTTCCAAAACAAATTCAAATAATATATATAGAGTTTGGAGCATTTTGTATAAATAAAGCTTGATAAAATATTGGAAATCAAATAAAAATTACTAATTAAATATATTTAATTTTTTTTTATTTATCCATTTTTTTGAACATCACAATACATATATATATAGATAAATGTTTTAGTTTCTATTAATATCATTGCTTATTATTGCAATAGCAAATAAATATTTTTTATAACAAGCAAATACATTTTTTTTCTATAACAAAATATACAATTAAAATTTGTAACATGTAATTTTTTGTTCTTAAACTTATTTTAAATGCAACCAAATGTGCAAAGGATAAATATTAATTATCAAAATATTATTTATTAACAAAAGTTACTGAACCATTGTTGTTGTATACTAATGTACAAAAAAAAAGAATAATTTTCATAAATCGTTGGTTTCTTTCAAATGAAAATCTATATTGTTGAATAATATTCGGTTTTATTTTCTAGAATAGCAATTGATTTATTAATTAAATGAAATTTTGGAAGTTATTTTTATTACGATAAATATATTAATAATTTTAAGCTCTGTAGAACATTATTATACTATTTATAATTATCGCATTTCATAATTGACACAAATTTAATTAAATCTTGCTTAACAGATATCAATATTTTTTTTTTACATTTTATAGTTTTGTGAAATAAAAGAATTATTAAAAATAAATTTATTTGAAAAATTTAAGTATATTAATTAGGATTTAAATCATTTTAAATATTAGAGAACTAAATACAATTTTATTTAAAGCTTAAGAAATAATATGTTAAAAGAAAAATATTTTTATGTTTTTTTTTTTTGTTAGATTTTGTATTTGATAATCTTAACAACTAATATTGATTTATAATATCTAATTTTTATACACATAGCAATGATAATTAATTTATTGTTTTGACAATATATTTTACATAATATTGTATATATATTATATCAAATGGTTACACAAACATATAAATATAATTATTGTCATTTTATTTATTTTTTATTCAATTATTATTTATTAATTTCAGTTTCTGATTAAGTTTGATTTTTGATTTTGATTTTGTGATAGAAATGAGAAAAGAAATTGTATTAATAAAAAAAATTAAAACATAACAAATAAAATATTGTTACCATCTTTTCTATCTAAAAATCCTTTAAATACTTCTTTTCTTCGTTTGTTCATTTTTCTAGTATCAATTTTACATTTAGCTTTTTCCTCTTAACTTACGGTAATTATGTATATATATATATGTATATATATATATTAAAAAATTTTAAACTTATATATGGACATCTAATTACATTTCATTTTATAATGTCTCTTTTTTCTGTTTTCAGAATTTTATGAATTGAAAATGAAAATTATTTAGTAAAAGGCCTAATAATTCACATTTATTATGGTTGACACAATTATTTACTAATTTTTGAAGATCAGTATTACTAATTAATCAACCATAATAATAGTGAATATGATACTTTAAATTATTATTTACTGTTTTTTAATTCCCATTAATGATTCAGCAACACCTAAAAAGTATACCATTTGTGCGATACCAAAGAGTGGGGCAATTACAATCATACGACAAAGACCACCTTTGAAAAATGCTGTTACACCTTCGTATTTTAATGTTTTGCTGTAAAATTAAACATAATTTAAAAAAAAAAAATTATATAACATTAATGAAAATATTTGTTTTTATATAACTTACATAAAACAATCAGCAATTCCTTTAAATTCTTTTTCACCTTCAGCTTTTTTCAATGCTTGTAAACGTGTTTTAACAACATCAAAAGGATTTACAAATAAAGCAGATAAAGATCCCGCCGCACATCCAGACAAAAATGAACACCTAATAATTAAATGTTCAATGGAAATTTAATTTTTGTTTAATTAATTATATAATTCTATTTACCAGAAAACAGCTTCACCAGAACCATCTGATCTTCTTGGACCCAAATCATTTAAAGTAGCAAATAAAGGAAAATAACAAATTGAAAATGATACATCACGAAGCATTGTTGCACTCAATCCTTTATATAATCCTAATAAGCCTTTTTCTTTTAGTAATTGAAGAGCAATTTGTGTTGCAGATGTTTTTGGTATAGTTTTACCAGCTAATTTTGCTTGTGCCGCAATACGTCCAGCGTCTTGCATTTGAATTTTTAACAATTCCATTGGCGTTGTAACAATAATTTGGAATAGACCAGCTAAACCACCGGCTGCCATTTGTCGGGTTACTGGAAGTTTACCATCTTTTGTTGTTAAATGATGACGGAAATAATCATTAGCAGCTAATTTAATAGCTTTTTCAGGAGTAATTAAAAGGATGTTAACCGCCGAACCACGGTACATTCCAAAATAACCTTCGGCACGATATGTTTTTCGAAAACAATCCAACCTTAAAAATAATATATAATAATATTTTAATTTTCTGGTGTTGAATAAGTAAAAATTGCAATTATAAAAAAATATATTCAAATACACAACTATAAATCAAATTTTATTTTTAAACATTTAATATTCAACTATATTATATTTTAGTAAAATAAATAATAAATTACAAATTCATTTCAGTTTTGTGTATTTTTTTTTAAATTAAAACATTTTTTCATAAATGAACTTAAATAATTTAAAGAAAATATTAATTAATAGAAAATACACCGAACAAGGCAAGACCACCTGAATAATTTAACTTTTCAATACATTTTAATTAAAAAAATATCGATTCAATATTTAATCAATAACTTACATGTTTTTATACATTTTTTCGCCATTTGGTCCTATTTGTTGATTTTGTAGACGAGTTTTTACCAAATCTAATGGAAAAACACATGACACACCAATTATACCAGCAATACCACCATTAATTATTTTTGGAATTAATCTAAAGAGAATATTTGAAAAAGAAAATTGATATTTAACTATAATTTTTATACATTTAATAATCTATTAACACTTATCGAATACATTTTTCTAGTATGCAAAAATATATTTATTGATTTTATTATTTAGTAAATTGATGATATAAATTATATACTTTTAAAATTAATCAATAATATTATGTAATAGTAACCATAATTGGTGATTAGAATTATTTTTATATTTTTGCGTTTTTAAAAATATAGTACAAAATCATGAAGAAAAAAAAACCTGTGCTATAATCGAAGCACCAGAAATGTCTTCAAAAAAATTAAATTTATATTTCTGCTGCATAGGAAAAATTAAATACAAAACGATTTTAATCCTTATTTAAATATTCCGTAAAATATTACGATTTGTAATACATAATTATTTAGTTACATAATTATTTTATTAGTTATTTATCTCATAATTATAAAATATTTATTCGCAACAATAATGCATTAACAATTCATAGCTGTATTTTCAATTTTCAATTACAATTACTTAAGTTTAGTAATAGCTTTGATAATTTTAGGAATTATAGTTATAAATTAGAATAACTTGTTATTAATCTCCACTTTTTATAAACATGATATAATAATTTCATTAAATTCAGCTCTAAACACCGAATCTATAAAATTAACGTAAATGAAGGAAATAATTTTGTAAGGAATATAAGAAGATAAACACTAATTTCAAGTTTAATTAGGACACACAATTATTTATTAATAAATACAGAACCTTCTATAAATAAACATATATTATTTAAAGATTAAATGATTCTTTTTGTGGCACGAAATTGTAATATTGTGTTCAAAAGGTTTAAACTTCCTCTCCTTTTTTATATATATTATTTTTATAGAGAACCACCAATTATTTTTTATTTTATGGGTCCTCTTTTTAATAATGTAATTGTGTTATGTAAAGGTGGTAAAGTGTAAATATGTAACATGTCAGGCCAGTGTTTCAACTTTTTTATTGAACTCAAAAATTCTTGAAATTTTATTTTATCTTATTTTTAAGAAATATGTTAAATTTATTTAATGCTTTCAAATTATCTACAATGTAAGAAAAATAAAATATAATTAATGCGCTAAAATAGCTAACATAATTGGCGTAAGCAAAAGTAATTTTGCCAATATAAAATTTAAAGGAATTCATTGTGATTTGAGAATTTTTTGTTTGTACTGATAATTAAATGAATAAAATTCATAAAATAAATAACATATGTTATCAGCATTATAAATATGTTACAGTTTACAGTAAAAATCAACAACATAAATTAAATATCAATATAGGTTCAAATGATAAAACGAATTTATATTATCAACTTGAAATTAAATAATAATATAGAAAATATTGAAATAATAAATACTGACAACAAAAATACTAATATTTATTATCTGATTAATAAAATCTAAATAATTAATTATATATATATAATTAATTATGTTATAATAAAAATTTGAAATATATTCTTTAATGTTTAAACATTTATGTACCGAAATTTTAGAAATTTTGTTTTTAATTTCAATTATTTGGTCATTGGTCTTATAAAAATTACAGTGATAAAACATAATAACTGAGAGATGATTAATGTTTTTAGTAAAAAAAAAAAAAATGAATCTCAATAAATACTTACGCAAATTCTTTTTGTTTTGGCACTGCTTCGACTTGGAGTCTGTAAAAAAAAGTTGTTTTTATGAATCAAATATTTATTCTAGTACTTATTTTTATTTTCAAATACAAATTTATTTTCTCTTTAAAAATATGGAAAATTACATTGAAAAAACAAAACAAAAATAATAAAATCGAAATTAAAACAGGTGTTGGGTGCTGTTAAAGAGTCTTTAAAAATTTCGATTGATGACGTATGTATAAAATTGTTATCAAATTGTAAATAGCTATAAAATTTACAAGTAAGAATTAGATTTTGTAGCATATTACTGGTATTAAATTTACTTTACATTAATGAAAGTTTTGTATATTATAATATATATAATGTCTAGTAAGTTCAATATTTTTTCGTAGTCATCGTCTTATTTTTGTATGGCCCCTTGGAAGGGCTTATCAACAGTGTTAACAGTCTTAATATAATGGGATATCGAAAGTTGAATACCAAAATTATTCTGAAAAAATTCACATGCAACTTGTAAACCGGTAATCATGTGCTGCACTACAATATTGAAAGTTTTCATATCAAAATATCAATAATCGCTGATCTACACTTTATCAATAAAACATGTAGGTATTAATTATATTATATACAAAAATTTGAAAACAATTCAGACTTTTTTAATTGGAAAAGCAATTCTGAAAATTCTGTCTTATCGTATAATTATAAATTTAAAACTTTCTACACAATATTTTGTTATCATAATCATTATCTGATAATGCTAAATTTAAAAGAAATACAAATAATTTTTAACTAACACATTTTTTTAAATATATAATTAAATAGGCTATTGAAATTATTAATCTATAAATTAGGCAATTAATTAACATTATTATCATCACATAGAAATAAATCAATAATGATGATTAAAAATGTGCTAAAATGATAAAATGTAATGTATGTAGAAATTTTTTCTTTTTTAAATTTATAAGTTTTATAGTATTATAATATATTTATTTGAATAAATTAATTCCCCGGGATATAATATCTAAGCCTAGGTAATTCTTCACCCACCCTCAAAGTTTTTGTTCTATTTTTAAGTTATATTTTAATAAGATATTTTATTATAATTTATAATATAAACAATTATTTTTATATACTAAACTATATTTGTAATTAGCTTAGCTACGATTTTATGATAACATTTACTACTATAAATCTTAATATTGAAAAATTGGACATGTTATGTAATCATTTATATATCCATAATTATTTAACTATGTATACAAATTAATAACATTTTTTTTTCGATTTTCTTCTGGTTGACAAATTTTATTTTATTTTTATTAAAAATTATAATAATAAAATCAAGTTTTTATCATTGCTTAATAAAAATAAAAATGACCTTTAAGATAATTTAAAAAAATTATATAGCCACACGAAATTGATATTGTATTGAGTATTGTGTTTTGTTAATTAATATTTAAAAGTGTTTAAGTGTTTATATTAATAAAAATATTAATAAAATTAAAATATTTAATAAACACAGAAATAAATGAATTTATTGTATATATATAATATACACATATAGAATATAGTAAAATTTAATTTAATATTTAATTCGTTGACCTTGTTAATAACTTACCGGGACATTTTTATTTATTAGGGGATGTGAATTTTCTAGACACAGTAGTTGAAAATAGTTAGTTTTTGTTTATACTTTTTGTAATCAATTTCAATCAATAGTTTTTTTTTCGGTTATAAATCTATGTCACTTTGTATATATACAGAAAGAAAAAAACACTTAATTTTAAGGGAAATTATGATAAAAACGGCCAACAAATCTATACCACTCCGATCAAAACCAATAATTTGACTTCTTTCTGAATTCCACTGAATTCTGAATTCTGATGATTTATTTTCCCATCATTTCTGTCTATTCGTAAAAAATAATAAATTAAAATGTCAAAAAAGCTTTTTGAGAATACAAAACTCACCATTAATGGAGCTTTCGTGGTAATATGATTCTAAAATTCTTTCCAATTAGATATTATATGTAATTGGAAAGCATTATTTTATTAGTTCTTTCTAGCTAATAATAGATGGCAACAGTCGTTTAGCCGTTAAATACCCAATAAGCAAAGCCTACAGAAATCTGTGATTTTTCCAGTTCTAAAAAGAAAATAGTGCACACTAGAGGAAACTCAATCATATCGAGGCAGTATTAGGAATTCCATTAATTCGATATGAATGGATTTCCGGTACAAAACATATGGATTTTTATAAGTATTTTGATATTTATAAATAAATTAAAATTGTTATATCTTAAATATATATTGAATTTATTTTATATTGTCGACATTATCTACGCTTCGACTTTTATGTGCAATAGTTCATTGTCTTCTTCATAGTTTACGTCTAGACAATGTTGGCAATATAAAATAAATTTATTGAATTATTTCTTTTATTATAATTATTAATACAAATGCCAAAGCCTACCAAAATTCACGTGCTAGATAAACAATGAACTAATAATTTTGCGCTTGACAATCTCTTAAAGCTAACATTACAGGGCCTTAGTTTGGACAATACTGTTATACACCCTTGTTGACGTTGTTTACATTGTTTACGTTTACTACACCATAATCGAAATTGTGTACAACAAATTTGTTTGTCTACGTTTCTACTGTTACTCTGAAGTGTAGAAAATGATACTCTACGGGTATAGAAACTACTTATAGGACTGTAAATCTCTGTTTATGAATCCGCGACTGTCTGTCTGTGATTAATTTATTAATATTGTGTTTTAGCAGTATTTTATTTAACCGATGCAGAGTGAGTTATGAGCTCTAATGGTCCGTATTATAAACCCATTAACAATACCATCGCCCGGATGTTATCTTATGTATAAAAGATATTGCAATTAATTATTCGAATAATGATTTTCATTCCACGATTCCAACAAAACGGAAATAACTTGTGCAATTTTTCGTTGTAGTTTTAAATAAGAAATTTATTATAAATACTTAATATTAATATAGTAATTGTTTTATTTTACAAAATGTAGTTTTGTATTACAAAATTACAATAAATACTTCTTTATCTGTTGCATGTTGCTTTGTTTTTGATATTTTCAATCTAATAAATCCATCTTCAAAATATAGCATACCATAACATATACCAAAAATATATAATTGCCAAAAAAATTAACATTTATCAACAAAATATATATTCAATTATGTTTTTGAAGTTATTTTAGAGATAACAACCATTCAGCTACACCCATAAAGTAAACCATTTGTGCGATACCAAAAAGCGGAGCAAGTGCCATCATGCGACAAAGACCTCCTTTAAAAAGTGCTGTTACACCTTCATATTTTAATGTTTTGCTTCGAAATAAAATAATTTCTTTTTTATAAATATTATACAAAATTAATAATTATTTTTTATGTAATTTACATAAAACAATCTGCAATTCCTTTAAATTGTTTTTCACCTTCAGCTTTTTTCATTGCTTGTAAACGAGTTTTAACAACATCAAATGGTGTAACTATCCATCCTGATACAGCACCAGCTGTTAAACCCGATAGAAATGTACGCCTAAAAACTATATTACATGTTTTATTTTTTAAAGAAAACTGGTAATTTTTTTTACCAGAAAACAGGTTCAGAACCACTAGAAACATGCAGGACATGAAATAAAGGAAAATAAATAATTGAAAATGATACATCACGAAGCATTGTGGCGCTCAATCCTTTATATAATCCGAAAATGCCTTTTTCTTTCAATAACTGTTGAATAATATTTCTTATTGTTGGTTTTTTAACAATTTTACCAGTCAATTCTGCTTGTAATGCAGCAATACGACCAGAGTTTTGCATTTGAATTTTTAATAATTCCATTGGTGTTGTAACAATAATTTGGAATAGTCCAGCTAAACCACCAGCTGCCATTTGTCGGGTTACTGGAAGTTTACCATCTTTTGTTGTTAAATAATGTCGGAAATAATCATTTGCAGTTAATTTAATAGCTTTTTCAGGAGTGATTAAAATTATACTGATTGCAGAGCCACGGTACATTCCAAAAAAACCTTCTGAACGATATGTTTGGCGAAAACAATCCAACCTTGAAATAAACATATATATGTATATTATATATTACGAAAAGCATAATATTTAGTATTATTTACATATAGTATATAATTAAAAACTTACATATTTTTATACTGTTTTTCACCCTTTGGTCCAATTTGTTGAGTTTGTAGGCGAGTTTTAACCAAATCTATTGGAAAAACACATGTCACACCAATTATACCAGCAATACCACCATTTAATATTTTGGGTAAAATTCTAAAATATTACAGAATATTTTAAATTACTTCATATTTTAAAGGTTTTGAGATATTAGTATATTTTTTTTTTTTTGAAGTCAAATAAATTGTCTTACGTAAATCCTGGCTTTCCTTCCAGACATTCAGGCGGGCTAAAATATAAATAAAAAAGTTTAAAATAAATAACATCACATAATGCTTTATAATACAATGCCATTTCCGACGCTTCTGGCTTATGTGATAACTTTTATTAAATATACATTAATTTAAAATTTTATTTATAATAAGGCAAGTAAAGTTTTTATTTTATTTTAAGTAGTAATAGTATGAAAAATTAGAGTTTAAACACATGGCCTTTTATTTGATTACATTTTAATTTTATATTTACGAAAAATGTTGAGAATATATAACTACCGAATTTAAATTATATCCAAATTACAAATATTTTATGAATCCATTCAGCAAAATATATTCGTAACTATCTCCATTACAAATTTGATTTTTTCTGTAGTTTAAATGTATTTTGCACCATTGTTAACTATCTCCATCTTAATTGTGAAAAAAGTAAACTTTAATCATCTTTGTTTTTTATTAAATTTTATATTAAAAAATAATAATAAACATATAATTATTTGATACTTTCCCTTCTGGCTTTTGATTCTTATATAAATATCTAACTGAAAAATTCAATTTTCTCAACTCGATTGAATTATTTTATCATTAAAAGCATCAAAGTATAATACTCAATGGTATTATTTAATAATGGATGGTACGCGATCAATAAAAATCAATTTAAAACAACACCTTTCCATAATCACATTATATCTTTTAATAATTGATGTTATCTAATCCAGCAAGAAAATTATTATCTTAGGTAAATTAATTCAGTTTCAATTTATTAAATTTATTAGTTCTATTTACTCAATAAATTTTCCTCTTAAATAAATAATTCCTTCATTTTCAGTCCAATCATTAAAAATAAAATTGTTAACTAGGGGAGTCAGATAACTTGTAGTTAGCGTCAACAGTAATTTATGTCCAACATATATTTGTAATTAATACTATACTTACCGATGCTATGTAAAAAATAAAACACTGTTTTACATCTTTTAAGACACCATTTATTTAATGTATTTTATATAATTTGAAATTTTGATATAGGGACTCACTGAAACTTCCAACCCCAAATTTTGTAGGCACTAAATAGATTACGAACCCAATTTCATTGAAATCGAAACATATGTAAATCAAATTTTCTTTGGAAACTAACATGCCCATATATTAGTTTCCAAGAACTCCACAAATTCAAATTCAAATCTATATTTATGAAATGATATTGAAATCGGGTAAAAACTAACTGTATGATGTAGGGAGCATTGAACATATGAAATATAATTGGGTGATTTTAACATGAACTCACTGAACTACCAATTCAAATTAGATAAAAATTACTATATGTTTATAAGCTACAACATCGAGCTACGGCTCTCTACAGTAGGCACGTGCACAAACATTTTTTGCTTCTTTTTAAACTATCCATCAACCTCGTAAATGCACAGAAAAAACATTTCAACAATTTTTAGGCTCAATCCACGACTTCTAGTTATTCTAACTATGTACTCTTTAGTCTTAATATTTGTTGACATTTGTTTTAGCTCACTGTTTTTTACGAAGGAGTCCTCTAGTCTAGTTCGATCCTGCAAACCTGCACCAAACGTCCAGTTCGATCCTGGAAACCTGCATGTTTAGATTAGGTAAGTTAAACCAAAGATAAATTTAAGTAACGTAATAATTTAAGTAAACGTAATGAGGTAAGTAAAATAAGAAAATTTTACGTTGCAATTAAATGCACAAATAAAAATTCAATTTAAATAATTCAAATAAAAAATGCATAGTTTATATAATAATTAAATAGCTTAACATATATTACAAATACAATAAATACGTCATTCAATCTGTTGCATGTTGCATTGATATTTTCAAGTTCAATATTTGATATTGTAATTTCATTAACCCAAGTTCATTATGACATAATAGATAAAGATAGCAACCATTCACCAACACCCATAAAATACACCATTTGTGCGATACCAAAGATTGGTGCAATTGCAAGCATACGACAAAGACCACCTTTGAAAAATGCTGTTACACCTTCGTATTTTAATGTTTTGCTATTAAAATTAAATAAATTTTTTATTTTATAAATATTACAAAATTAATAATTTATTTTATGTAATTTACATAAAACAATCTGCAATTCCTTTAAATTTATTTTCACCTTCAGCTTTTTCCATTGCTTGTAAGCGAGTTTTAACAACGTCAAATGGTGTAACTATCAAACCTGATAAAGCACCAGCTGTTAAACCTGATAGAAATGTACGCCTAAAAACTATTATTGTTTTATTTTTTAAAGAAAACATGTAATTTTTTATTACCAGTAAACACGTTCAGAATCATTAGATTCATGCAGGACATGAAATAAAGGAAAATAAATAACTGAAAATGATACATCACGAAGCATTGTGGCGTTCCATCCTTTATATAATCCGAATATTCCATTTTCTTTCACCAACTGTTGAACAATTTGTGTTGTTGTTGGTTTTTTTACAATTTTACTAGTCAATTTTGATTGTAATGCAGCAATACGAAATGCAATTTGCGTTTGAATTTTTAATAATTCCATAGGCGTTGTTATAATAATTTGAAATAGACCAGCTAAACCACCGGCCAGCATTACCGGAAAGTTACCATTTTTAGTTTTTAAGTGATTGCGGAAATAATCATTTGCAGCGAATTTAATAGATTTTTCAGGAATAATTAAAAGAATGTTGACAGGAGAACCACGGAACATTCCTTTAAATCCAATTGTACGACGTGTTTGGCTAAAACAATCCAACCTTAAAATATATTGTATATTTTTATCCAGAAGCACAAAATTAAATATTTCGATATATCAAAATATTACATATTTTTAAACATTTTTTCACCATTTGGTCCAATTTGTTGAGTTTGTAAGCGAGTTTTAATTACATCTATTGGAAATGTACATGACACACCAATTATACTAGCGATACCACCATTTATTATTTTGAATAGAAGTCTTAAATATTGAA
Source organism: Rhamphomyia laevipes (assembly GCA_963920725.1). Taxonomy (NCBI): domain Eukaryota; kingdom Metazoa; phylum Arthropoda; class Insecta; order Diptera; family Empididae; genus Rhamphomyia; species Rhamphomyia laevipes. The sequence goes on from OY987257.1 coordinate 50,997,046, forward strand.
GAATACTTAAATTATTTAATATTTTATATTTTTAAGTTTTGAGGTATTAGTTTATTTTTTAAGTAGATTAAATTAACTTACGAAAATTCATGTTTTTCCTCTTCAAATTTATCAACCGGGCTAAAAAAGTTTAAAATAAATAACATCACATAATGCTTTATAATACAATTCAATTTCCTACATGTCTACTGTCATTTGTTTATGTAATGGCTTTTAATATAAATATGCATTTAACTTAAAATTTTGTAATTTTCATTTTACAATGTCAATTTTTTTTTTAATATCTCCATCAGTTTTTATTTTAAATTTATGTAATTAAAAAATTAGAGTTTAAACACATGGCATTTTATTTGATTACATATTTTATATGACGTTTGGAATATAATGACGTCTTCCTACTACAACATCAATCGCCAGAAACTGATTGAAATATTAAATGAATTAATTAATAATAATACCCGATGACTCGAGAATTCCCGATGTAATGTCAAAATATAAGCTCAGCTTTCAGAAAGTTGTTCGGCAAATTGTGATTTAAGTTCTATCATTCCCACAGGACATATTTTGTAAATAAGTAGTGACCTTCGATATGGTAACAGTTTTGTTATGTTTGCAGTATTCAGATTCCAATAAGCTAGATGGGAATCGTTTAACTTGAATCATGCAAAGGACGAATGGTGCCAATTGTCACTCAACAGTAAGGAAAACCATACAACAAATATTTTATGATAGGCAATGTAAAATACATTCCAATTAAATAAATTTAAAAATCTTCAATATTCATTATAAAAACTGTCAATTCAAACCCATTACTATCCATCGATGTGGATTGAAATTCCATTTTTTTTAAATCAACTTAACTTAATCCACAACTCCTTAAAAATATCGGCTTGTTGCAAATATCAATAGTTTAATGGCAGTTTAAATAAACAAAAAATATGAATCAGAAGATGACAGATATCATATGATTTAATATAAAACTTTTATAAATGTACGATTCTGCCTGTGTCCAAACAACGGAGTCCAATTTACAATAATTAGAGTGATTATACTTAAAAAAAAAATATTATGTAAATCTGAATTTTCAAACCCACAAGTTTTACATGAAGTAAAATACAATCTGACAGTGATATAATGACTTAATCAGACTACAGATCCAGTCATAAAGTGTTGAACGCTGGACTAAGACCATTAGGGAAAGCGTTGGAATGATACTATCTGAAATAATGTTCAAATTCTACTCGAAGAACAAAACGACAATTAATATCCATGATTCTAGAGTTCGAGAAGAATTGACTTATTTCTGAATAAAAGGTATAATCAATGGGGTTGGACCACTCACGATATAGTGAGGGACAAAAATTGGTTTGCGTATTCCAGGTTAGGGCTAACAAATAAAGTGAATGGAGATTTAAAGATATATGAATTGTTAAATTCCTTATACCATCTCTTCACGAAACGCAACATTAAATTTGTTCGCCTATTGTGGTATCAAAATGGTATTAAAATATATGCAACACTATCCTTAAAGTGCTGTAGTAAGTAGTATGACGAGTGTGGTTAATTAATAAAATACTACACTGGAATTAATAATAATAAAATATTAGATATAATATGGAAGAAAAGAAGTGTAGCAGATTTTTTTTTTTTTTCTAATAACTTTTTACTAATAACTTTTAAAATCTATATAAATTTAATTTCTATATATATTTGTCTGTGTAAAAGTAGTGTGAAAAGTGAATTTTAAGCTCTAGTCATCTGCGGTTTGAGTAAAACCTCTCTTTAAGGAAGTATTATCCTTTAACTTATACTGCGAAACGAGAAGAAAATAAGTTAAACCAAAGTTAAAGCAGTGGAAAAGGCTCATAATTGTTATCCAAATTCGCATTATCCGTCGACATATTTCGGGAAGTTTGTTATTTTTTTTTGTCGTGGACCAGCGATTGTTTTATTATTTGATATAATTTAAATTTAAATTAATTTCTCCAATAGACCAAATTTATTTTAATTTCACTAAATTCTCTACAGTTTCCAAATGGTATAAACGAAATTAAATTAAACATTTTATATATAAAAAAAAAAACTCAACTTTAATAATCTTTAGTTCATTAAATTTTATATTGAAAAATAATATTAATCAACATATAATTATTTCTTACTTTCCCTTTTCGCTTTTGATTCTTATATAAATATCTAACTGAAAAATTCAATTTTCTCAACTCGATTGAATTATTTATCATTAAAAGCATCAAAGTATAATACTCAATGGTATTATTTAATAATGGATGGTACGCGATCAATAAAAATCAATTTAAATCAACACCTTTCCATAATCACGTTATATCTTTTAATAATTGATGTTACTTAATTCCATCAAGAAAATTATTATCTTAGGTAAATTACTTCAGTTTCAGCTTATTATATTTATTAGTTCAATTTTTAAATAATTTTTTTTTTTTTAAATAATCCTTTCATTTTCTGTCCTTTCATTTCCAGAAAATATAATCTTTGAAGAAGGAAATTTCACTTATTGATTTTCTTTGAAGAAGTTTTTCAATCTTTAGCGAACTATAAATAGATGGAAATTTTATGAAAATAGCATTAGTTCTTTACTGAATTTAAATCATAAATATAGTTACATATATACAAAAAATATAATTAAAAAGATGTCCTGTTTTACAGTTAATATTTAATTTATATTTAATTTCTATAATATTATAATTAATCAATATATCAAATTCAGATTTTTGTTGTCCTTACTCTGTCACTTGTGGTATCTGCTGTAACACCAACTTCAACAGCAATTAAAGAAAAGGCTATCAAAAAACGTGGTATTCCTCTTTGGGGTGATGATTATTCAGCATTTCCAGCTTTTGAATTTGGTAATGGTATTAGATTTTCTCCAGGATATCCATTAGCACCATGGGCTAGGTATAAAAATTGAAAATTAATATATATTATTTATAATATATAATACGTAATTTTTTTCCCTATCACCATACCTATGTAATGAATAGTCCTTCTCGAAATTTTGGACCATCACCATCTGAAGTAGCTAATGCTATATCACAAGCTAAACAAGCATCAGCAAATGTTTTAATTGCTCAACAACAAGTCCAAGCAGCCAAAGAAAATGTTCTGAATCAACAGAAAATTGCTATGGATAAAGAAGCAGCTGCTACATTACTAACACAAAAAAGTGAAGCTGCTGCTGCTATTCAAAGATCTGAAGCTGCAGCTGCAGCACAATCTGTTGTATTGGCACAACATCGTTTGGCTGCTGCCAAATCATCTGTAGCACATCAACAAAGAATTGCATCAGCTAAAGAAGCTGAAGCAGCATCGGCTTTACAAAATTCAGCTAAAGCAGCAGCTATTGAAATCCAGCGTACTGAACATGAAGCAACTAAATTGGCAAATTATAATCGTGCTGGTGCAGCTGCTACAGCACATCATTTAGCTGCAACTAAAGATGCTGCATTATCACCTATTACAGCTGGTACAAATCATATATCAAATTTGAATACATTAGCATGGCCTGGTAGTAATTCATTTGGATTTGGTACTAGTGGTTCTGGAGGTGTTGGTGGCGGTTCAATGCAACAAAAACATGCTTTAGCTTGGTAATAAGTTAAGCGATGTTAATATTTTTTTTTTTTGCATTACATTTTTTTATGATGGTCTAATTTTTAAATTTTTATATTATAACTGACATTTTTATAGTTTTAATTTTAATAAAATACAGTTTTTCTAAATAATTTTTTTTAATAAGTATTTAAGTTTTTTGCTGCTCTAACGTTCCTGATTAATTATTGTGTAATACTTTACAATTTTATTCTTCTAGTATATATAAATCAACTCTACTAAGCTTCAAATTTGTGTTAGCTATACGAATAGCTTCAAGAAATAAATTTTACTTACCTTATATGTATATAATAAATAGACAAAAGTTAATCTATACCTTTTATTTATGTACATACTAAATATACTATGTTTTCATATTTTTTACCCATTTTATTATTCTTTTATCTTTTTCATAAAAATATCCTTTTTACTTTTAATATATCCTTTTACACTTATAAAAAAAAAAAATATGTGTAAACATAACCTTGAGATTTCGAAAGAAAGAACTTTGTAATTTAATTAATATGTAAAAGCAAATATATATGAGATATATTCTTATTGACAGCTTTTAATTAGAAAACTTTTTTTTACGACCAAATTATTGAAGCCACTTATATAAGTAGTATCAATTTCAGTATTTATGTAAACACAATACATATTTCATACTTGCCTTTCTTTTGCTAAATGTCAGAGTTTTAGAAAGATTTTCTATTACAATTTTTATTGATTCTGGACCATTAATTAGTAAGTCACAAAACCGTGGTGTGAATTTTGACCTTGTTCTCAAGTTTCCTTTATTATTTTCTGTTTTAGGCTTCTGAAATCAATTTGTGCATGTATAATTCTTATTATTGGCATGGCACTCCAATTGAATTATTTTAGGCAAAATACTTGTTTTAATCAGCAGGATAATCTTTTAAATTATTTTTTTTTTGTTTGTTTGGTTGCGAAGCGGTCAAACCACGTATCTAGACCGTACGGTCCTTACGAAACGTTACCCATTTTCATCACAAATCGTGCCATCCCGCTTACTTTATAAAGTTTCTCGGATTATCAGGTTTTTTCCTTGCTTAATTCTATTAAATCTCCTGCAATATAAAAACCGAAAATTTGAATCTAAATTATTTTTGGTAATCTGTTTTTCATTTAGGCTAATTTAATTTCAATATCTTTCTGTAACATCTGTACAATAAAACAGTATTTTTATAATTTTGCTACCAGTTGCTATATTGTCTTCATAAGCGATTAAATATGTTATATTTTTTTTGCTGACCAACTATACTATAGCTATGGGAGCCACATTTCACCACCGAATATTTTAGAGAGCCATTTATTTATCTTTAACAGCAAACATATAGTATTGAACCCGGATTCATAATGAAAACAACGCAACTATGAATTCAAGACCAAAATTTTGATATATTTCAAAGTTTTTATAATCGTAAAAGTTGAAAGTTGGTTAATTTTAGTTTAAAGTTCAGCTGCGTTGCGGTATTTTCATATAGTTTAACTTTCTAGCTTTGAGTTCAGTGTATTTTGTCAAACTTTAAGTGCACTGAATTTTTAATAACACCAAAAAATAAAAAAAGTATAATCATTTTTAATATTAATGAATTAATATGTTAATAATTAACATATATAACACCAATGAAAATATCCATATTTGCATAAGAGTCATAAAACTTGCTTATGAGAAACACATGCTGCTCGCGAGCTGTTTTATGGCCATTTAATATAATATATAATAACTTAATATATATATTATTAAAATGTTAAATTTTTTAAATAGGAGAAGAACAAGATATTAAATAATCAATCTTGATATTATGATGTTACTCTGAATCTAGTCATTTAACTAAAATATTGATCTTTTCGATATTTTAATTGTCATATCATTCAGTTTGACTAATTTACGAGGTACTAGTTAACAAATAATGAGGTTGATGATTTATTACTACTTTGACGTCAAGGCAGTATATTATGACGTCAAACTTTATTTATGAATATTTTATTTATTACGATTGATTTTTAATTTTGGTAAATACTTTCATAATGCTCTCTTTTCTATAGTTTATACAAAAAAAAAAAAGCTTATAATATTTTGTAAAAGTTATGATTGCTACAGCTTTGTATTTATAATATTCATATTTTTAGTATCCTAATTTCTATTATCTGACATATTTCAATATTTTCAAGCTATTGAATTAAATTTTTTCGAAATGAACTCGTAACATATTTACTGATAAATATTAAGTTGATAACTTTTTTTCATATTTTGCTACAATTAGTATGGATTTTTAATATTGAAGTTTTTCTATTTTTTTTTGATTTTTAAGGCCCAATCGTAATGTGGGCGCAAATCTTTAGCGGTAGCTGTAGATTTGTTTTTCCCTGCCAAGACAAATCCAGTACAAACGCAATGCTGGCGGTGGCTGAGAAAATTATATTTTATTACAGTGAAAATTCGTTATAAGAAACTTTTTGAAAACGTTTTTTTTTTTTAAAGTTGTCTATATGAAATAAGATTTCCTATATTGAATTTGGTATACCAAAAAAGAAATTACATTTATTTAGCGGTACCAAAGAAAATTACTTTTATTTTTTGATTTCGATATATAAAATTTATTGAAATTTAGGTATTACAATTAATTTTGATATATTTGACTTTCACAATCTGTGTAGTAATTTTCATATTTGCAAGTATTGTAAATAAATAACAGGTCAAAATTTTATTATAAGCTGGTTACATTTCGTGGTATACCAGCTCGAATTTGTTCCTATAAAATTGATTTGAAATGATTTTTCTTAACGTATTGCACAATTATTGTATTAAACTTGCGAAAAAAATTGGAATGTTCTAATCTTCTAATTTTCGTCTAATATCTACATTTTTTTTAAAGTTTAAAGTTTCTTAACTTTAAAGTTTCTTATAACAAAGTTTCCTATAATGAGTTTTCACTGTATATTATTATATTTTTTGATTGAAATATTTATTATTTATTTAAAATGTCACTATGAAAAATGTCAGTCAAATTTAAAATTCGCCTCCTTTATTAAAATTTTCTAGCGTTGGCGGTTAATATTGAACATTGTTCAATCTTGGCTGTAGCTTTTTTTTTCCTTAGCGGTCACCGCTAGCATTGTGTTTACTTTCATTGATTTCCATATGTTGAACAATTTTCAAAATTTGCGCTAAAGGTTTGCGCCCACATTACGATTGGGCCTTTATTATAATTTATGTGAGATGTGAGATTCTGACCTAATTTTTTTCGGATAAACAACATTTTGTAATAACTTTACTATTAATTTCAACGATGATATCAAGAAAATGAAGAATTATAGCAACTATGGAATATCATTATCAATATTTCTTTTTTGTTGTTATATCTATATTGAACATAGTTGTTTGAATTGATAGTCAATCAATCATTGTTCTTTTTTTGGAAAATTAGAAATGTTTTATATAAAAATTTATTTTATTCTATTCCTAAAGTCCGATATAAGAGGTTAAAGATTTTTGCGAAAATCAATTTGTCATTTCTTTTATCGGCATTGAACTGAAGCATTTATTCAAATGACAATATAGTAAATTTGTAGAAGTTATATATATATAAATCAGTTTTTTCTTTAAATATTAATTTTTCATAAAATTTAAACATCAGAAAAAAAGATTTGATAAACAAAAAAATGTAAATAACATTCAAAATATCGAGAAAGTTGTAAACATTTGAAAATTTGATTAACTATATAGATTGATACTGTGGATTAAAGTGTTCATATAACTGCAGAATCTTTGAAATTTTTTTTAATTTTTTGAACTTAAATATTTACACGGCATCTTAACAGCAGAAACTTGTGTTATAATAATTACTTTATTAATTTATTCCACCATTTTATTATCTTACAAGCGAGATATGTAAAATTAATTTAATAGTGAACAATTTTAAATTTTCACTAAACAACTTTCGATGAGGAATATTGCCTACCGGAAAATTTTTGATTTACAATCTATAACATATCAGATTCTAATATCCTAGAAACACAATTTATTCATATAATTTGAAATTCCTTCAAACTCTATTGATTGTATATATCTAATTCAATTACTCTGTAGTTAGTTGAAGACGATCCTAACAATTATTATTCATATTTAAGCAATTTAAAATTATACAATCATTTCTTTTAATATCTCGAAAGTAAAGTACACAAAGTTTTACATCTGATAACTGAAGTAGAATTGAGACTAAAGCAACAAAAGAATCGAATATTTTTTAAACAAATTTGAAAACTATAAATTTATAAACAAAATGACCAGATTGAATATCGAAATATGTAAAAATGTTGTTATTTATTATTGAAATAAATTAAATAACCAAAAATAATCATTTATTATTACCGGTTTTGAAATATTTCGAATAAAGAAATTTTTTTGCACGATACTTAAACGCTAGTTAGTTATTTTTATGTTCGTCAGATAATAAAACTCCATATACTTAGGATTTACATGGACGTCAGAAGTTTTGTTGTTTAAGTATTCGTAATACCAGTTGCCAAATTTGAAATATGAAATTTTGCAAAAGCTTAAATATGCTTTAAATTGATTGGTTAAAGTTAGTTGATAGAAAGTTATTGAATTGTAAAGATTAAACTATTTAAGAAAAGTTGAAAATATTTATTTAAAGTAAAATTATGTTATTGTCATTATTAAGTTTAGTATTAAGTATAGTATTAGTTGATGCACGTAAGTTTAAACTTAATAATAATAATAAGTTTTGACTAAAAAGTGGATAAAAAATTAATTATATTATCAAAAATAGTAACAGTTTGGTTAATATTAAGCTAAATTTAGTGTCCGTTTCTTGTTTCTGATTTCGGTTTAGAGATCAATTTTTGTTTTCAAATATAATTTTCGATTTCGAGTGAAATTCTTGATTTCAATTATTTTGAAGTATTTTATTTATTAAATTTTGTAATAAAAATTGAATTCATCATCATCATAAATTCTGCCAAACGTTTAGTTAGTTATATTTTGTAAAACGACTGCCGACCAGTGACTCAATTCTGACTGTATTTGGCATTGGAAATTGGGAAAAATAGTTAACATATTTTATCAGTTTTACATATAAAAACAAATCTACGGTAAAGATTTGAAACCTAAAAAAGATAAGGAAAAAACTAAATTACATAAGAAAAAATTGTATTTTTTTTAAATATAAAAATAATAAAACTTTACAAAATGTAACAAATTTAATGGCTACAAATTATATTATTTAATGGTGTCTTTAATAAATACATCTTCACCGACGAAAAATCTTTTCCAATTTCCAAATTATCAAACAAAACGCAAGTTTTCTAAATTGTAACAAAAAAAAAAAACCTAAAAAAGCCGAGTTCTTATAAACTAATGAAATTAACTATTTCAGATCTTATATTATGATACTGCGTTTAGTTAAAATTGACTATAATTTCTTTATTAAAATTAAATTAAATAAACTTTTATTATAATTCATAGAAGGCCAATGTCTAACGCCAAGTCAACAACAAGGAAATTGTATTTATGTCAAAGAATGCGCTGAAATAAATAATGCAATTCGTACTCAAAAACTGACACCAATGAAAATAGAATATTTTCGTCAAAGTCAATGCGGTAAACGTAATGGCCAAGTTCTGGTATAACTCAAGTCTTTATTGATAAAATATTTATATTAAATGTTTTATGTATTTATATATCTATATTTAGGTTTGTTGTCCTAGTGAAAGACGACCTATTCAACCACCTGGACAAGTCTTAACTTTTAGTTCATTTATAAAACCAGGATCAAAACAACCTTTTCAACAAAACCTCCCACGACCGAATACGCCGCAGCAACAAAACGTAAAACCACCTGGACAAATTTTAACTTTTAGTTCATTTCTAAAACCAGGAGCAAATCAACCTTTACCGCAAAATCTACCACAACCACCGAAACAACAAAACAGAAGACCACCTGTACAAGGATCAACTTCTAGTTTGTTACCACAACCAGGAGTTTGTGGTACAGGTACAGTTAACAACATTTTTGGAGGTGTTGAAACTGAAATTGGTGAATATCCATGGTTAGCCTTAATTGAATATTCAAATAGTATGTAATATATTTAAATTGTTTATTAAATTTTTTCTTAATAATAAAATTTCGTATATTAGGAGGATTTCGTTGTGGAGGATCTTTAATAAATAATCGTTATGTATTAACTGCAGCACATTGTATAAAAAGTCCTTCTAAATCATATGATTTGCCAGCATTTAGTGTTCGTCTTGGTGAATGGAATACAGATACAACAATAGATTGTAAAACAGATATTAATGGCTATAAGAATTGTGCCGATCCACCACTTAATGTTCCAATTGAATCAATTATAGTTCATGAAAATTACATGAGAATTTCCCTTAATAAATATCATGATATAGCATTAATAAGATTAGCGAAAACAGTTCCATATACTCAATACATCAGTCCTATTTGTCTTCCACTTAGTACGAGTTTACGAAATTCTAATTTGGATGGATCGAATTTTGATGTTGTTGGTTGGGGTAGAACAGAAAACAATACTAGTAGTAATATTAAACTAAAAGCATCTGTTGATACTGTAGATTTAGGAACTTGTAATTCAATTTTTGCCAAAAATAAAATAACATTAATGAATGGTCAAATTTGTGCTGGTGGTAAAAAAGGTATAGATTCATGTAGTGGTGATTCTGGTGGTCCTTTAATTGGCATAGATAATTCAAATAAAAAACTACAAAATTATTTTTTGGCTGGTATTGTATCATTTGGTTTAAAAGAATGTGCATCAGAAGGATTTCCAGGTATATATACAAGAGTTGGAAATTATATTGATTGGATAGAAAAAAATATGAGACCTTAACTTAATGTTATTTTGTAAAATTTTATAATAAATTGTATATATAAGTATTTAAAAAATATTTTTTTCTTTAATTTTTGTGTATCTAAAATTACTTTACAGATATTTTAAAGATGACCTAGTTTACTTGCTTAATAAATTTGTATAAGTAGCAAATCGATTTTATGGATAATTTTAAACAAATCATTTTCATGCCTTTTTGAATGTTGTACATTGTTAAGGTCATTTAAAATCCTTTGAACATTATTTGAAGATAACATAAGAAATTGAGTAAACCTTGAAACAGACAAATTAAATTAATTTAATTTGATTATGAATAATAAATTCGTATTAACATTAACAAATTAATTGAATATACAAAATAGCTGTAGGAATATGAGTCAGACCAGTAGAAAAGTTACATAAATCAAACTTTGTTGAAATGTTGATTAATAAAATATTTATAAACTTTAAATTATTCGGTCTAGTAATGACAATTATGTGAGTTTACAGTATTAATAATAACGTCTATTAGAGCTTTAATAGTCCGGGTAGCAAATTGCTCGTGATTTTAAATTAGAGGAAGGCCTAATCAACTTAACGACTCCTCGAGGAGCAAACGGAAAATTGATTATTGATAATGTTAAGATTAGTAAAAGAATTGATTGGGCAATATTTGGATCGAGGGTTAGTACTTGTATATAATATAATGAGAGAGAACAGTTTTCTATTTGTTGGTGACATTCAATTCAAGAACAAATGATAATAAATATATTGTTATGTGAACGGTTTAGGTGATTGCTCACTTCATAGCTACTTGCTTGGTATATTGCGTTATTTTTTTACTATGATCCTTTAATTATACTAATCACTCAACTGAAGAATATCCGGCAGGATCGCAGAATCTTCATCGTGAAAAATGTACTTGTAACAAAAGCAATATCGATAATGTAATTCTTGAATTATTTTCATCGCGTAAGGAATTCGACTCAACACATAGTTGGAGAGATTAAGGGCGCAAAAGAATCGAATATCTTTTATGCAAATCTGATAATTTATAGATTCTATTTCTGAAATAACTCTAAAAAAAATGACCTGGTAGAAATACGAGATATATAAAAATATTGTTATTTATTATTGAAATAAATTAAAAAACCAAAATAAATAAATCACATTAAATAAATTTAAAAACAGCACGTGTTAAATCAGAGCTTAAAAACGTCACAAATATCAAATTATTACCGGTTTTTTTTAAATATTTTAAATAATACATTTTTTATGATTGTCATAAAGAGAAATTTTTTTGTTCGATAGTTAAACGCTAGTTAGTTATCTTCATGTTAGTCATATAACCAAATACCACATTTAGTATTTACATGGACGGATGGACGTCATAAGTTTTGTTTAATTATTCGCAATACCAGTTTCCAAATTTTAAATTTTAAATTTGCAAAAAAGTTTAAATATACTTTAAATTGATTGTTTAACGTTAGTAGATAGAAAGTTATTGAATTGTAAAGATTAAACTATTTAAGAAAATTTTAAAATATTTATTTAAAATAAAATTATGTTATTGTCATTATTAAGTTTAGTATTAAGTATAGTATTAGTTGATGCACGTAAGTTTAAACTTAATATAATAATAAGTTTTGACTAAAAACTGGATAAAAAATTAAATATCTTATCAAAAATAGTAACAGTTTGGTTAATATTAAGCTAAATTTAGTGTCCGTTTCTTGTTTCTGATTTCGGTTTAGAGATCAATTTTTGTTTTCAAATATAATTTTCGGTTTCGAGTGAAATTCTTGATTTCAATTGTTTTGAAGTATTTTATTTATTAAATTTTGTAATAAAAATTGTTTTCATCATAAATTCCGTCGAACGTTTAGTTTGTTAGTTATATCGCGTAATACAATTGTCGAGCAGTAAGTCTATTCTGACTGTATTAGGCATTTGGAAATTGGAAAGATTTTTAACAGATTTTACCAGTATCACATTTAAAAATTAATGGTACTCCTATAATCTGTAAAAGATCTTTTCCAATTCCCAATTTTCCGGAACGACCTATGGCCAACAAAACATGCAAATTTTCTATAGAAAATTTGTTTTCAAAAAATGCTAAAAAAAATGAATTATTATAAGATAATTAAATTAAACATATCAGTATTTAAGTTTATAAATTCTTATTAGCAATATTTTGTATAATGAAAAGTATATTATATAATAAAAACTGACCATAAAATTGAATTTAAATATATCAATATTATTTTTATTATAATTCGTCTGAACCATAGAAGGCCAATGTCTAACGCCAAATCAACAACCAGGAAATTGTATTGATGTCAAAGAATGTGCTGAAATAAATAATACAATTCCTACTCAACAGCTGAAACCGAATAAAATAAAACATTTGGGTCAAAGTCAATGTGGAAAACATAATGAACAAGTTTTGGTATAACTCAGGGTTTCATTAATAAAATATTTATTATATTGTATTTATATCTATATTCAGGTTTGCTGTCCTAGTGCAAGACAACCTTTTCACCAAAACCTTCCACGTCCGAATCCGCTGCAACAACAAAACAAAAAACCACCTGGACAGCTTCTAACTTTTAGTTCATTTCTAAAATCAGGAGAAAAAGAACATATTAAACAAAATATCCAACGCTCGCAGCCGTCGAAGCAACTAAACAGAAGACCACCGGCAGAATTCTTAACTTTTAGTTCATTTATAAAACCAGAAGGAAATCAAACTATTCTACAAACTGTCCAACGCATACAGAAGCCAAAGCAACAAAATAGAAAACCACTGGCAGAATTCTTAACTTTTAGTACATTTCTAAAACCAGGAGTAAATCAAAATATTCAACAAAAACTCCCAATCCCGCAGTCGTCGAAGGAAAAAAAAAGAATACCACCTGCACAAGGCTCAAATTCTAGTTTATTTCCAAAACCAGGAGTTTGTGGTAAAGGTGAAATTAACAAAAAGTATGGTGGTTTTGAAACTGATATTGGCGAATATCCATGGGTGGTCTTAATTGAATATTCAAAAGGTTCGTGCAAATTTAGATTATTTATTGATTTTTCGTTAATATAATAAAAGCTTTTATATAGGCGGTTTTAGTTACGGATTTCTTTGTGGAGGATCTTTAATAAATAATCGTTATGTATTAACTGCAGCGCATTGTATAAAAAGTAATTCCATATCATATGATATGTCAGTAACTAGCGTTCGCCTTGGTGAATTTGATACAAATTCTACAATAGATTGTAAAACTGATATTAATGGCAATAAGATTTGTGCTGATCCACCAATTAATATTCCTATAGAATCAACAATAATGCATGAAAAATACATTGGCACTGCAACTAATAAAGACCATGATATAGCATTAATAAGATTAGCGAAAACAGTTCCATATACTCAATACATAAGTCCAGTTTGTCTTCCAATTAAAACGAATTTGCGAAATTCTAATTTGAATGGTTCGGTTTTTGATGTTGTTGGTTGGGGTAGAACAGAATCAAAATCTAGTAGTAAAATTAAACTAAAAGCATCTGTTAGTGCAGTTGATTTAAAAACTTGTACTTTAATGTTTGACCAAATTAACGTAAAATTGAATAATGGTCAAATTTGTGCTGGCGGTGAAGAAGGTATAGATTCATGTAGTGGTGATTCAGGTGGCCCTTTAATTGGCATGGATAATTCAAATAAAAAACAACAACATTTTTTTTTGGCTGGTATTGTATCATTTGGTGTAAAAAAATGTGCATCAGAAGGATGGCCTAGTGTATATACAAGAGTTGGACATTATATTGATTGGATTGAAAAAAAGATGAAACCGTAATTTTATATTTTATAATAAATTGTATAAAAACAGTGATGACCTGAAAGCGGCTCGGTTCGGCTAGCAATAGACCTTTGTTAATTATTTTTTGAATATTTATTTAACAATAATGTCTGTAATATTTAGTAGCCGCAAAATATAATAAGTATAATAAAGAATTATTAGGAAATAGAATAATGATTCGCAGAAATAACAAAACTAATACTTAGCACCACAAACCGCAAAAAATGTCCAGAGTTCACTGTGAGTGAAAAAGATATAGACTGACGATTCCTTATTTATTTGATTTCATAACAATCAGTATGTGTGGAAAACTGGTGCAGAAGTGGAATCCATAATTTTGTATATGAAAATCTGGTTAAAGAATCATTGCTCAGCCGTATTTGTACATGGTAGAAAATGTACTTTATGTAAAATGAAATTAAAATTAAAACTTGGAAGTATGTAGAATAAAGTTTTCTTTGTTTTATTTAATTAATTACAATTATAATACATACATGTCTTAAAATACGATTTTTAAATAAAAATATGAAAATATTATATTCACATTTTTCCATAAATTGTTAATTTTTTTTTAACACATCTCTTTATGTAAGTATTTAAAAAATGTTGTTTTTCTTTAATTTTCGTAAAGATGACCTAGTTTACTTGCTTCCATAAATCATTTATATCGTAGCAAATAGATAATACTAAATAAATCATTTTCATGTCTTTTAAATATTCCCCATTGTCCATTAAAATTATTTGAAGACAACATAAGAAAGAGATTAACTTCTGGAAGGTTAATCTTGAGTATTCGAGTCGAGATTAACCTCCTATCTTGAACTCAACGTCTCCTTGAGGAGTTAACAGAAAATTAATTAATGAAGATTAGTAAAAAAAAACTAGGATTGTGGAATATTTAAGAATTAGAACTTGTATTTAATATACTTGCTTGGTATATTTTTTACTGTGATCCTTTAATTATAATAATAACTCTATTCAAGCATATCGGACAGGATCGCAGAATCTTCATCGTGAAAGATGTACTTGTGACAAAAGGAATATCGATAATTTAAATCTTGAATTATTTTTCATCGCGTAAGGAATTCGACTCGAAACATAATTGGAGAGATTACATTTAAAAACTTATGGTCTAATTTTGAAATAAATCTAAAAAAAAGAATGACCTGATAGAAAAACGAGATATACAAAAATATTGTTATTTATTATTAAAATAAATTAAATAACTAAAAATTATCATATATATTATTACCGGTTTTTAAATAAAATATTTTACGTGCAGTTAGAATAACTATGAGTTACATTCGACTTGATGGTAAAAAAAATGGATTTTGGATAAAACCTATTTTCTGGAGTTTTCAGGGTCAGGGTGTCCCAAAATGCAATAAAATCATTGTCCGTGAACGCAAAATTTCCATATGCGCAGCAACATCTTCTAGAACAGCTTATTAAATTTTACTAAATTTGGCGTACATGTTAATCCTGATACATCATGATATCCATACAAAATGAGGTAGGTAATTTGAGTGGTTACTAGGTTGGAATATCCCGTTTATGTGAAGTGACGTGTTTTTTCCAAATCAATTTAGATCTCAGATTTGGAGGAAATTTACATAGGTTGGTATTATGAGTGTGTATAAGCTTAGCCAAGTAGAAGTCGGGGAGCTTGAATTTCCGATTAATATTTCATATTTTCTAGATCAAGAGCATTTAGTAATTAGAGCATATTGTTATCTAGGTTGTGGCTATTAAATTTAGGGTCGTCAGTTTCAGCGGGTTCATATCAAATCTAATTTGTGTATGTATAATAGTGATGTTTTTAACAAAGCATATTTAATACAAACCACTGTTTGACATTAAAAACTGTTGAAATTGAACATAACTACGTATTATCTGCTACCCCTAATTAGCAGTTATTTTTTATTATTTTCATATTTTTTTTTATACGATAGTTAAACGCTAATTAGTTATCTTCTTGTTAGTCAGATAATAAAACACCATATTTTATTATGAAGATGTTGATCAGAAATTTTGTTCATTTTTCGCAACTGGTATTGGCAAATTTTAATTTTAAAATTAGCAAAGGCTTAAATATATTTTAAATTATTGGTTAAAGTTAGTAGATAGAAAGTTGTTGAATTGCAAAGATTAAACTATTTTAGAAAAGTTGAAAATAATGTTATTGTCATTATTAAGTTTAGTATTAAGTATAGTATTAGTTGATGCACGTAAGTTGAAATTTAATATAGTAATAAGTTTTAACTAAAAAAGTGGATAAAAATTAAATATCTCAAAAATAGTTTGGTTAATATTAAGCTAAATTTAGTGTCCGTTTCTTGTTTCTCGTTTCGGTTTTGAGATCAACTTTTTTTTCCAATAGATTTCTTGGTTTCCAGTGCAAGCCTTATTTTTAATTACTTTGAATAATTTTATTTATTAAATTTTGTAATAAAAATAGTTTTCTTCAGAATTCTTCCGAGCGTATATCGCGTAATACAACTGTCGACTAGTGGTCCGTTTCTGGCTGTACAATACATTGATGATTAGGAAAGATTTTGGACAGATTTTACAATAATTTTATATAAAAAAAACTAATGGTATAATCTGTCAAAGATCTTTTCCAAACTCAACTTTCCAGAATGGCCCTATGGTCAACAAAAAAATAAAAATACTGAATTATTAGAAACTATTGAAAGAAACCATTTGAGTATTTCAATTTATAAATTCTTAATAGCAATATTTTGTATAATGAATATCATAAGTATTATATATTATGAAAAGTGACCATAAAATTCAATTTAATAATATTATTTTATTATAATTCTTCTGAACCATAGAAGGGCAATGTCTAACGCCAAATCAGCAACCAGGAAATTGTATTGATGTCAAAGAATGTACTGAAATAAATAATACAATACATACTCAACAGCTGAAACCGAATAAAATAAAATATTTGCGTCAAAGTGAATGCGGTAAACATAATGGACAAGTTCAGGTATAACTGAAGTCGTTATTGATAAAATATTTATTATATTTAATTTTATATTTATTTATATATCTATATTCAGGTTTGTTGTCCTAGTGTAAAAAAACCTATTCAACAAAACGTCACACGTCCGAATCCGACGAAGAAACCAAACAGAAAACAACCAGCAGAATTCTTAACTTTTAGTTTATTTTTAAAACCAGGACCAAGTCAACCTATTCAACAAGATCTTTTATGTCCAAATCCACCGCAGCAACAAAGCATCCCACGACCACCGGAATTTTTAACGTTTAGTTCATTTTTAAAACCAGGACCAAATGAACATATTCAAGAAAATCTGGAACGCCCGCAGCCGTCGAAGCAAGAAAACAGAAAACCACCACCAGAATTCTTAACTTTTAGTTTGTTTTTAAAACCAGGAGCTATTCAACCTATTCCACAAAATCACTTATGTCCAAATTCGTCGCAGCAACAAAGCATACAACCACCACCAGAATTTTTAACGTTTAGTTCATTTTTAAAACCTGAACCAAGTCAACCTAATCAAAAAAATCTTCTACATCCGCAGCCTACGAAGCAACAAAACATAAGGCCACCTGCACAAGGTTCAACTTCTACTTTATCTCCACAATCAGGAGTTTCTGGTAAAGGTGTAGTTAAAAAAATAATTTATGGTGGTGTCGAAAGTGATCCATGGTTGGCCTTAGTTCAATATTTAAAAGGTATTTACAAAATTTATTAAATTTTCGTTACTAATAAAAGTTCTTATATTTTCGGTAAAAGCTACGGATTTCGTTGTGGAGGATCTTTAATAAATAATCGTTATGTATTAACTTCAGCACATTGTATAAAAAGTGTTGCTATAACATCTGATTTGTCAATAATTTGCATTCGCCTTGGTGATTGGAAAATAGATATTAATGGCAATAAGAATTGTGCTGATCTACTAATTAATGTTCCTATAGAATAAGTATAATTCAATGGAACTTCAATTAATATTTTTTTTTGGCTACATTTGGTATAAAAAAGTGTGCATCAGAAGGATGGCATGGAGGTGTATATATACAAGAG
Source organism: Rhamphomyia laevipes (assembly GCA_963920725.1). Taxonomy (NCBI): domain Eukaryota; kingdom Metazoa; phylum Arthropoda; class Insecta; order Diptera; family Empididae; genus Rhamphomyia; species Rhamphomyia laevipes. Next base: position 51,015,460 of record OY987257.1, read on the forward strand.
TTGGATATTATAATTATATTGAATGAGACCTTAATGTTATCTTGTAAAATTTTATATAATAAATTATATATAAGTATTTAAAAAATATTGTTTTTCTTTAATTTGTTTTACAAATATTTTGCTTCCATAAATTAATTATTAAAAAAATCATGTTTTTTTACTTTTTCATATTATTAAAGTCATTTAGAAAATTTTATTATAAATTTGCCGAGCGTCTTAAATGATTTTAAGACAACATAAGAAAGATGTTCAACCTTGAAAGACACAGATTAAATTAATCCCACTTGATTTTAAATTATAAATACGTTTTAGCATTAACAAACTAATTAAATATACAAAAAAAGCTGTAGAATTAAGATTCGAACCAGCAGAAAAACTGCATAAATGAAACTTTGTTGTTTAATAAAATTCTAATCAACTTTAAATCATTTGGTCTTGGAATGACAATTATGTGTAAGTGCCGTGTTTAATTTTAAATAGTTACATTATTAACTCAATTAGACTTTTAATAGCACCGTTAGATATTTGTCCGAGATTTTAAATTAGAGGAAGTCTTATCTTAAGTAATCAACTTAACTACTCCGCGAGGAGTTTATGGATAATTAATGAAAATGTTAAGATTAGTTAAAGGAAACGCAGTATTGTTGAATATTTGAATCGAGAATTTGAGTTAAATTAGATTAAATTAATTTTAATAGGGATTAGTTAAGCATAAGTATGAACCTCCCCCTCCGTAGACCTAAAGAGATTTATTTTTACCCTACTAGTATTTGTTCAGTTGCTACTCAAGCTTCTGTAGAAACTCAGAGTTTTTCTGATGGTCTTTCAGTGTTTTTGGACACTACATTTTATTTGATTTTTATCCAGTGTTACTTTTATATGTTTGACTTATTCCAAGAACTCAAAAGTAATACCATCTAGCTTGTGAGATTTAAGACCCATCTTCCTTCTTTTTGTAAATGGTATTATTCTTGCGCTTAGCTCTTCATCAAAGCACTATATGTGCATATAGCTCTAAAGATTAATCTAAAAAATAACCCGATAACAAAACAAGATATATAAAAATATTATTTATTATATTAAAATAAATTAATTAACCAAAAATTATCATATTTTAAACTGGTTTTCAAATATTTTGAATAATATATTTTTTATTATTTTCATAAAAAGAAATTATTTTTTGCACGATAGTTAAACGCTAGTTAGTTATCTTCATGTTAGCCAGATAATAAAACGCTATATATTTATATGAAGATGTTGATCAGAAATTTTGTCCATTGTTCGCAATACCAGTTGCCAAATTTAAAATTAGCAAAAGCTTAAATATATTTTAAATTGATTGGTTAAAGTTAGTAGATAGAAAGTTATTGAATTGCAAAGATTAAACTATTTTAGAAAAGTTGAAAATATTTATTTTAAGTAAAATAATGTTATTGTCATTATTAAGTTTAGTATTAAGTTTAGTATTAGTTGATGCACGTAAGTTTAAACTTAATATAATAATAAGTTTTGACTAAAAAGTGAATAAAAAATTAAATATCTTATCAAAAATAGTAACAGTTTGGTTAATATTAAGCTAAATTTAGTGTGCGTTTCTTGTTTCTAGTTTCGGTTTCGATTTCGAGTTTCTAGTGAAAATTCTTGATTTAAATTGTTTTAAAAGATTTTTATTTATGAAAATTTTGTAAAAAAAATTGTTTACTTCAGAAATTCCGCCGAACTTATAGTTATATTTGTGTAATACAAATGTCTACCAGTTGTCCTATTCTGACTATTAGACATTTTTAGGAATTGGGAAAGATGATTAACATTTTTATACCATAAGTTTTTGTATGTCAAAAATCTTTCACAATTGTGAAATCTCCTGAATTCATATGTAAAACTGGTAAAATTAAATTTATAAATTCTTATTAACAATGTATTGTATTTTCACATTATTCAAGTCATTTAGAAACATTTCATTATAAATTCGCCGAACATTTTAAATTATTTTAAAACATCGTTAAAAAATTGAACTTTGAAACATACAATAAAATTCTTTTTATTATTTATAATATAATTAAATTTAAATCATCCTTATTATAAAATTACATGGCTTTCTAGCACTGTAGATGCATGTGATTTAATCATTGAAGTAATATAGTTTCGCATTTAGAAAGTTGAATATATATTGAACACAATTCCGATATTATAGACGAAATTACCGAGGAAAATTTACTTTCTAGTGAAAACGTTACAAGGAAAGGAAATATTTTGAGAATAATGAAAATTGGGGAAAAAATATAATAATATGAAAAATGAAACCTAAACAACTTGAAAAGCCTTCATGCAAAAGAAACATGCATTTACAAATACATATTCTTACAAACTATTAGTTCTGGAGCAAAAGCAAACATTGTTTGAATTTTTTTGGAAACCAATCGAACTGTGGATCAATAAAGAATGTTTATGGCAAAGAAATAAAAGTTCTATATTAGAACCAGTAGCTGCAATCAATAAGCATTCGTCTTCGGTTCAAATTAATGGCAACTAATTAAGAGTTTCCGTATGAAATAGTATGATTCGTACTGTAATAGAAAAATTGAAGGTTGGTTAAGAACCGGAAAACATACAAATCATATAAAATTCGATTTACATATAAATAAAGAAATCATCAATATCAATCAATCACTTCCGTTCACAAACAGTGATAATTCTTTGAGTGTGGAAATATAATCGTGATTATATAGAGAATTGTGAAAAATATAATAAACAATTTAGAAATGATTGTCTTTATCAAAGAATTTTTTAAGTAAATTTAACTTTTCATTTTTTTCCAATAAACTTTGTGCAATTTTCGAGTATAAAATTCACCAGAACCCAATAATGATGATGCAATTAATTTTCATTGATATTATAGAGAAAAGAAAAATAATGATAATGAAATTTGCAACCTTCGAAATTCAGTAACAATAATTGCATTCGAATTTTAAGCTTTTTGCCCAACACGATTTGGAAATGTATCTTTATTATAATTCGAAACTTTCGGTGCGGCAAAAGAATCGATTAATTTTTATGCAAATTTGAAAATTTATTGATTCTATTTCTGAAATAATATATAAAAAAATTGTTATTTATTATTGAAATAAATTAAATAACCAAAATAAATAAACCACATTAATTTAATATAAAAACAGCACGTTTTAAATCAGAGCTTAAAAACGTCACAAACTCAAATTATTACCGGTTTTTATTTGAATAAGATATTTTTTATTATTTTCATAAAAAGAAATTCGATAGTTAAACGCTAGTAAATTATTTTTAAGTTCGTCAGATAACAAAACCCCACATTTAGTATTTACATGGACGTCAGAAGTTTTATTTAATTATACCAGTTGCCAAATTTTAAATTTTAATTTTACAAAAATGTTTAAATATACTTTAAATTGATTGGTTAAATTTAGTAGATAGAAAGTTATTGAATTGTAAAGATTAATTAAATTAATTTAGAAAAATTTATTTAAAGTAAAATTATGTTATTGTCATTATTAAGTTTAGTATTAAGTATAGTATTAGTTGATGCACGTAAGTTAAACCTTCATATAATAATAAGTTTTGACTAAAAAGTGGATAAAAAAATAAATTGAATTATTAGAAACTAATGAAAGAAACCATTTCAGTATTTAAATTTATAAATTCTTAATAGCAATATTTTGTATAATGAAAAGTATTATATAATAAAAACTGACCATAAAATTGAATTTAATATATCAATATTATTTTTATTATAATTCGTCTGAACCATAGAAGGCCAATGTCTAACGCCAAATCAACAACCAGGAAATTGTATTGATGTCAAAGAATGTACTGAAATAAATAATACAATTCCAACTCAACAGCTGAAACCGAATAAAATAAAACATTTGCCTCAAAGTGAATGCGGTAAACATAATGGACAAGTTCAGGTATAACCCAAGTCGTTATTGATAAAATATTTATTATATTTAATTTTTTATGTATTTACTTATATATATTCAGGTTTGTTGTCCTGGTGCAATACAATCTGATAAAGAAAACATTACCAGTGTGGATCCGCCGCAGGAAGAAACCATAGGAACACGTGCAGAATTTTTAACGTTTAGTTCATTTGTAAAACAAGAAGGAAACAAACAATTTTTAGGAAACACAAAACCACCTGAACAATTCTCAACTTTTAATGCATTTCTAAAACCAGGAGCAATACAACCTACACAAGAAAATCCCCCACGCCTGCAACTGCCAAATCAACAAAACAGAAAACCACCTGCACAAGCCCCAATTTCTACTTCTGGTCTACCACGTCCGCAGTCGCCGAACCAACAAAAAAGAAAACCACCTGCACAAGTCTTAACTTCTAGTTTACTTCCACAACCAGGAGTTTGTGGTCGAGGTGCAGGTGCAGTTGACAAAATATATGGTGGTGTTGAAACTGAAATTGACGAATATCCATGGTTGGCCTTAATTGAATATTCCCGAGGTATGAATAATTTTAGGTGTTTTTTTTTTAAATTTCTGTTACTTAGCAAATTTCTAATATAGGCGGTAACAGCTACGGATTTCTTTGTGGAGGATCTTTAATAAATAATCGTTATGTATTAACTGCAGCACATTGTATTAAAAGTGTTGCTATACCATCTGATTTATTAGCAAATAGCGTTCGTCTTGGTGAATGGAATACAGATACTACAATAGATTGTAAAACAAATAGTTTTGGAATTGAGAAATGTGCTGATCCACCAATTAATATTCCTATAGAATCAACAATAATGCATGAAAATTACAATGGAACTTCAATTAATAAACACCATGATATAGCATTAATAAGATTAGCAAATACAGTTTCATATACTGAATTCATAAGTCCTATTTGTCTTCCACTTAGTACGAATTTACGAATATCTAATTTGGATGGATCGAATTTCGATGTTGCTGGTTGGGGTAGAACAGAATCAAAATCTCGTAGTAATGTTAAACTTAAAGCATCTGTTGATACAGTTGATTTAGAAACTTGTAATTCAATTTTTGGCCAAAGTAGAGTAACTTTAAATACTGGTCAAATATGTGCTGGCGGTAAGGAAGGTGTGGATTCATGTAGTGGTGATTCTGGTGGACCTTTAGTAGGCATATATAGTTCAAATAAAAAACAACAAATATATTTTTTAGCTGGTATTGTATCATTTGGTATTAAAAAATGTGCATCAGAAGGATGGCCTGGTGTATATACAAGAGTTGGACATTATATTGATTGGATAGAAAAAAAAATGAAACCTTAATGTTATCTTGTTAAATTTTATAATAAATTGTATAATAAGTATTTAAAAATGGTTTTTTGTTTTGTTTTTAAATATTTGTGTTTCTCGATTTTTTTTACAGATATTTTTGAGGTGACTTAGTTTACTTGCTTCCATAAATCAGTGGTGATCTGTAGAATTTATTTAGTAGTAAATCGATATTTGTTAAACTCTAAATAGGTAATACTGAGGGAAATAATAAAAAAGGGAAATTTGGAACTTTGATGGAGGGAAAAAGGTCAAAAGTAATATGATTAGGATAATCGAATTTAGCATTAATTAATAAACTATACAAAGCTAAATCAAACAAAATTACCTGTTCGCAACTAGATAAAGCAACCCAGGAAAGACCAACTCAATGACAAATGAAGTAGAGAATAAAAAGACCATCAAGATATTTTTTGTAGAGTAAAAATTTAAATTGTAAACCATAATTTTTAAAAATTCTAATAGCCATTCTGTTGTAACTGGACCAGCTCAAACTAGGTAATTTTTCATATACTTAACGTGCATAATTTGGAAAATTATTTACCAGTATTGTTGAATATTTAGATCGAGGATTAGGGTTTGAATTTAATATAAAGTGAGAGCGATAAGCAAAAAAGTGTCATATTTATTGGTGAAAACAAATAATTGTAATAATTGTAATTAAATTTGAAATAATATTTAAGCCTTGAGTATCTTTGGAAAGTGGTCACTATAGTAATATTTTTTTGGTTCCTGTTTTGCTACGTACGCAATAAAAATCATTCTACTAACCATCATGCCATATTTTACCTAAAATTTGCAAAATCATTTGTTTAGAATTTTGTTGCCGTGATCCTGATTTCAACAAAACCCAAAGGATTACTATATCTAAATGAACTTACAAAACACAATTATGACATTTAATGTTAAAATCCTCAATTAAATTAATAATTAAAATTTTTAATATGTAAATTACTTATGTGTAAATTCTATCAATCACATTATAATAAACCCATTTTAAGAATTTCCCAAAATTATTACATTATATTTCACTTGAAATTCTTTTACTTTTATTTCTTACAATATTTTCAAAATAATATACAAAAACTAACTCCTTTTTATATTCCATTTTGTATTTTTTTTTTCTTCCTTATTCCCAAAAGATTATTTCTATTTACTTATATTTTTTTTTCGAATTTTATGATTATATTAAGTTACTATAAATGGATATTTTTTTATAAATAAAAATATAATAATTTATTTTATTTACAATATAAAATAAAATAAATATTTTATAAAGTTGTCAATAAGTTCTTTATTTTTGACTTTATTAATATAACAAACTTAAAGTTTCTTATTGCAAAGGACGACAGAAATTTTAAGTAAAAATTAAGTAAATGTCAATTTAATTTTTCATAATATTTATTTAAAATTTCAGTATGTTTTAAAATTAAAAAAATATGGCTTTAAACAAATTATGAGAGGTGTTAGCTGTAATATATTATGTTACAGGTTTCATTCGGTACCGAAATATCGATGTTTTAGTCTAGGTTAGTTCAGCCTTAAAATCATTAATCAAATTTGAAATATGTAATATTATGTATAATAAAACGTTTAGGACCATTATTAATGTCAATCAAATGTCGCCCAATTAAAGTTTATTCACTGAACTTTATTCACTAAATTATGAAGAAATCTATGGTTTAGAATTCATACTAATTACAATACAATGTCAGCAAATAAGAAAGAGACTGACCAGGCTCACATCTGAGCTATAGTTCCATTAAGAACAAATTAAACTACATTTTTTTTTTGTGTTTTTGGTAACATAACAAATAACTTTGCGATGGCGTTACAGTCCAAATCGAACTTTCGTTTCTATAATTGCATTTTATTTCATTTATCTTAAGTTTAATATAAATGTCGCTTTAAAATTTTATTGAATGTCACAAAATTTATTAACTTTATAGTGTTGTATAATAAGATGTGTTGTCAACGTCTTATAATCAGATATTTTAACATAATATCTTCGAAATGTGATTTATGTATTATATAGAAATTCAAAAACAAAGTAAGATTAATTTGAATTTAAGTTTGTATATTTTGTTGACATGATGATATTAATGTTATGGATTATAAGGCATTGTAGATACTGAGACTATATAATACTTTTTTTGACTATTTATATGTGTTTTAAAATGACCACTTTGATTATTTGGACTTTAACAATGTTAAACACTGTATGTATACATAATAATCTCTTATACAAATAAAGATATTAAATATAATTAAATTATAATTTACAACAAAAATATTTGTTGTAAACTATAGAATTTTAGAATCATTTTTAAGTTATTTTTCGGAAGTACAGGATATTCGTCGGGATGGTTTACTACTTTGTGTGGTCGTCATTTTGGTAAACATGAATTTCAATAGTTCATATTTGGCAGTTGTGAAGCATAGATGTGGCAAATTTATTATTCAATAAACTAATGTGTTTTAATCGTAACTTTTTATCAAAGTCATTCCTCAATTATTGTGACGATTAGAAAATTACGCGAAATTTTGAGTAGAAATAATGTGCCGTCAAAAGCAGATAAACAAAAGCCTCACCTTGTCACCTTTGCAATAATTAAAATTAATTCTCGGTAACTGTTACTGGAGAACTTTTTGACACCAGAATTGGATGCTTTGTGCTTGGTTAATACGTTGCTCCAACAATACTGTCCAATTTCACATACAGCCAATGTTACAATGGAATTACTAATCTGTTTTCAGAACAAATTGGTGATGTCCCGGATTTCAAAGCCATAGACTTGTTTTTGTGGGGATATATAAAGAGCAAAGTTTATGCGAGAAATAATTGAGCAACACACCAGAAACACTTGAGTAACTTGAACAAAACATTCATGACGAAATTAATGAAATATCGGTTGAAATGTGTGAAAATATGATGAAAACGTTAAAAACTGTCTGCATTTATGAGGCTAGGAGTTAGTTGGCATTAAATTCGATAATCGTAATTCTCGACATTCAATATAACATTTATCAGCATAAAACCATTTTGTTTATTTTTTATAAAATTATACAAAAATAAAGTAATAAACTTTCCCGGAGAACACCCTGTATTTATAATGATTCATATATAAGTTTTGGTATATTTTATAAGTTTTATATTTTAAGATTATTTGAAAGAAATATAACAGGACCAACAACATTAGAGATCGACAAGGTACATGTACATTAATAATTTATATTGATGTAATATAAATGAAATTAGATTGATGAATTAATCCCTAGATTAGATTAGAAAAGTTTCTTTATTTTTTAAATTTTTGAATTTTTACAATTTGTACAATCTTATAAAGCTAAGAATTTTTTTTTGTTACAACATATTTATTGGCTTTCACTGGGGCTCTCTAAATAATTTACATATTAATTTTTATATTGATTTTTACATCAAACTATTCATTTTAATATTTTTTTTGTTTTATAAATAATTATGTTTAATTGTGAATTATTCCCTAATTCGGGGACTTTTGTATTTAATACTTTTGGAAATCAAAACCTTATAAAGTATCAAGTATTGGTGGAGATTATAGTTTATAATTGGGCATTTATGTACAAAAAAATTGATAGAAACAGTTACAGAAACTTCTAGCTTTCGAATTCATCGGCTACCATCGGGTTCCAGTTCCATCGGTTTTTATATAAGTTATAACAGATAAACGGAAAAAGTGAAACCATAACAAAGTGGTTTTAAAAATAGAACCATCATTATGACATTTTATTTCTACACTCTTCCTTTAACAATAAAATATGTTTTATTAGTTACAGATAGAACCAGCATATGTTGAAAGTTAGTAGCTGACGACTGACGTATTATAAATTCTCCTGCACGCGTTTTAAAAAATATTTTTTTTTATCAAAATAAAGGAAAATAATTAAATATTTTATTATTTGTTTAACCTATTCAGGTATTCATATCTAATTCAAATTAAAAATTTTAATTTTCGTTTATAGTATTCTCTAGCTTACTTGTACTTAACAAAAGATAATGTAATCAAATATTGTGGAGTTTGTTGGAATTATTAATAGTATTTTAAAATAATTTGAATGTAAATTTTTTAAAAAATATATAAAATAAATTCAGAAATCTTATTGGTCTTCCTAATCCTAATCCAGCACTTCTTTCACAGTGCTTCTGTTTTTTCCTCTACAGAACACTGTAATTTTTCAAATATTAATGTCTATTTTCTTTAAATCACTTTCAATTTCATTTATCCATCTATTTTTAGACCTATCCCTTACTCTGGTACCAAATGGACTTTCTTGTATATAATCAGCACTGGCTGATTTATAAACTTTACTGGCGCGTGAATATTAAAATATAAAATATTAATTCGTAACGTTTTATATCTGATCTTCTTGATGCTTTTAGCTATGAAACATTCGAAGTTCACTTAAGAAGTTTTCCTCCTTGTAGGACTCTGGAAATTGGTGTATATTTTGTTAAGGCGAAGATTAGACGGCAGAACATTTACTATTTGAAAGCGAGGAGCTAACAGGAAAATGGCTAACAGGCTTTGATATAGTTCTATCCTCTGAATCGATGTCCTTGTCACGTAAGAAGTTTCACTGAGTTATTGATAGTACAGGTGTGGGTAGTAACGTAACCCATAATAGGGAAATCACATTGGCCCTCCCTGTAAAGTCAAATCTAATCTATTCTAAAACCTTAATTTAATGAGCATAATATTTTTAAAAGTTCGTTACAAAATTTTTGTTTCGTTTTGTGGATATTAATTATACAAAAAAAAAGAAATGACTTTCTATGGTAATATATAAATGAAATATTTACATAATATAATATTCAGTAGCATATCTAAACAGGTGTGTAGCATATTCATTAGAATAAATTTTATTTGTTCTTATCTGCTCTGTAGTAAAGAAGTCATGTAAAAGTCAAAGGCAATTTATGTTGTGTATTTAGGGGAAATCCTTAAATTTTTTAGAAACAAAAGATATTTTCCCTTTGTTGTTAAACTCCCAACATAATTTCTTTTATATTTTTATATATATGTATGTTTAGTAGAACATTATATACATTAACATAGATAATTTAGATATAAAACAATGTTTGTAAAATCAAGGAGTCACGAGTTTTATTTGCTTTTTCAAAAGATTTAAAATTATATTCATATACATATAAATTTTGTATGTGAATAAAAAACAATTTCCGAATACATAACAGTATAATAATTTAAGGATATTCTGGGTGTAAAAAGTTAAAACTATAAGCTAACATTTTGTTAAAGTATTAAAAGTTTTTGTGGTTTTATTAGAATGGGCACTACGATATAAAATGGGAATATACTAAAATTTTGTATAAATATAATTTGTAATATTATTTTAGAGAATTGAAGATTTGTTAATGTATCTTTAACATAAGTTAATATTTATGCTATTTTAATTTGTAGTTTTCTTTTTGGTTACCTATAAAAATCCGTCAGTTAATTTTATTTATCAGATTTATTATTTCAAAAGGACTAAATATTAAAAATTATGATAATTGTACCGTATTATGATAGTTACTTTACTTATAAAACGTTTAAAATTTAATTTTTCTATACATACACAATATCTTGTTCACGTGGTACGTTGTACGTCTTGTAATGTATTTTAAAAACTGTCATGTGAACACTGAAAAAAACTAATACGTAACGTATACGTATTATGTATTGTTTTTTTTTTGTCCTTTACTTCTCTTGGGAGCTCAGAGCTTCCACAATACACCGTCATCTCATTTTATTACTGGCCGCAGTTTTTGCTTGTTCCCATGTAAGATCCGTCCTTTCGAATTCTAGGAATGCGGATCTACTCCATGTGTTCTTGGGGTTACCACGTCTTTTTGATCCTTGTGGGTTCCAATCTATAGTCATCCTGCTGATGTTGTCTGGATGTCGCATTAAGGTGTGCCCGATCCAGCCCAATTTTCTCCTTCCTGATCTGGGTTCTTACTGGTTCTTCACCGCACGCTTATGTACTGTGTTCTCTATTATCCATTAATTTTGAACTACGATCCATGTGAACATTTTCGTTGCGTATTGTAACAAAGCTTTAACAGATAATTGTCAGATTGACAAATAAACTGATCTTAAGATACTTTCAATTTTAATTGAATTTATTTTTGGCATATTAAGTTAAACGTTCTCCCAAATAAACGTGAATTATTTGCAATCACAGCGAACAGCGAACAAAATTTTAAACATGCAAACATTTTGGCGGTAATTGGTTCTTTTTAGACTTTTTTTGACATTTGAATAAAATTTGTTGAGAAAGAGAAGAATTTTATTATAAATTACTGAAATAGAATTTATATCAACAATTTTTTCATTTATTTGGATTATCTTGTATTGCGTACTATATCTATCTCTTTCATCTGCTACTAGTTAAAACATTCTTTTTTAAAAAGAAAGTCTCATAACTCATAACAAACACCATTAGAATTTTATTTTTTCAGTGTCATATTTTAAGCTGATTTGATGTACCCGACATAATAATTATATTTCAAAAGTAATTGATAGATGATTATATCTGGAGATTATATTAAATCATTACAAAAACAGAATTCATATTTAATAAATAAAAACTTGAAGAATATTTCTATTTTTTAGTTAACTAAATTTCATATTTCATAAATGAAGAGTTCATATTTCATATAATATTAAATTTGTGGTGAGTGTTTAAATATATAGTAACAATTTAAAGTAAATCAAAATTTATTTATTTCTTTTTTAATAGCTTATGATTGAAACTCTAAATTAAACTTATTTGAAATGTCAAAAAAGAGTCAAAATACTATAACCAACATCAAAACTGAAATATAAATGATACAATATCTATGAAAAGTGAATTGTCCTTTTTTTATTTTTCGATAATAGAACGTGCTAAATATTTGGGGTGATGGAAATTCTAAGCACGTACTATTGAAAAGTGATAAAAAAAAATATTTACTTTTTTTCCTTAAAATTATATAGTATAAATACAATTTGTGTCGTATATACATCATTATATTTATTTTAATACTTTGCTTTTAAAATCTTAATATAAATATTTGGTGTAACGCCCAATATAGAAGGCCTAAGGTTATGAAACAAACTCCTTCTTAATATTAGTATATAAATATTTTTGCTTAAAGTAGCAAGAAACTAAACTGATAATTCCATTTTTCATCGTGGGTATTATTAATATTATATAAGAATATCGTCGGAAAAAGGATATAATTTTATTTTATTTATATATAAAAAAATATATTTAGTAAACATAAACGGTCTATTGAGTTTACTTAACCAAACAAATAATTATTAATGGAAGTTTGTTTTGGTATAAAAGTTCAGCATCATTAGATAATGTAGAGGTACAAAATTATAATTCTGTAGGAGTGTTAAAAATTTAAAAATATGTTTAGAAAATTATTATGATAAGAATTAATGTTAAATTTTAAAATAATGTTACCAAAATTGTGAATAGTAGTTAGAATTGAATTTGAAATTAAATTAAATTATAAAAAAATATTATGTATCGCTACATTTTGGAGTGTTCTTTGAACAAATTACTTGGTCCTCATTAATGTGTTTGCAAATTTTTAACCGTGTTTGATCAATAACTAAAAATATAAAGAGCACTAAATAATTATATCTCAAACTGTCGCAAAATGATTAAATAAAATGGATCTAGATTAGACTATAGGTAAACAAATGTTACTTATTGATATCTGCCAAATTGGGTGCATGTGGTAAGTGTTAGTGAACGAGTGTACTCGTTATAGTCGATTTTGATTAGTTTTGATATTGATATTCGATGTAGTAATCGATAATTAGTCAAAAAATGTTACTTTTGTTGAGTTTTTTCTGACAGTAAACATGAAAAAATATTAAATTCATATTTTTTTTGTATAAATTTGAACCATCATAATGCTCTAGACTAGACAGCTTTAACGTACGCCTCAAACATCAAAATATTTTAAAATTATTTTCCATTTAAATGTTCAATTTTAATTTATTAAATACAGACTTTTGGTGGATATTGATTTTATCATTGTTAATATACAATTTTTTTACTACCCACTTACATAATATTTAGGGATAAAGATACTTGAAATATTTTTTGTTATTTGTTACACAAGAATTATAGTTTTACCAACAAAGATTAAATTAATTTAAATAATTTAAAAATTCACATTAAATATTGAAATTAAATTCTGTTAAAAAATCTATTACGAAAATAAATATTGTGCATGAAAATCTTAAGGATACTTCAGTTTATATTAAAAACAATATCTTGAATTAAAACAACAAATTATTTCTTAAATATATGTAAAAAAAAAATGAAACTACCTACGCAATTATTTTGATGATTTTATTATTGTAAGATTGATTTCAATTCCATTACAACATAATCTCTGGTATACATTAATGTTTTATTGAACATTAAAATGTATGTATATAAAATATTTATAGAAATATATATATATATATATATATATATATATATATATATATATATATATATATATATATATATATATATATATTAAGATTGTAATCATAGACATAAAAAATATATAATAAATAGTGATTGTGATTTCCCGAGCTTTTTTCATTCTCGAGATTCGGGAATTCCCGAATTAACCATTATTTTTTTTCTCGAGATTCGGGAATCCCTTTTTGAAAATCTCGAGAATCTCGAGATTCGGGATTCGGGATTCCAAAAAAAAAAAAAAAATAATCGAAGCAGAAAAAATTTAAGAAAATAAAAACGAAAAACATTGGTTTTTTTTATATTCCTAATTATATATTTCATATTCTATAACATTAACATTTTTATTAAAATAACTTTTTAACATACACAAATTGTTAATTGACTATTATTATTATTAACATAAGTTAACTACCTACGATTCGAGAATCCCGCAATTAAAATACCACATACCACCAGTCCAGAAATAAAAAAAAATGACCTAAACAAAGTAATGTAAATAAATGAATGGTTAAGTAAAAACCCATAATAAAATAATTATGAATAATACAAATATTTAAAAATAAGTTTACGTCTAGTTTACAAATATTATACCTACTTAATCTTAAATATCAAGAGATAAATTGTTAAAGGACTCATGTAAGAGTAAAATCAAAAGTCAATGCCATAAAATAATAACTTTAAATAAATATTTCATTGAAATAGTTAAAGTTATAAAAAAATAATTGTGGGTTAATTGTGTGTATTTTATAGATTCCCGTTCCCGAATCCCGAGTAATAATCCCGACGGGAATCGGGAATCCCGAAATTTAAGAATTTAAAATTCTCGAGAATCGGGAATGAAATTATCTCGGGAATTCCCGGGAATTCCCGCGACGGGATTCTCGAGCACAATCACTAATAATAAAAGACATAAAATTAAGCAAGAAAAGTTATCAAGTTTTGATTTGACATTATATTATTATGTTTAACAAGTTTTAGCTATAAAATTTTGTTAAGTTTATTTATTATAATTGTAATTTTTTTTTTGGTAGCTTAGTTTTTATTATGAAGAACAGAGCTGAATCTATTTTTTACCTAAAGATTCACATCATGTTAGATTTGAAAAAAATCAGATGCGATTCATATTTGTTAGATTTGTTAGGCAAAGTGGGCGGCAATGAAACCATTCGATTTTTAGACAAACCATAATTGCTGTTAAAAAATGATACTGACGATTGATTATATATCGCAGGGTAGATCTAGTCATATTCTACTGAGGAAGCATGCGAAAAGATTAGATTTAACGAAAACCTCAATAATGTAAATGATTTCGGGAAGAGGAGGAAAACTATAACACCTCATCTGTCACTGACTTGGCGATTAATTATAAAAGATTTAAACAATTGGTACGTAATTTTTTGGCCAATACGAAGTAGCGGGTAGTTTGAAACCGTATTAGACTAATTGTCTTTATAAGTGCGGTGAAATGAAATGATGTGCTCAATGGTAGAATAAGCCATCATGCGAAGTGTACAAACGACCATTCAAACTAACCAACCAAGGTTTGTTTATTACTAAATAGTACATCCATTTAAAAATTTAGTTTTTCTTAATAGTGTTGCCATTTATCAATTAATCTTTAGTATTACCATTTAAGAATTAACTCTTTGAATTAAGTTACAGTATTTTAAAATTATTTTCAAATTGCACATATTTTTTTATAAATTTAAACAGTTCTTCACTTGGTTTTTGTTACTGGAAAGATCTAGGAGGCAAAGTGTATAAGTAATGACAATTTACATAAAGGTGGATTCACACAGCCACCATGACCTTCGCATTGACAGCTTTGTAAAATACACAATTACAATGCTTAACGTTGATAGTGACGGTGTCAGTGGTCACGCGCAAAATGTATATTAAAATTTAAGGTATCCGTCAACGTTATAGCTTGTTTAAAATAATTTAATGCTTACTATTTATTTAATGTAATATTTCAATTCTTTTAAAGATATGGAAGGTAGACCATACAATTATTAAAAAGTTTAATCAAGAAAAGCAAGAAAATGTTTAAATAATATTTTTGATAAAAATTTTAATAATATTCGAAAATTTTAAATTGTTTAATGTAACTTTCTAGTGCGGTTAATGGTAATTCAACACTGTTGGTTTCTTTCTCTATATTGTAGAAAAGTGCTTTTAACCATTATTATACTTCTGATGATATTTTTATTAAATAAAATTGAAATTTAAGAGTGCAAAGTATTTCACAATTTTTTTTTTGTTTTTGTTTATAAATAAAATTTTATCTTATAAATTCAAAATGAAAATGGTAAAAGGAAAACTTTATAAATACAATATAAAATAATAGAGACAATTTTCTTTTTGTTAAAAAAATAGAAAATCTAAGAAAAAGGATATAACCAAATGAAATTATTTATTATATATATACACACTTACACAAACTTACACAAACAAACAAAGAAAATTTAATAATTTGTTACCTTGAATGAATCTGAGCACTTTTTAAATTTTCTCGATATATTTTAATATATCCTTCCATTTTCCAAGTCTGGTCCTTCCATTTATGAATATAGAACATATTTTTATGGAATTTAGAAAGTTTGAAGAAAATTTAACTTTTAAATTTAATTTTTTTTTTTTTGTTTAAATAAAAATATTCTTAAATAAAATTAGAATAAAAACTTTTTGTTAAATTCCAGTATATTTATGATATTGATTAGCCGCCAGGATTGAACTTGTAATGAAAATTCCACTGGGAAGTTCAAGGACATCAACCTACTTGTTTCTATGGAATCATTGGTGAAGGTGTTCCCAAAATGGTGTTCAAAAAAATACTGTTTCTAAAATTGAACTTTAATGGAGGAAATGTCCATAATTCATTTAAAATTTTTATTTTTAATTATTTATTTTACAAACAGGAATTAACACAAACTAATATTAATAAAATTAAGAATGACAGTAATTAAAGAAATATTGAGTAATTATATGTTAAGGCCAGCTTATTAGCAAAACAAAGATATTTTTAAAGGTTCTAAGGACAAAATTGGACGTAAATTGTAGTAAAGGATTGCTAATATTTTTTATTTTTTTTCATTTGTCAATATTAAATACGGGCTGTAAAACATTTTCTAACAGCTTTAACGCCTTGTATAAAATCCTTATTGTTCCTTTATAATGATTATCTTTCAACATTGTGTATTTGAGTGAACGTGTCCTATCACCCTGATTATATACATATATATAATAAATATATATTTGTAAAGATTTCTATGTATTGTATATACAAGTATCATATTTTAAGCTTTTTAAGTAGAACAATTGATTTTGGTCTGATGAACAAGGAAAAAAGGATAAAATCAAAAAAAAAAAAAAAAAATCTTAAAGGGTTCCACTTATATAAATCTCATTTATTGATGTAGATTTATCTTGTCTGTAACAAAAAAATATCCTTTAAATTAAATATGAAAATACTTTTACATGTTTCTTCAATACTGATTTTATACAACAATAAATTGAAAGGATATTTAAACTCTCTGATTTACAAATACAATATAAATTGTATGAAAATTTTTGTGGTCACTATAATAATCTAGAAATCAGTTTTATTGATTCTACAAATCAATCTATAATTTATTAAACAAAAAAACAAGTTGAAAAAATCAGGGTTGGAAACCAATTTGTATTTCAGGTTGGAATAGTTTTTGGTTTTTCTGAACGATAAAATTTGGTTTTGATTTAGATTTTATAAAAATTTTGTTTTTTCAAATATAACATTCAAAAGAAAATGAAGAAATACTAGATAAATTTATATTAATAAAAATTTTTAACTTTATGTCAACTGTTTTTTGACAGTTTTGACATTTTACCTGAAGTGTCAAAGTACAAATTGTGTAAAGTACGTTAAACTCAATTGGAAACTAAGGGAGTACCACTTGCAGTTACACATTATAGTCGTATAATTCGTTATCTAGATCCATTAATCAAAGCAAATGATACAATTCAATTGAATTTCCCCACTATCAAAATTATTGACTACATTAAATTTTGATTCAGGTAATTTGTGCATAATCACTAGAGGTAGAAATTTAGGTCTTGTTGGTAGTGTTGTAAACAGCAAAAGACATCCAGGTTCTTATGATATTGTCCACGTAAAAGATAGCCAAGGTCATGTATTTGCTACCAAATTGACCAATGTATTTATTATTGGTAAAGGTAAATAAGCCATAAATTTCACTGCCAAAAAGCAAGGTGATAAATTGATTATTGCTGAAGAACGTGACAAGAGGTTAGCTTCAAAAGCTCATTAAAATGATAATATTATAACTATAAACAAGTACTAGTATCATTTTTCATGATCAGTAAGAATAATGTCACTTGTTTGTATGTTGGGAAAGTTCTTGTGTCGTTTTTTGGGACTTTTAAGATTTGGTTTTGATTTTTGTTTCGTTAATTTTAAACTATGGTTTTCGTTTAGTTATAGTTTCGTTAATATTTGATGATACATATATGGTTTTTGGTTTTTGTAGTTTTTGGTTTCATTAACCCCAGTTTCCAGCCCTGGAAAGCATTTATTGTTAATATTTTAATATTTCAATGATAAATTTGTTTTGTCATATTACTCATATAAAAAGAGATTTTTTGTATATTTTTTTTTTCAAGTATTATGTTGAAATAAATTGAATATACAAAATCATATATAATAAGATACTTTTTGAAATATTTTTTTTTTTTAATGTTAGATTTGATTCAGAAATATGTAAATTTCTGGTTATTGTGTAGCTAATATAAATAAATAAATTTTATTTTGGAGTGTTGAAATTATTTCTAAAGATTGAAAGAATTTCGAATAAAATATCATAAATACTGGATTTAAGAAAGTTACACTGAAAAACAGGTCTACGTTAATATTTGCATTTAAATCAACAAAACAATCTAATTTTAAAAATGATTCTATTTATTTTGTTTTGACAATATTCTTAATATTAATAATACTATAATTATAAATAATATATTTTTCGATCATAATAATTGAATCCATGAAGAAAACAATTAATTCGATTGATACTAATCCTGAGCAAAGTTCAAGGTATATCCGAATCGATATTGTTAATGACTTGCTTGGCGAACTAAATATTTGTGTACGATCCTAATTTCTGATCCTATAATAAGATACAAGTAATTTGCGTTTTGGATTCTTGTACTTGTTATGTATACTTTTGCTTACTGCGAGGAGGTTTGTAAAAGTTATTTTTTATCCTTCATTTGCTAGCATTAACATTTTGCTAATCGAAATTATTATTTTTGAAATATATAATAGTTGGAAGAGAGCAATATTTCTTTTATGCTGTATCAGTTTTACAAAGTATTGTCATTCATTGCTTTTGGCAAAACCTTTCGCTAAATACACTATGGCAAACTTCTAACTTATTTAATAATAAAATTTCTTGAGAAAAGTTGTTGCTTTTTACAAAAACCTACCACCAGTAGGGAGCACATAACTCGTAGTTAGGTTCAACATTGATTTATGTTCACTAGTGTGTTTATAACTAACAGTACCTTTGTAACAAACAGTGTCCTGTTAAAAATATCACATCTTTTAAGAAACTTATAAAATGTGTATTTTATATAATTCAAAATTTTGATAGGGATCCACTGAAACTACCGAGCCTAGATTAAAAAAATAATATTGGGAACCAAATTTCATTGAAATCAGATAATAATAACTATATGGGCGAAAAATATTAATAATTTTAAAAGTAATTTTTTAATGTATATTTTTTTGAACCATTTTTAATATTAATTATATTATAATAAATACTTTCCATTGAAATTATAACTACCAAATACGAATTGAGGTTATATAGAGATAATAAAATATATGATAGAAATATTTTGGAAAAATGGATTAAATTTATATATTTACTGACCAAAATTCCAAAGGACACTCAAGAATGGATTATTTAGGTAGGGCAGGGCTATTATTCAATCAAATGGATTACTTAGATAGGGCTTTTATTACAGAGTAAACTAAAACTAGAGCCACATAATGCAATTGCACATTTATATTACACATTTAATATAGTTTCAAATATTTATTTAATTTTTAATGTTTGAATTAAACAGAGAAATAAATAAATAAATAAATTTTTAATTACCTGAAACTACCAATAGAATTCATGTTGACTATGTACACTGACCAGTGACCACTCATGTTACGTCAGAACCAGGTGATGCTAAAATACATAGTGGTTCAATTATCCAGTAAGACCACCTACAATCACACTACAAATTATTGCACATGGTCATTAAGGACACTTTTATTTGTATTTTTGAAGTTTCCAAATTTTATCGCGGAAACTTTAAGAAATATTGAAACGATTTTCATTTTCATTACAACACTTATAAAATCCATATTTTCTCATATAAGGAAAATATTACTCTAATTTTTATATTCTAGATTTAATTATTTTTTAAAATTTATTATGAACTTCAATTAATTATTTTATTTAATTTAAATATAATATTTATTAATTTTTATTATTAATTTTTCTATACTATTTAAATTTAATGATATTTTCAAGTTAATAATTTACACGCAATAAAATGAAATGTCAAATTTTCGCGCCAATTTCTTTTATCCATTAAATAAATAACGCCCATTTTTATTAGTTCATATTTAATTGCCGGTGTGAAAAGATGTTTCGGTCGTGGTAGTGAAAAAAAAATGTATAAAAATTTATAATAATTAACATTTTCCGGTTCTAAATGTTTTTTAATTTTAAAATAAATATTTTTATATAATTTTTTAATTAAAATAATGATAAAATTTTATAATTTTTTTGAGTTTTTCATTTATTTAAAATTTTTTAGAAAATTTTCGAGTGTTTTTCTGGTGTGTAAAAAAAATTGCTTCAATAAAAATTATTTAAAGTTAAAAAAATATGAAAATTTAGTTTTGTTAATTATAAATATATTATATAAAATATTAAAATATTAAAATTGTGAAAGTGAAAATTAATTAGTGGTTTTTTTTTAGTGCGGTTGCGATAATTAATTTCAAGACATTTTTTTTATATTACTCAGCCATTTTGAATCGATTTCTTTCACATATCAGGTAATTTACATAAAATATATAACATTTTTTTTATAAGTTTTCTATTAGGTTTCCACTTTTTTTTTAATGATATTCTTAAGTTTTTCTAATATTTCTTCAACAATTTTCACATTTTTTTATTTCTTCGTCTTGTTATTTTATTGGATGATAATTTGATGAGTCAGTATCGAATATATTTGTTCATTAACATGAGCTGACATGTCAGATATTATTGTTGTGGTACTCAGTGGTTCAGTTGGTATATTCAATTCTCCTAAATGCATTTTTTAATTATTTCTTCTTTTTAACAAAAACTGACGTTCGTCCTTTTGTATAATATAATTTTCATATACGAAATTTTATTTAAATTTTATTTATTTAAAATAATGTAAATATATTTTAATTTGATCATAGTTTAAATAAATTCATTAATTAGTTATATAATATTTTTTTATTTGAATTGATTAAAACTTAATTATAAATTTAAAATATTATAATTAATTTCAATATTTTTATTAATATTAAATAAATATTTATTTAATTTAAGCACTGTCATTGAAATATTATTTTTATTTTTCAACTACATAGCAAAGATTATGAATTGTTAAAGTTTGATAGTTATATAATAATGTAACTATTAAACAAAGCAGCGGTTCCGTACTGGTAGTTTGGTATTTAGCTCCAAATTGAATCATCTATGTCGCTCCAAGTTGACTAAGCTTTAAATGAGAGCCAGTTATAAAATTTATGATATTTGAATTGTGGTAAAAAATGTTTCACTATTAAAAGGCTTTATGTTGTTCCAATTTCAACTATTTTCGTAAATTTAATCAGGAATTTTAGCATGGAGCCCTTACTTACCTGTACCATGTGTACAATCATG
The DNA here is from genome assembly GCA_963920725.1 of Rhamphomyia laevipes. Lineage (NCBI taxonomy): Eukaryota > Metazoa > Arthropoda > Insecta > Diptera > Empididae > Rhamphomyia > Rhamphomyia laevipes. The sequence goes on from OY987257.1 coordinate 51,037,256, forward strand.
ACAATCTTTAGATACGTGCGGAATCATAAAACCAACCTGTCAGCCAAATATCAACCAAATCTCAGATATTATGTGTACAAAATAAACACAATTATGTAGAAAAACGAGAAATTCCAACATCATCAGGATGAAAACGGGATGAATCTGTTTGATTTCATTAAAATCTGATAAACGGTTCTAGATATTACTTCGAACATGTAAATTTGCACTCCGCGATCTCGTAAACATCACTTTGTAATAAGTGCGATTTGTGCCAAGACATAAAATAATAAATTTAACTTGAACCTTTAAATCTTGAAACCCAACATAAATTATTTATATAAAAATATAAAACTTTATTTTAATAATTTCTTTTATTTTTTTTGTAATTTAATAATTTTGATTCCATTTTTTTTATTTATTTAGTAATTTAATAATTATTTAATTATGGTCTAAGTTCTAAGTATTAAGTTTCATTATAACATATTTTTGTATTGATTATAAATTTGGTATACAATAATAATTGAGACAGAAACAGAGCCCATAAATTGGCACGATTTTAATTTTTATATCATATTCCTTGTGAAATATGATTTTTTACTATGTCAGATATCCTAATTTTCTTACGTGATAACTAGAAAAAACCGACTGAAATAGGGGTAGACCAAAACTAGTATTCGTTTTTACATTTATATATTGTTTGCATAAAATCCTGGAATTTAATGATATAATTTCATAGGAACATGTACAAAATATCACATTTTTTAAGAAATGTATTTTATATAATTCGGTAAAAATCAAATTTTGTACCAAATTCCATTCAAATTGGATACAAACTACTGATAAAGATCTATAGAATACATAAAATAGAATTCAGAAAATTTGGGATGAACCCACAATTCTTGAGACGTATCACACAATTGGACCTACAATTCTTGAGACGTATTGCTGGGCACATACATCTAATTTATGGAATATCTAACATCGAAAAAGTAAAGAAAAATTGTTTTAAACTAAATATATTTTTTCAATGACTATTTCCATCCCAGCATTTGCATTTCAAAGCTTATTCAATACTAAGAAACATCTAAAGATGAATACAAAATAATAAATATAATTTATCAAGCCCATTATAATAAAAGATAAAACTTAAATCTTTAAGGTGGTCTGGTACAAATTCAATAAAAAACAAATTGACATTTTACCTGTTATCGAAAAGGTGAGCAAATTGGAAGAATTTAATAAAAATGTCGACATTAATATTACATTTTTCTTTTGTATTATATATGAAATATGCTGAAATAAACAGTTTTACTATATGAATACCGTTTTTTTTTTCTATATAAATTTTCTATATATTTGTCCAATTATATTTTTGAGTTAAACGAAAATCATTTTTTATATTTTTGATGTTATATAAATTTAATAAATTATTATATTTTTTTTATATTAATTGAAAAGCCTTGAGCTTTCAGTTTTTAATTATAAACTATATATGTTTTTTGTTGTTGTTGGTAATGATTAGTGTATCGACATATTGATAGTCGACTGATTCAGAAGTTATATCTCAAATTGGAGTTAATTTTTGTTACAGTTTCCTTAATTTATAAGAAAGCTTAAAAGGATATTAGAAGATATAGAAGTAAAAATGTTGGTTTTCAGCAATTTGTCAGCCCGGGCTGTGACTGTTAGTTGTTACGAACTTAAGTATATTAAAGTACGTGCCGTCGTGGCTATTTTGTTTAAATTTACTAAAAAAAATAAAATATATCGATCTTTTGACGAATAAAAATAATTTTCATATGAGAAATGGGACTGTCATCAAATTGAAGCTACAGACACCATATACATTACCTTTGTAATGGCTTATACATCGACCTGTTGACGTGTATAAAATACCTGTATAAAATACAAAAAAAAAAAGAAGTTCTATGACTTTTTTTGTCTATGATTGCTTACTCTGTGACTGATGACTCTAATTACTTAACTACTGACATAAGGTCTGTGAAACCGTTCATTATAAAATAGTGATAAAATACTAATAAAAGTATTAAACATCTGATTTTTTGGTTCTCGTTTCTTATTAGTTATAAATTCTGTATTTATTTTTATTTATTTATTTACAAATACAAATCGCCATTTTTAGTATCGGCGAATATATTTATACTTTTAAATTAGTCAAAAAGACCAAATCTTCGTCGTCCTCTTCTTCAGATTCTTCTTTTTTCTCTTCTTTCTTCGCCTCTTTTACTATGGACATAACTACTGGAGCAGAAGAAATAGCAGCAAACGCACTGGGATCTTGGTATAGTCCTTTATAGTATATTTGTTTCTTTAAACGTTTAAACTCTAATTATGTAGTTGCAGCGAGAGCCAATAAGTTTTGAAATCCGTTGGCAAATACGTAACTAACAGCCAAAATTGGTTCAAAAATAGGGATGACAAGACTTCACTGTAAATAAACATTTTCAGTAAACTTGTCAACAGGTTGTCAACACGTTGATAAACATGTTGTATAATGTATGGGTAGCTTTACTGCCTATCTATAATAAAAAAAACTTCTTTAGTTCGATTGCATTGATCAAAATGTATGTAGTTGGTAAATAAAGGACTTACTATAATTTAATTGAGTATTGATGTCAGTATTTTATAAAATGTCATAATCATAAATATCTTAATTGTATATACAAATAATCTTTAATAATAAATATATGCTTAATATTATTTACATAAGCACATAATTCTATAAATAAAGAAAACTATATTTAATCATAATTGACATAAATAATTAATAATAATCATTAAATTTATCTCTGTCTTTCTATATAGATGTCAATAACATATTTACATGCTTGGTTACATAATTTACATAAAAGTGTTTAGTCTACTTGAAACATATAAATTAATTATATGTGTGATAATCCTTGCAATCATTAATTGTATATAATATATCATTATCATACAATGTACTTATATATAAATATATATAAAATTATTAAAATTTATATATTTTGGTTTGCTTTTTACGGATCTAAGTTAGCAAAGAATGAATTTGATAATCATAAACAATAAAGTTTTCACTTTTCAACTTTATGATTTTTCAGTATTTGTTATAATCCGTCTATAAGTAAACTTCATAAAAATATCTTTAAATTTTAAATTTCTGGGTTTAAAATTTGTTGTAAAATTAAAATTCTTAAATTCAGTTTATTGAGGACATTTAAAAAGCAAGTCTATAGCAACTATGCTTCTCATTCTCTGTGTATTACTACATTTAATTTATATTCATATAGTTTACACGTTTTCTTGCAGTATTATTTTAAAATATTCTGTCACATTCACAGGAATTGTTGATTTAGTAAATTACTGAACTAACCGGATTTTAAACGACATCAAATATTACAAATAAAAACGTCTTCAAGTATCGAATGTCTCAATGTAGTATTCAGTTAGAAATTGGGCATTCGGGAAAATGAACATTTGTACATGATGGGTCAAATGTCACGCATGTGTGAATTAAATTGAATAAATTTTTGTTTGTTAATTAATTTAATATTTTTATTTTTCCAGAATTTTAAAAACTTATTCAATTTTTATACACATTCATGAATTTTAGCACACCCAAAAATTGGCAAATTAAATGCCATATTAAGTATCAGAATTAATTGGTATTGAAATAAGTCTACTTGGTAAATTATGAGACACGTAAGAGTTAAATTATATGGATAGTGAAAATTGAAAATTTTCCAATTTTATACATGTTTCAGATGAAAATAATTTAAACCAAATTCTTTAAGTATAATTAGCATTGGCATAGAAAATTATATTTATCTTCGTCCGTACTAGATTTATATATGTACGTACATATAATCAATTATATTTTTTGTCCGACCCTCCGATAGAAGAAGTCTAAGTATAATTTTTGAACACCTTTCTTTGTCCAAAATTAATTTTAATTTCATTTACTTCTGTATATATAGATTAAAATTCTCTACCATCCATGGTAACTCAAAGAAGCCAACTAGCATTTTATATTGTAAAATATATTAAAATAAAGTTTCAATTTTTAAGTTATGACCATATTTTAATAGATATTCTTATAGTAATATAAATTTTATAAAATTCATTTTCCAAAACCGTATTTTAATTTCTGGGTAACTTACCGGACACTGTAACCTATAGATACATCTACATACAATATGACTAGTTACAAATGACGTATGTAAATTAAGTGAATACGAGGAAGAATCGGCAGAACACATCTTGTCCGAATGTGAAACACTGGCCCATTCCAGACTTTATCACCTTGGACACAGTTTTATGAACCCCGTGGAACTGTTGTCAAACCCACTCGACACCTTTATTTCTTCGCAAGCATTGGTCTTGGTGATAATTACAATACTCTAACATATTTCAGCTATAATTTTTGTATTTCAATAATATTTTTTTTATAAATTTTGTTTAACTTAAAAGACTTTTTCTTATACCCAAAAATTTGGTTTACTCGTTGGTGTGATTTCGGAAATTAATATAATTAAAATTTGCATATCTTTGGGCGCTATATAATTTAAAATTTCATAACTTTCTGAAAATTTTTGAACTTTGACCTTTTTATATGATTGAGAAAATATTGTTAAAGATAAAAATGAAATGAAATTTGTAATAAGTACAAATTTTTATAATAAACATTTCAACATTTTCACAATATAGTCCATATTATTATATTTAATTTGTACCATTAAATGACAAGGATGTTCAAAACTTTTTTTTATTGTATGGCCTCTGTTGTACCTAATAAATAATACAAAAGGATATAATAACCAGGAAAATATAATAAAAACAGATATAAAATTACTCGTAACAGTGAGAACCGGAATCTTTGTTACTATAAATACTAAACAGTACGGTGTGACACCCGGACACCATTCAAGTTCAACAAATATACATTTTTTTTTTATTATAAGCAATTTTTTCCTTTTTCTTTTTTTTTTCATTATTAGTATTTAAATTTTTCCTGATTTAACTTTAATAAATGTTTACAGAAAAAAAAAACTCCAATAAAAATTTTGCTGGTCATGTCCTTTTTATGTTTGTGTTAGGCTAGATTTTTTTTTTTTTTGATTTTATTTGTTTAAGTTTACGTAAAAAAGGTATGAAAATGTTGTTTATATACAGTAATTTGCTAAAGGGACAATTTAATGGTGAAATAATACTTTGTGAATATTTAATTTTAAAGTTTAGGTTTTTTCTTTTTTGTAAATATGTAAGTATGTAAACATATTGAGTTTAAATACTTTTTAGTTTTGGATATCATTCATAAATTAAATGTCCTTTTTGGGAATTAGTAAATAAGTATAACGAATAAATGCAACAGTTTCAGTGATTATTTAAATCACTAAACAGACATTTTTAAATTTGAAATTTCCGTGAGCATAAATAATAACATATTTTATCATTTCTGGTAGAGCATTATAGATACGTAATGAATATTGCTATGTTGTGGAGTTCTGGTAGCAAACTAAATTAGAAAATGATAATAATATTAGTTACTATTCAATGAACGATTTATTATGTTGTAAAACACTTTACATTTCTAGTTTTATGAAATTTAAAATTTTCATAAAATTTCTTAAAGTTTCATTAAAACCTAAATGTATGCAATATGATATTTTATAATTTTCATGGAAGCGTAAGTGTATGAAATATAATTGTAACTTGATATTGAAGACATAATTAATTTAGTTTTGTTAATTTTTAATACTTTAAAGTTATTATTTCTATACATAATTTATTAATTAATGTATTTAAATTATTTATTATGTAAAGTTTAAATTACTGCGGAGTGTCTAGCCCCAGTGGGTTGATTAAACACCTGACCGGCTGTTTTTCGATCAATCTATAAAATCTGCCACATTTTTTTTTAGATATTAGATATTATTTAGGTTCATTAAAGATTTATGTAGATATAACATTTATGGGTAAAATTAGTTTTTTTCATTTCAAATTCATCTTTTCTGTATAGTAATTATATGAAAAAGGACGAATTGCAAATGAAAAAAGACCAATTTAACCCGAAAATGATAAATGTTGCTGGGGATAATTTTCGCATATAGACCCACACCTTGAGTCCGTGATAATGAAAATTAATGAAAACTTTAGCACAACTTTTAGTTGTCTTGTTGTCGAAATTTAACTGTTCAGAGTATTCTTTATTATTGAATTAAACCATTGCCATTTGATATGATATTAAAATTTGAAATAAAAGAATCTTCCTTTGTCAGTGTAGGGTTATATTAGTACCGCATCGCACATGTAATTCTTAAACTAGGTAACTAGATTTTAATCGTTTTGAAGAATATTAGTTTTAGGTACATAATAATAAAATCAAATTTGAAGATCGACTTTTGTAGTTCTCTGAAAATGATTATTTCTCATATTCTTGGCAAGATATAACTTAACTACTTATATCATTAAATACTATAATTTTCTTCTGACTTTTCTGTCGAGTTTAAGTATTAGAAGGGCGGGCGATATGATACTAATAATATAAAATAAAAATGTTGTTTTCAAACTTCCATACATATACAAATGTCAAACAAACTGATTGATGCCAATCTCAATAATTTTCTTTAAATATTAAAATTTCCTTATGTATTTATGTTAAATACGTTTTTAATGTTAATCTATTATTCTAACCGAACCTATAAAATTGTTATTCAACATATTTCTTCAACATAAAATTCTTCTATATACAAAACAAAAAAAAATCTCTGCAAATTGGAAAAGTACATTGACAATAAAAATTTACATGACATTAAACTTTTTATATTATATAAGGAAAAAAAATAAGTAGATTAAAATGTCAGTTAAATTTATTTCAAAATAATTGTCACTGTTTTATTATCATTCTTCCCTCAACCCCGAATTTATAATTGTTTTGGTAAATTGTGATTTTATAAAAAATAAAAAAAATAAAATAAATAAAAACTTTTTTAATGGATTGTCCTTGAAAAATGCATAAGTCATTAATAATTTAAATGGTTATAGATAGTACCAACAGATTTTCTTTGTGATGTAAACCATATAATAAAAAAATTTACAGCGCAGCAATACTACATTTCGTATTAATTATATGTTAATAGGCTGTTGAATGCTTTACTACTTTGTAAGGTTTTGATGAAAGAACTAGTCTAAAACTAGGTTTCATTTCAAATATTGTTTAATTTCAGCGTTCATTATTAATCCGATTGCGCTACATCCTATATCGAGCGTAAGCCTCCTCTATAGAAGGCACGTTATATTGTTTTCATTGCTATACTAATTTTATATAAATTTTTGACCATTAGTTTCTCTATAGTTAAAGAGACTTTTAATTCATGGCTTTTAATAGTGAGACATTTGTTGTTAGTAAATGGTCTCAAACATTCGAATTTTTCGTAGTCTTAACTTAAAGTTAAGTTAAAGTGACATTCCTAACTCCGTCTGGAGTTGAACCCATAACCCAAATCATCACAGAATTCAACTCTACAACTACACTACACCACTGCCGCTAAATAATGATTTTAAAATGTTTTCAACGGACGAACAGACAAACTCACAGATGAATATATAAAATCATAAATATAAGAATTTTTTTATGATTTTGGTTTACAAAAAAGTCCTAGATGTAAAATAAAAAGTGACGATCAATTTTTATTTATTATTTTACCAAGGAAATAAAAAATAATCAATAAAAATTTCTTTTTTTATGTAACACATCAATGTATATCCTTCCTTAATAATGTGTGTGTGTGTTATACTAATACATACAACATTTAAACAATTTAAGATTTATGTTAAGCAATAAATAATATTTTTATTTTATGAAAATTTATCGTCCATTTTGTTATAAACAAATTTTGTCTGAACTGGACATTAAAAATATTAATTTAAATTAATATTTTTAATATTTTTTTTTTCGAATTTTCCGAGGATTTGTTATATCAGAAAATTTTAGTTAGAAATTAAAGTTTTGTATTAAAATTACAGAAAATCTGGTAATTATGACAAAATTATATATTTCTAAATTTTAATCACGCCGATCATTATTTTGTTTACAAGGACTGTAAAAAGTCATTGGTTCGTGATATTTAAACTGGTTAATTATATTATAATCATAGTAATAAGCATTAAGGAATTAGCTTCCTCATCTGTAATGAAACGAATCAGTGACTGATTTAAACGTGTAACGAATATTGACAAGAAAATAGAATCGTGACAGGTTTTTAATTTTTCTAAATATATATTTGTACCTGATAAATATAAACACTTTTGTTTAAATCCTTTTAGTCGTCCTTTAGTTATATACTTATAAAAAAAAACATATTTTACAATAACTTCTTAAAAACTTTTTATAACTTTTCAATAACTTCGTAAATCTGTGGCTTTTGTTTCAATTAAAAGTTTTTTTATGTTTTTTTCATTTTTGTAAATTGGTTTTTGTTCCGGTACATATTATTATGATTATGATGTAGTATCCTGTAAGAATTATGGTTTCAAAGTATACATAAGTTTTTATAACAATTCTTCAACTTTATATTCTAGAACATATTTTTTTTATATTTATTTATATATAGTAACTTTTTTAAAATTGTATAATCTTAACATAAAAATTTTAATCCTTGAATTCTTTAAACGAAGTGTAAAATAATGTAAAATATGTGAACACATTTATATAAAATTTTTTTCTCATTTTCATATGAATATTTTATATATATATTTTTTTTTGGCAGATTTAAAAGTCTTATAGATTATTTAGTAGAAAATTTATAATGGTAGAATTTTGTTCTATCAAATATTTATTTATTTTTATAAATCTTCGAACGCAAAATTATTTTACGCATGAATTACAACTTTACGAACATAAATTATAATTTTTTTCTTTTATATTATAATTTAAATTTATTAGTAATGAAAACAAATTATATTTTGGTTATTATAAAAATGGTAGTACATAAGCTTTTAAATAAATCAAATTTGCTATAAATTATATACCTATTAAATAATCTAAATAAAAAATGGCATTAATTATTATATTTTTCGTTTAATATTGAAATAATGTTTCACTTTCAACTAAAGTTTTTCATTTTTTTTTAACTGACTTAAATGTCAGTTCAGAAAAATTCAGTTTATCTTTAAATAATCCATTTAACAATAATTTTTGGAATTTTATGTAAATTTATGTATTAGTTAAATGATAAAATTGATATTCTAAGTATATAAATAAATTTGTAATAAATCATTTTTTTGGATCTATGAGCAACGATAAAAAAAGTTTTGAATTGCACTGATGATGTCGTTACTATAGCAAGAAATATTCAGGATTGAAGAAAAATTATTTAGCAACTTGTATAAATAAACAAAGAAAAAACTAAATTTATTATGTTAACAAGATCTGCACGTGAAGAGAAAGTTCTTAATGGGATTGTTATTGACTTCAAATATTCAGGAATTAGATTTAATAATATAGGAAATAGCGAATTCCTAGTTCAGGTAAGAATTCTGCTTAAAATAAATGTTTTTATGCATATAAAAATCTGATCAAATCAAGATTTGATAAGGAAAATAGTAAAATTTAAAATTTACAAAATGGTAACTAGACCAGTACTGATGTACGTGTTTCAAACATGCTACGGAACAGCGTTAGAATTATACAAGATTTAATCGTGCCCATAAATAAAGAAAATGTACTGATTTTTATTAAAACACAAAGAACACGGTGGGCAGAGGACAGGACACATAACTGGTATATCAGATAGCAGAATGCAAATGCAGAAAAGTATAATCAATGATTCATTAATAGAAATAAAGCATAGATGGAAGACCAAAAACCAGATGGAAATTACGTTTAGAGTATATTTTTATATTTACATATTAATTCGAACTGACAAGTGACAAATATATAAAAAAATTGACTGACTGATTGAATTGGATAAGAAATAGAAGCCAATTACAATAAAATGGTATAATATCGGATCTACAACTACAACTCCAAGTTTCCGACTTTCTCTTTCATTTATTCGAAAATGGAATTAATGTTGCAAAAAATCGTCTAATTTTTAAATAAAAAACTTACTATTCCTTAAATTTCAAACTGTTTGAACGATATTTCATGAAATATAATTGACATTTCGGAGACTAATAGTTAGATAGAGAACTACTTTCTTTTTACCTAATTTGTATGAAAAAAATATTTATGGCACTTTCAGTAACTTGTAATTCTTACATTAATGTTGATATTATTGGAAATAATAATGATTCATTTTAATGTCTGACTAAAATGAATTAAGTAATGTTAACGTTTTGGGGTAAACTAAGAGGACACTCCAAACTCATTTTACGTATATGGATTGAGCAAGAGTACATGATCTATTGGAATAGGATTTTTAATCTCAAATAACTAATAAAACCACAAAAGACCAAACTGGAAGATAAGATTAGTCTTCCTGAAACATCTGCCACTGCTGTCTCTGTATAAATGACAAAGAAACGTATAAATATAAATGTGTTCACAGAACACATTCTCTGCCACTGCGACACTACGAGGTAGTAAAAATTAGAAGATTAAATGTTTTAGTAAAACGTCGATCACCCCTGACTAATATGAATAAAGTCAAATTTTATTAAAGTGATTTTAATTTTTATTTGAATGGTAATTTTTTTACAGTGTCTGGCTCTTCTCATCTTATATAAAAACATATGATTTTTAATTTTTTACTCACATTCATGGACAGAATTTTTTGAACAATCTGTAATTAAAGAATATTGTAAAAAATATAATTTAACTGTCATTAATACAAAAACTTTATAAACTAAGTTTTTACATAAAAATAAATACCATTATCATTAAGTTAATGTTATGTCATCTAAAATATTGAATAATCTTTCAAATTTTCATAATAATTTTCATTTTTTTAAAATGTCCTTTTTTTTTTGCTGTTGGTTATCTTATTGAATTTGGCGTTGTTGTCGTTAATGTCGTGTCATGCCGAGAGGAAAATTTCATTTAATTACAAACGAAAATGAGATAGAAAAAAATAAAATAAAATAATCTCCTTTTTAAAATATCATAATATTCATAATTTTCATAAAGTTTTTCCTGTTGAAACTGCAAAGAATAAAAATATATTTTTAAATTTCTAGATGAAAATTTAAAACTTTTTCTGTTTTATTTATTTTATTATTGATAATAAGGAAAAACTTAAATTTAACAAAAACTTTTTATGTTTAACAGGTTGTCAATCTAATGATCTATTTAATCTTTGAGGGATTTTTACATTAAAAAAATTATGTATGACAAGAAATATATAATTAATTTTTAAATTAATGTAATTAAGCAGGAAATTGATAAAATTTGAGATGATTTCGAAAAGAATCCTATCTGCTATGCTATCTAAATTTTATGTTATCAGATTCAATTTCAAATATTCTTGATTTTATCAGGAAAGAAAATTTTACATTTTTTTTTTAAAAAAGTTCTGGATTTGAATTTTCTTGGATGTCTCCAACGTTTAGCAAACACAAAATCTAGATTTTTTTCCCCCAAATTTCAAATTCCATTACACTAATTTATTATGTGTCATTTATTAAATAGATTTTATAAAATTTAAAATATTTCTAAATGTTCCTGGTATAAAATTTTGTAAACATTTCGAAAACTCTAGCTAAATTTATACCATCTGACGCAGTTTGAGGTTAGTTAATAATATTGTAACTTTGTTGGTTGTTTCATAAAATTTGAAATATTTAATATGAAAGGAGGAAAATATTTGTTGTAACGCTAGTGCATTATAAGCCAACCGATTGGCTTATTAGTATCGAAAAAACATCATTTACTCTAATCATGAATTCAGTTCGGATTCTTGACAATTTACGTTAATTAATATAAAATAATTGGCTAACACGAACTTTAAGCCTTCTTTTAATCATACTCGAACAGAGTAAAAGATTTATATCCTCCATTAAATCCAGTTACTGACATCACTGATAGTGAACCTCTGAAGTAAGGCTTAATGTTTTAAAGTAAATTTTATAAAAATTTTATAATTTAACAAAATGTGACTAATAATGATTTTGTTTTATAATCAACTTTCTATCTATAGTATTAAATATCGCGGATATAAAATTTAAAAAACTAGAATAAAAAATGTTGTAAGAAAAATATTTATGGTGGTGAACATTTATACCACCATAAATATAAAAATTTAACTATTTAGTCCCCGAGCAATTTTAAAAAATTTCAAAACTTCTTCTAGAATATTAAAAATATATAAAACACTAAACTTTAATAGGAAATTTAACAACAACGAACATAAAATATCATAAAAATAAAGTTTTTCTCTCAACAAAATTATAAACAACAAAAAAAATATTAAAATAGTTTTGCTGGCAAATGTTGTAGTAAAAAGTAAAGTAAATAAAATAATTTAGAAAATAAAAAGTTATAAAGAAATTGTTTATTTATGTTAATAAACTATATATAAAAATACAAAATATCTAGAAAAATCTGATGGAAATTATTCTACAAATCGGAATGAGCTAACAATCCAAAGATTTAATAAGTTCAAATATAAAGAAAGTATCGAAATGACTAAATTGCAGATGAATAGCTATTTTATTCTAAAAGTTAAAAGATTGAGCTAACAAACCATTTACCATACTCTCAACATACTGCCCATGCCCAGTACTCAAATATTAATAAACCAATGCCGAAATATATAGAAAATCTTCAAGACGCGGGTTAACTGAAGTTGGATAAAGTGATATCATTCATTAAAGATGTGGGTTTGATCACGCTCACAACAGGTTTAAAAAAATGTTGCCTACATGCGAAGGTGTCTCCAAGTAACCACCCTTTAAAAACCAATCAACAAACCAATTAAGAAATTGGACAAAATTACAATTTAGAAGAATGACTGTCACCCCGACATTTTAAATAACTGACACGTTGGTAATTGTATCTTTTATAGCAGTTCACGAGAAAAAACTAAATATAATAGTTAAGATTTTTCTAGCCACCATCTTTCAATATTAGCATAATAATATTTTGAAAATTTCAAAATATTTTTAAATTAAAACAAACAAATATGAAGGATGTTAACATTTTATTATTTACTTTACTTCTATCTTAATCAGAAACACTTTGACAAAATCCTTTTTGTATTTTTTTTAATTTTCAAATTGTGGATTCTTATTCTTTAGAAAGAAAATTCGAAAGAAGATTGCCATAAAAAAGTTTTCCTAAAGTTTTTAAACTTAAAATATTGTTTGTTAGTAATCACAATTTTCTTTTTATGTATATAAGTTACAATTTAAATTATATAGTAGTTCGAAACACTGGACAAGTTTATAGTTTCTTGATGAAATATTCATTGCTATCCGCGCTACGTAAATAATTTTATTTTAAATCTAATATTATTCCATTAATTTTACTCTGGAAAATATGATACTTTTGTACGTAGAGAATATGTCAACAGCCATGCAGTATTTATAGGTCTAGACTCATACCAAATAAAATCAAAACTGTTTGCAAGGTTTAATAATTGTAGGAAGAGAGGAACTAGGGTCACGTCATACTAGATTTCAGACCATGTAGGATTCGAAGGTAACGAATAGGCAAGATCTTTTGATGAAAAAGGAGCTAGCTACAACATCAATGAACCAGAAATATACTGTGGTGTTTTACGCTGCTAGTTCAAAATTGTACAAAAGGAAAAGACTGTCCAATTTCAAGAAGTACACTGGAACATGCGTGAAGAACTGAGACCTTTGAAGCAACAGAACTTCTTCAAATTAACATAAAAAAAGTAGAATAACGGTTAGCTTACTTATAGGCCACTGGCAACCTTCAAAAATCTTTTACACACAATTGGACCATCAGCGGAAAAAGTGTGTAGGTTCTGTGAATATTATGTGGCTGTGAGGCGCAATATATCGTACACATCTTTATTGCAGGTATATAGTACACATCTTTTAACGTTTCTTTATTTATTTCAATTTTCTGTCAAAATACATTTTCTATTTCCGGCTGTCTATTAATAATAGAAAATTTATTTAAAATATGAAATTGAAAAGTTTTGTGATTGTGAAATTTATTTTAAGAGGAAATATCCTTAAAGAAAATATATCCTTAAACTAGTTTTATGAAATCTATTGATTGAAAGTTACTGTTGTCGTCATGTTAACTAAATCATAAATAATATATACGAAATTTTTATGTAACGAGTATTTAATAGAAGTTTTTTTTTAAAAAAAATTGTCTATTTCAATGAAAAATCTATAATTTATTTATATACAAATATTGAGATTAAATTTATCTCAAAATATTGTATATATATGATAATCAAATTACGAATAAATTTTCTATTTTCTATTACTTCCTTATATAAATTTTAGTTTAACTTAATTTCCTTTTAATGCAATTTTCATTTCTACCATAAATTAGTTTAAGTTTAACCTAATTTCCAAAAATAGAAAATTAAATAGAAGCAAAATAAGAAGATATTTCCTAATTGTATAATTGTATAATATTTCTAAATGTTATATTTCCAGTTGATGTATTTCTTTAAAGGGTAAATGTAAATTAATGTTAATTAACTTAAGTTGAAAATAGATTAAATATTTTTTTATAAATATTTTACTATCTATAATTGTAGTTTTCTTTGGTTAAGTTTTGGTATTCCTGGCATGTTAGAAAAATAATTTAGTTAAGTTTATGTTTAATGAAGATTCAATGATTACTATAGAAGATTTTATTTTGGATAAACTATTTTCGTCTTTAATCACACATTTATGATTTCCAGTTTACGTTATTGTAATATTTAAAAAATTAAAAGAAAATGACTTTTATAAAATGTATTTTCTTTGAAAATTTTCAGGGTCAGTTGTACAAATGATTGGTTATTCTACCATAGAGCACATTCTAATTCACCTTTCTCATGAACGTAATTAGTATAGCCGGTTTTAACATTTCGGCCTACTGCAGGAGCAGGAGAGGTTGGACGGTACAAAAACCCCTCCACGCACATGAATCACGAGGACGAGGGTCCGTTGTACACTCATCCACATGATGACTTAAAATTACGTTTTAAATATTTAAATCTTACCTTTTAAATCTTATCTTTTAAATCTTTAAATCTTGGTGTTTTAGTATTTTCTCTTCTCGAACGCTTCCTGAGGAGAATATGACCAGTGAATATGTCGGTATATAATCGGACCGTTCAGTATCATATTTTTAGACTTTTGACCGTTTACGTTCCCCGAAAACGTTTTCGTTCCGTAATAAACATTTTGGTTTGTCCAAACATCGGAAAGTTCCTCTTCTGCCCATTTTGTTGATTTCAATTGACAGTGGGTGTCCTACTTGGTATATCAGATGGGAATTATATTAACCTTATCTATTGCCAATTCGTCAACGTTTTAGTTGTCTTAAATCGAACTATGTCCTGGTGACCAAAGGATTTTTAGTTCGTTACTAAAGTGAATTTAGAAAAATATAAGAATTTATCGTCAGGAGATAAATTTTATTTCAATTGAATGGTTTAAAATCTATTAAAATAGATGAATATAAAACCATAAAGTGAATCAGATTGAAAAATATATAATTAAATATTTTTCCTATTTTCTGATTTTGTGGTTTTATGTCTGAAAAGTTTGTTGAAATGACATTTTGGCAGTCTGATTAGGTTATGCTTACTACCAAATAATATACAAAATTGATGTTGTAATAAAAATTCTATATAGAAAATCCTTTACTAGAAAATCCTTTTTTTAAATTTTGGATTCAATCAATGATTATAAAAATTAATTTATTTGGCATATTACTTAAATTTTCAGAAGCAATTTTGTTATTACAGATAAATAATTATTAACCATCGAATTGATTCGATTCACGATCTTGAAGTTTCAAAAGTATTAGAAAATGTTCTTGAAACTAAAGTCACAATTTGTATAACAAAATATTTTACTATATAATTTTCAATTAATTCAAGCTGACTGTCAGACTATTCCGTACTATATTGCAATGCACTTTAATTCATTTTATTCAAATATGCTAAAATATTATAAAATTTTAAAAGAAAAATAAGATTATACAGAAATCCTTCATGTTTTATTGTACTTATAATAATATATTTGTGCTGCACTTAGATACGTTCAACAAGTAGAGATTTATTCACATATTTTATATGGAATTATAAATTTATTTAATCATATTTACTATAGATATAACTTCCATAAATATTTGATTCAGAAAATTCTTGTATTTATCATATAAATAGCGTATAATTATTTCAAACCATCGTAACATAATATAAAATTTACATTCAGATTCAGAATTTTTCTAATGGATCTAGTTCGGGTTCTGACATCTTTTTCAATTCTTGTTGATAATTTGTCTTATCAACAGTACAAAAGCAATGATAATTTCAAGAAAAGTTTAAATCTGGAATGGCAGTGGCATCGTGACCGTCGCTTTGACAACTATGATGATAATACACAGCTTTATAACTAAACAATTGAAACCCTCTACGTGGAAAGTGATTCTGTAAAGTAGATTACTTATTTTAAATGAAGTAGCATCAATTTCACAAAAAAAAATAAGAAAACGGCAACATTGAAAAGTTTCTTTCAACACGTACAATTTAATTTAAAATTTAAAGATCATCGTCAGCGCTTCTTGATGGTGACGGTTGGGACTTTATTTCCATCTTTATGAAAATAGTTTAATTATTCATAATAAACGATTTTTGGGATATTTTTTAGACGGTATTCATAAAGTACAAATGATTCGGGGACCGAATTATAGGAGCATCTACTAGAAACTTATAAATTTTGATGGGTTCAAGATTGTAGACATTCTAGATCCATGATGGTTTTATCATAATCATTCTAGATCCAAAGAATAATCGATAACAGACGGATGGACAGATACAGACAAAGAAAAACCACAAGGAATTTTGTACTAGAAACTAGAGAGTAAAAATTGAAGTGGTTATATTTACAAACTTTATGTAATTTTGTACTACAGATTAAATAAAAGATATACATATAAGAGAAGCTATCCACTAACGACTAACCAATTAAAATATTAGCAATCAAATAAAACAACCTAGTAAATAAAATTTTATAAATTCTTCCATAAATTTTGAAATAATTTGAATATTATTTTATATAATTTTATTGTTAATTTAATTATAATTTTCCATTTATTTATCAAATATAATATAATAATAATTTAAATATAATTATTATATTAATTATTAATTAAAATTACATGTAAAAAGATGATTAAAAAAATTTTTTTTTAATAAGATTTTTTTTTTTTATTATGTTCAAAACCATTAGTTAATTTGGATTAATTAAATGTTGCTTTGCTAGCAGATACTTTTATATGCTATGAAAATTTTATGTTCATGGGTAATTTAATTAAAGAGATTTTTATGATTTCGGTTTTAAATATCATCATTAAAAATTACCTTCTGGCTTGAAAAATAATTTTTTAAAAATGTGTACTGGTAAATATGATAATAATTTCTTTTACTTAATATAATTATATATTGTATAAATAAATTAATAAGTAATTTTCATTATAAAACAATTTAAATGTTCAGTAAAATTTAATTTGAAAAAAATTATGTTTAACCTTTTTGTGAATTGGTTAAAAATTCTTGTTGCTGTTGTTGTTGTTAATAATTAAAATACCAAAATTCTTCAGAAGTTAAGATTATAAATGAAGATTTTATAAAATTCTATTTTTATTTTTTGTTAATTTAATTATTATTAATATTCCATTGAACTTTTAATTAAAATTTATTGTGTAAATTATATAAAATATTTACTCAAGGATTCAATTTTTATGATAAAATTGTAGGTGTCAGGTTAATTTACCGAAAAAAATTGAGCGAATAGACAGTTGAACGGAGTTCACAATTAATTAAAGTTAAATTGTTCGAATTCACAATTGTTCATAATTTACTGAATTAACTAAATGCAAAATAATCTAATTTTAACCTCAATTGTTTTTATATATTTTTTAAATTCATATTTGACCATTAAATGTTAATGCGGTTTTGAGAATTAGCTATTGCCACGAACTATATAATCTGTATCAAATCTCTCGTGGAACGATAATCTCAAAACGGACGTGGGAACGCTTTACAACATAACTGGAATTTGGATAATTTCTGAACAAGTAAGAGTCGCTCAAGAGAAACTTTCACTTCATCGGTCTAAGCTAATTAAAGTTGTGGTGCGGAGTAAGTAAGTAAATTAATTTATGTCCAGTGCATTACGTATTCGGTAATTTGTGTTTTCAGTAGAATGTGGATTCGGTTAATTGTTCATTCAGTCAAACCATCTCAACTCATCAATATATTTATATATAGAAATTTAGTATAAACTATTATAAAATTAAAAAAATTAGCATGAAAATCCTTTTTATAATTAAATAAAATCAAATTGATATAAGAGGATTTTGAAGGTGTCTTTCCTTACACTTGATATTATAATTATTACTAACGCCTTTTCTTATTTTCTGTACCATAAATTTATATATACTAAGATATATTTAAAGAGGCTTATATAAATTTAATTAAATACCAATTATTTAATCTTAAAAACATTAATTATAAGGTATATAAAATAATTTTTCCCATCAACACATGACTTTCATTTAAATATTTTTATAAAATTAAATTAAAATAAATTTTGGTGTAATATGGTTAATTTAATCAAAGGATATTCATAGACGATGATTTTTGTTAAGGGAATATTTATTACAATTTTATGACAGTAGAAGTTCTAGATTAGATTTGATTACATAAACGATAGGGTTGGGAAAAAATGATCACTTATGTAACCAACCACCGCGTTCATTATTGAGACCAATTTTGGTACGCTTTATCTTACAGTGCTTCTACGAAATTTTGTTTGTTAATAAATCTAAGGACATTTTTAAACTCCTTTATACAAAGTAAAAGCCGCAGTACTTTATATTTTTAAGAATAAACTAATCATGTTTTATGTAAAAACTTTTTAATTCAAAAATGTTACTGAAGATTTAGTATTATACCATTTGAATTTAAGTAGAATTACAATAAATTTAAAAAGAGACACAAATAAAATAATTATATAAATATGAAAGTATATTTATGGATTTTTTTGTTTGTTTTCTTCTCGGACGGATAGGACCTTCATGATAAAGGTTTCGTAAAATTTTATTAGAATTTGGACTTATTAATTTTAATATGGATTCCGAACCATAAGTTTCTTTGTAGTGAAGAGCATTTTTAATTGAAATAAGCTAATAGGTGAAACATTTTTTTCAGCAAATAGTCTATAACGTTAGCTAGCATTTATCCCAGTCTGTAAATCACAATTTTTTTTTAATATAGTGGTACCAAAAAGTATATATAGAAAGAGAACAAAATTCATATAAAAATTGTTCTTAGTGAGATTTACTTTCAAGATTTCAAGATTAAATCCCACAAGCATAAATCTTTTTTAAATAGTAATAGTTCTTGGTATTATGGAAGTATGAGTATTTAAAATAACAGCTTTCATGCTTGTTGGATTTAATCTTCAAATTTGCGTTCATATGAAAACTTTTGTACTAGTTTTGATCTCTTTTTATATATACTTTTTGCTGATACTCATATAAAGCTTAATCAACTTAGACCGACATCGATGACTGGGTCTCGACTTAATGCATCACAACAAAACACACTTTGTCACTAATTACCATCCTTATAATCTAATTTAGGGGAAATTTTATGGATTTAGTTAATATTTTCTTTTTCCAAATTT
Organism: Rhamphomyia laevipes; assembly: GCA_963920725.1. Taxonomy (NCBI): domain Eukaryota; kingdom Metazoa; phylum Arthropoda; class Insecta; order Diptera; family Empididae; genus Rhamphomyia; species Rhamphomyia laevipes. The sequence goes on from OY987257.1 coordinate 51,057,077, forward strand.
ATATTTTATTAAGAATTTTATAATTTATTCACATTTTGAAAATTTTACAAATTCTAGTCATAATTTAAATTTACTAAATTTAATTTTTAAAATTATTAATTAAAATTATTTTACATAAAGTTTGAAAAGTAAATTGTAATTAAATTATTTTTAAATGCGGTTTTTTTTTTGTTTCAGAAAGGACATTTGAAAAGTTCTTCTTTAGTTTTCAATGAAAATACATAATAATTTTTAATTCAATTTAAATTAAAATTGTTTTGGTACTGGTGTCCTAGTGAAAATTTCAAATATGTAATTAAACTTTTGTAGGAACTTTTTTGCTTGTAAAATAATTTTTATAATTTTTTTTTGTTTTTTGTATCAAGTTGTAATGAATTCCTATAGTGAAAATAATGTGACAGTTTTCTCATAATTTAAAGTATTAAATTTATATATTTATGGAAATTAGAATGTGTTTTTGTTAGAACTGAAAAATTTCTTTAAAGATTTTTCATAATTTATGGAAAACATACATCAAATTTAATATTTTCTTGTCTATAAATTTGAAAATAAATTTATGTATTTATCAGAAATTTATTTTTATACATTTACTAGATACTAAGAATTTGTAGACATTAAGTCTGTAAATGTTAAAATATATTTTTATATAAATATTTATTCATTTTTCTAAGTCTGTCTATATTTTATTATATATACCAAGGAAAAAGTGAAAATTTTGATCGAAAGTTAAATTTAGATTTATTGCAATTTATCGACAATAATAATATTTTTTTTTTAAAAGTATGTCGATTGCAGCAATTTTGTTTCTAGATATGCTAAAATTTATATTTTAAAAATAATATTTTATTTTTTATCTGCTGACTGAAAAACTATGTAAATATAAAAAGGGTAGAATATATTTTTTTAGTAGATTACATAAGAAATGTATACATAATATCATTTTATATTTATCTATAAAGTTTTTAAGACAAGTTTTTCTTGATATTACTTAAAATATGTTTAAGGAAATATTTAAAAAAAATGTCGTGAATTTCATTAAAAAATATTTCAATATTTTAGTGAAGATAAAATATTGGAAATTTTTTATTTGTATATAATTTCACTTGATAACAAAATTGATGAAGTTAAATATTTAAAGGATATTGAAATCATTTTATTTTCAAATCTTGTAATTTAATGTGAAAAATGATTTGTTTGTAATTTCTCAAAGACATTTGATCGAATTTACAATTGACCGAATGTGCAATAAATATAATGTAAATTGCTCGAATTTACAATGTAAATTTAACAGAATGTAAATTGACCTTATGTAAAATTCATTGAATTCAAATATAATTAACCGAACGTATACTTTGACCAATTAAGCGCTTAAATTATATTATTTTAATTCGGGACACCAGTAAAATCCTGTGTTCCAAGAGCCTGTTTTTTAAACTTTTAATTTTTTTTTTTATAATTATGCTTCTCACAAGATCAATTATCCGTTTTTTTCTTAGTTAATCTCACAAAATGATAAAGATAACCAACAACCCACGTGCAATCGTTTGCACAATTAAAAAAATCATAATTAGTTCTTGCTTGTCCGAAAGTGTACAACCAACTGATAAAGTAGTCTGTACTATAAAAACCTGTTTAAAAAATCCTTTAAATAAAACCCTGTCAACAAAATTGAATTGTACGCGCGCTAATATCAATAACTATGCAATTACATTTTTGACAGGTTTTTATATGAAAACCAGTCTTCTGAAATACAAGCATATGAGCCCAACTCATTTTTTATCAATTGTGTTTTCAGTCAATTGTGTATCGGTCAATTGAGCAGTACGTTAATTTAGTTTCGGTTAATTATTTTCTATCTATTATTCGAATATCGTGAAGAACACATAATTATATGTATGAAAAATAAAATTGAAAATTCTAAAAGGACTACTAGAGCTACAGCTTTTTGATAATAAAATTGATTGACAATAATATTATTTGAAATATATCTAATAAGATTATTACTAATCCTATTAAATTTATCAATCGTAAACAGTGACATATAAATAAAATATATCCATGTTTAAATTAATCAATTAATTTTCATTTTACGAGGACATGCTTTGTCGTACAAACATAAAATTATGTGTTATAAGATGACAAATTCTGATAAAATTAATGTGGAAAGGAGTAAAATTTTTACACTTTTCTCTTTTTGGTTTTGTATTTCGAACCAGACAAATTAGAAACAATTGAAATTGCATGAAAATTTTTATTATTTCAAGTATAAAAATCTATTTATACAATCTATATATTTATATTAGACTAAGATCTGGCAAAGGATAGTTGGGAAACGGCGAAGCACTCATCAACTAATAATAGTATTAGGTGCAATGTACATAATTTCAAATCATTTATGTTGCACAGCAGCGGTTTATTGAGCTTCCAATTATCTTAATCGAATCTTAGAATTCACAACTTGTTCAAAAGAAGCGATAACTTCAAGTTAAAATTTAACGTTCCATTATTAACTCTTTAATACACTCTGAAAAGCGAATATGAATTTTAATATTAACTGAAGTAAGTATAGAAATTTTGAGCAATACTAAAACAAAGGAACAGCTCAGTCTACAATTCTATAATTGATTACTTTTCTACTTCAGTGGGTGTACACAATGTTTACCAAAATAATGTAAATAATTTCTCAAATGACGTAAGTAAAACTGTTGCCAGCTATTTTTCTAAATATTTATTTTATTTTGGACTTAAACTTCAAAATAAAAACTTTATAATTATTATGTACACATAAAACATAAAAAAAAGTGAAAATTACAAATTTTTCATGATTTTTACTATAAAAAAAAAATCTACTTTATATACACACCACAACTACAGGTTTTTCATGTTAGTTTTTCCGCCCATTTTCCCCCATACTTTAAAAAACCAAATAAAACATAAATTTAAAAAAAATAATAATAATAAAAAAAAAAAATTATTTTAATTTTGTTTATTTCGAATTTCGAACAACAAAATTCCTGATGTGAAAAATTATGAAAACAGCTGTTTTCCAAAGAAAATTTCATTTCAGAGAAATTATGTTAGATCGCAAAAACAAAACCAATACACATAAAAAACAGTTTCACACACACACATGCATACAATAATAATTTCGAAAATGTGTAACTTAAATAAAAATTTGTAAACGTCAAACTAATATTTATAAAATAGGGCGCGTTCCTTTAACATTTTGATAAATTATCAAAATATTTATATTTGTATTTATCAATATTAAGGATATTTTTTTCGAATTTTCTCTCACACTCACAATTGTAAATGTATATGTAAATAAGAAAGCTTTTAAATATTCGAAAAAAAAAAAAAAACAACCCAGAAAACTTTACTACTTTTATATTATTTATATTATAAATTCTCTAAAAAAAACTTAATTCAGTCTCTTCCAGGCCACCATCCTTGAACGTTTTGTCTGGATTTTAGTGAGCCTCTTTAAAATTCGATATATAAAAAAAATTTAATTTTATTTTTTAATTTGAAAACAATTTTTAATTTAAAAATGTAAAAACATTAAAAAAATTTAAAGAAATTTAAAAAAATAAAAAATGGTTTTAATTATTTTTCGGATTTTCTAAAAATATTGTTTTAAATTTTTATATATATATATATCCTTTATATATATATAAATAATATACTAAATTTACTATTAATTCTAAAATATTATAAATTAATAAAAGTGTTAAATTTAAATATTTTTGTGTTGTGAATTTGTCCTTTCTATAGTAAATTTTTCATGTAAATATTCATGAAAATTTCTTTTTAAAAAAAAAACATCAAATAAAATATATTAAATCCTTCAAGGACGATAATTTCTTAAAGTTACATATATAAAAAAAAACGTCTGCAATTTAATATCAAAAATGTTTTTTTCTTCTTCTGTTATTTTTTGATTATCTGATATTTTTGATGTTCTCTTTATGTTATGTAATATTTCATTTTTTTTTTTTTTTTGAAAATATATAAAAAATTTTTTTGAAATATTTCAAATTTTATTTTTTTAAAAAAATTTTTTTTTTTGTATATTATTTTAATATTTTGTATAAATTTAATTTAATAAATTATTCCTTATTATATTTATTTAATGTTAATTTATTATCGTAAAAGATATAAGTCAAATAATTATATATATATATATAAAAATGGGGTGTGTTGGCTGTTAAAAATTATATATATATATATATTTATGTATATAAATATTTGAACGAACAAATAAGGTCATGTTGTACGTACACTCTCTGATGTATATTCTCTTCTAATTCGAAAAAAATTTGGTTTTTTTTTTGTTTTCCTTTTAAATAGCCAAAATATTGAGAAAATTTTCCTTTAACTGTGAAAACAGGATGAATAGGAGTTTAATGATTTTAAGGATTCGGAATGGATTAGATTAAGGAACCATTGTTAACAGGAAACTGTTCACATTCTTCTTATAAACTCGTTGAAATTATAATTTAAAGGGAACACACAAAGTTGGTAATTGATACTATAAATTTGTGGTTCAGAGTATGTACGATGAAATTTTGGATTCAATTGAATGTTTTTGAGCTTGGACTGCTTGCTCTTCGTTTTAAAGATTTGGCAAAATATGCTTAATCTTCTTGGAGCAGTTTCCCAATATAAATTTGTAGAAAATACTAAGTTCTCGTACGGCAGTGGCTTAAAGATATTAAATCTTTTGATATTTTGGTATCATTTATAATTTTGTTGGCCTGTCTTTGTACTTCAATTCTTATTTAGGTTTAGTAGTAGAAATTATTACAAAAAAAAAATGATTTATTTAAATTTTTTGTTTATTTATTTTGAATATTTATTATTGCACCCCATCTCAACCCTTACAAAGTAAAAAGTGAAATTTTGTACGTTTTTAAATTATTTTGTTTTATTTTGTATAAAAATTATTAAATTTCTGTTACTATCTAACGCCCCATAAGAAATTTTCGAAAGCTTTTTCAAGTTTTCTTTAATTTCGAGAAAAAAAAAATAATGAAAAACAATTTTTTTGTGATTGTATTTTTGTTTTTAAATGGATTAGTGAGTTTAAGGAGAACATTTTTTTTATTGTTGTTTCGAAAATGCTCTCAATATTATTAGAAAATTTGGAAAATTTATTTGTTTTTCAAAAAAAAAAAAACATAAAATTTTTGTTTTGTTTTTAAAGAAAATTTATTTACAATAAAACGTGTGAGTTTTTAAGTTAATTAATTTTAATCGTAAATTTTTGCCGTGTCTCGTATTAATGTATTAGTAAATCTCTTATTTACGTGTGTGTATATAAGAGCATGTTAATTGTCATATTTTTGTAAACATGCTGGAAAATATAAAATTTTCTTTATAATAACTCTTTTTTTTATATATGAGTATTCAAAATGAGAAAATTTGTGGAAAATTAATTTCATTTTTATTTAATTTTTTTGATATATTTTGATAAATTATTTGTTGGTTTTTTTTTTCTCGAATCGGTTTTTAGGGGCGATCAGTAACAAGTGTCAATAACATTAGTACGGTAATAGCATTTTTGTTTAAGACAATTTTGAATTGTCATAATTTGGTTATTGGCGTAGTTATTGGAAACAATATTTTTGAAAGTTGAAATTCATACAAAAATGCATCTAAGAAATGCAATAATGCTACATTTTCGTACAGATTATTTTAATTTTAACCTTAAAACGTTAAACAATTTAAAACTTTTATTTATTTTTTAGTCTGGGGTAATAGCCTTAAAAACGTGACGATTGTTTTTATTTTACGTTTCGTTGCAGTTGGTAGTTTCGAAAGCGATTCTATCATTTTTATGGTCGGAAATGTCAAAATTTTGAACTAAATCAAAATATTTTGTGGTTATTGTGTTTTTTAAATTACTTGGCAAAGAAATATTTCATATAACTTCATTATTTTTACATTAATTAATCAAATTCAATATTTTAATATGTAATTTTCTTAAAAATTGAAGGATACAAGACATTTTAAGAATAATTTTTAAATTAATTCAATTCCAATTCTTTGCAAATATTAATGAAAGTCATTTCCTTTTACAGGCTGCAATAGTACGTACTGTGAAGTCGTAACGCTTTTGAAATCGACAGAAAATAATTTTTTAAGGATACGCTGATTAATTATTTTTAATTTTCATTTCAATTTTTCCATATCTATAAACTTTTTATATACTGTATAATTTTTAAAAGTGTCGCAGAATGTCAAAATTTTGAGTTTTTCTTTTCATATGGGATGACGTAATGTTAAGAGAAGTTTGTTTCATTAAATTAAATTTTAATAGGATTATTTAATTATTTATTATAGTACCCACTAATCAGTTTTAATTAAATGGGTCTTCTTTTTATTATTTTTTAAATAATGTAATTATGTTATGTAAAGGTGGTAAATTGTAAATTATATGTAACATGTTGTCAGCCCAATATATTTTCAGCGGGAATCGAATCGATTCAACATATCTTCCAGAAATAAAAAAAAATTTGATAAACTTCGGATTAATTATAAAAAGAAATATAATTATTTTTAAATGATTACTGCGTTCTTTAGGAACGAAAACTCTGTAATATCTGCACAGATTAAAATATCCTTGTAATACTAAAACAGGATTTGATAAAAATATGTAATTTCAATATTCAAAACGTCGTAATTGAAACATCAGATTGCAGATTAGTCTGTATCTGTCCAGATAACTTTGGTATTAATATTTATATATTAATAATTTATTCTAAATCCTTTTGTTTTCCATTTAATATCCTTTTTATTTTGTTTTGTATATTGTTTATTTTGATTTTACTATGATGAAACGAGGATGGTTAGTTATAAAATGTTGAAAATTTACATTTTATTTTGTCTGTGGTCTATTTAATCATTTAAATAATTTCAAATATTCAGATTTATTAAAAGAACATTATTTCATAGCAGCATAAATAATGAATTTTTTTTTTTTTAAAAAAAACTATGTATTTAAAATTTGCATAAACATTTTTTACTAAATCGCGTTTTATATTGAATTTTTTTTTATATATAAAATGCATAAATTTTAAATTACACTTCTTGTTGACAGGAAAATATATAATAGAAAATTTAATTTTCTTCCGTACTGTGTGAATTTTATAAAAGCTTTTTATGATGAGGAAATTGTTTATTGTTAACTAATTGATTATTTTTCTATAAAATTTATAAAAATTATCGTTCTTAAAGAATTATTTTAAAGAAAATGTACAAGAAAATATAGAAGAAAATGATTATTTTTTTTAGGCTAAAATTTATCTGGGAAATGGAATTTAATAGAAAATATTTTAAGTAAATAATAAACACAGAAAGAAAAAGTTTTTTTTTTTATTTATTATTTTTATTTTATAAGAAATTTTAAAAAGTGAAGATAAAAATAAAAAATTACATAAATAAATTTAAAATTGAAAAAAAAAAAAAAATGTAAACTTTTGGTCTATTTTTGGGTATAAAAATATTTTACATAAAAATGGCGCGAAATCGCCATATTCTTAATTTAAGATCCTGAAGTGAAAAAGGATAACATCAACAACAACAAAAAGAATTATAATAAAATAAAATAAAGAAAATACAAAATAAATTAAGGGTAAAAGAAAACAAAAACTTTTTACAAAAAAAATAAAATAAATAAAAATCAAAAAAGGATAAAAAATTTGCTGGTACTTCACAGTACGTACTATAAATACATTTTCCTCATATATTTATATATGGAATATCAGCAGAAAATTAATTTTAATGTGTAAGTATATATTTTAAAAATGTGTGTGTGTAATAAATAACAACAATAACAAATATTTTTAATCTTTAAAGTTTTCTTCCTGACGTAATAAAATTTTTGGTACTGTCGTAATTTTGTGTAAATAAATTTTAGATTTTGTCATATCTTTTGTTGATTCCTTTTTTTTTCTGTTGGTTTTTCTACTTTTGTAATTTTTCATACAATATTCTCAAACAATTTGTATTTGTCTTACGATAATTACATTTTTTTCTTTCTACATCCTTGTTAGAAGAAAAGGACATACAAGAAATGTGCTAAATTGTGTAAATATCCTTTTTTCGTTGAACAATAATTAATTAATATAAATTTTAAACAAAATGAAGAAAAAACAAAAAGTTTTGTGCATGTTGCAAGCTATAACACTGAAATTTATTCTATACTTTTCAATGGAGAAAAGTTCAATCAGTGGGACGGATCTAGGGATAACTTTTGAGGGAAGGTTACTAAAACAAAAATTTTGTGATAGAAATTAATTTATTTTTAATTTATGTAAAATTACATTTTATTATATAAAATGTTTAAAAAGTTTAAATTTTCCTTTGTAAAAGTTTTGTAATTTTGGTTTATTTCTGGTGAATTGTTTATTTATTTCAATCACTGGCGGATTCCTTCCACCAGGTTCGTCAATGAGCTCCAGTAAGTTTTATATTGTCCATAAAATGTACTTTAAAATCTTCGAATATTACTCTTATTAAGATGACAAGTTAATAATTTATGGTATGAACAAAAATTATATGACAATTTCATATTTGATAAAAAAATATATTGTCATTTCTCATCGTCCCTGGTAAATAAAAAAAATTACTCTGCAAACAAGACTGGTAAGAATGTGACTGTCAAAATTACAAGAATAAAACGATAAATAAAAATTGCAAAAAGAAAAATTGATATTTATTTATGTTTTAGAAGTCAGTGGTGTAACCAGAATTTTGACGGTGATGTAACTTAGGATAAACATTTCAAATAGCATACGCAGAACAGTAATTTTTCAATGATAATTGTTTAAAATTGATAAGGGGACATTTATTAGAAGACTCTTTAACAAAACCTAGGCTGTGGTCAAGAATTCAGTCGCTGCTTAGTTTTCGCAGTCAATAAGTCATTAATTTAGATTTGCCAGAAAAAGCGACACAATTAAAATTCAGAATATTAAAGAAGTCGAAAGAAAATGGCTGCACAATTTGTAATTATTGTCAATTTTTATGTATTTTGTTCAAGATGGCTTGTAATAATTATTTTCTATTATTAAACAACCCACACAAAGTTCAACAACAACTCTCCCGAGGTGATCATTCCAACTTACCGGAGAGACTCTGGCACACAACATCCGTTGGACTCCAGGCCAAAGATCACTAACTCGGGATCAGGCCTGATGACGCTACTACAACAACAACAAAAATATTTATGCATACTGACTGCTTTTCAAATTTCTGCAGGTTACATAAGCTGCACATTGGTTGAACTCATTGTCGCATCCATTTAATATATTAATAAGCGCATTGTTTTTCCGACTGAATTTAATATTTTATTAGCCTGATATGTTTTTTTATTATGCTTTATAGTTATTTGAAATTTAATTTCATAAATTCACGTATTTCTATACTTTATTAACCAATATTACACAACCGGGAGTAATAAATTCATTCGTCTGTGCCTGTTTCTCACCAGCTAAGGGATAAATTAAGTATTCTGATGTCCTTCTAATATTATATATAACTGGTCTCTATATGGTTGATTTGTCACAGTTGATTTTATTTTTCATTAAAAGTAGACAGTATAAAAATAATTTTATTCAAATTTTATATGTACATATAAATTGTAAAAAAAAAAGAATTATTAATATTTATGTAATTTATAAAATATATTTAGTTGTAAATTATTCAGTCGAACTGAAATGTTATTAGTTTCGTAATTGAAACCAATTTCGTTTTCTATTGAAAAGTATTGAATAACTAGCTCAATATAATTTTCTGGTATTAAATTTCTTAAATAGTTTTTAAAACGTTTAAATATAAATTGATAATTTTAATTATGGTTATTGGAATTGTTAGTATCTTATAGATATTTTAATGTATTTTGGTTATTTGAAAATGTTAATTGATAAAATTGTGTTTAATTTATAAAATTTATTTAAAAACATTTTACATAATAATTTCTATTAATGATTGTTCATTGATAATCATTGAATTTCTTATGAAATTTTGAATATATATTTTATACTTAACTGAAACCGAATATAATTTCATATTTATTTTCTTTAATAGGATTATATTCTCAAATAATTTAATCTCTAAGGCAACGAATTTAATATATATTTATAGTTATGGTTATTTAATATTAATACAATATTTTTTTTGTAATATAAAATATCTTCAAATAATTTGTAATTATGTATTGGTTTCAATTATAAATAGAATTCAACCAAATTAACAATATACACTTGAAAATAATAAAAATGAATTTAAAATAGTAATTAATTTAATGAAAGTGTTTAATATATAAACTCATAATTCAATTAATTGTACACATTATTTAAGCCATATTTATAACACACGCAAGCACGGAAAACATTCGGTAGTTACAGAAAGTTAAGAAATGTTTAAACGTTTTGTGACAGACGTAAGAATCGGAACAATATTATCTGTAAAATGTTTTTGCGGATGTTTATATTGATTTTATGCTTTAATAAATAATGGATACTTTAATTAATTATAAATTAAAATTCATTACCATTTTATTTGTAAGAAAAACTAATTATATTTTAATTTAAATGTCTCTTTATACGATACGTACAAAAATTAACAAAAAAGTTAATTTAATTTTAAACATTCTTACGGAATTGGTAACATTCGTACGCATCTTATAAATATTTCATTCTCATTTCATGCCTTTTAAATTTTACGTTTCTTAACGTTCTTAAATTTTTTTATGTAACTTGCTTGTGTTATAAATTATGCTTTATTGTTTGATATTAATTATTCAATTAGTAAATGTAATACATACTCAGATTTCGATTCATGAGCTGTAAAAGTAAATGAACGCAAACATTGGCAACGCAAATGTAACGCAGAAAGTTTGGAAAATTGAAATATCAAAATCGAAACTTTGACAAACTAAATTTCATTCTAATAAAGATTTTACTTAATTATCAGTCTTCATTTGAATATAAATTAATAAATTTGAATATTTCATTTTTCACACTTTTCACAGACATTGAAAGTTCGTATAACGCGTCTTGTATATGTTTTGTTCTAGATCGTTGCTATTGCTATTGCTTATGTTGAGAACAACTGGAGCTCTCAACATAAAATCTAGAACATTTAAAGATATATAAATTATGAAAATATAATTACATTACATAAATATTTAAATTTATGCTTGTTTTAATTAAATTTTCAATTGATTTCATGAATTTTACTATACTATATAAATATATAATTAATTATAATTATTTTCATACAAAATGTTTAATTAATCATGAAAATGTTGATTGGTCAAATTGTGTATGGCAATTTATATTTTTTATTTTAATAAAGCAAATATAATTTTAAAAGTTATTTATAGAAAAATTTCAATTATTTTTTACCATAACAAAATGAAAATAATCAACATTTTTCTATATAGAATAATGTTAAAAAGTCGGGAAATTGAAAAATGAAAAATGTATAAAAAATAATATAATTGTATATAGATTTTCACAATTCAGTGAATCGGAATACAGAGTAAGGGTGATATTTTAAAATATAACAACAAAATAAATAATTATTTATTTTGGTTAATAAAACAATTTTTGTGTACATTTTTTAATGTGGGTAATATTTCGTTTTTAATTTTTAATGAACTTATTTTATTTGCTTCTTTCTTTTCTTTTTATAGAATTCCATTTACAATGAATTCTTTTAATATGATGATCTAATTATGTTACATTGTGTAAAATTTTTGGAGATTTTTCATTTTTGATAATGAATTACGTAACCTTAATCCATAACTAGCCAAAGTCCACTTTCGGTCAATTTCGTAATTTTGATTGCAATATGTTCAAGTCTTGTTACTCTTACTGTATAGTGTTAAGTGGTGTTAATATCAAATGTGTACTGAAATATCTTAAGTCCAAGTCCAAGCTTAAGTCACAAGGTTACTTTAAAAAAAAAATATATATTTTTAAAAATTCTATTTATATTACATAATAATGAAATTTTTTATAAACATATTATTATTCGGTGTCCTCATTTTGATCATTTTGATTTCGAATATGTTTTACTTTCAAATTATAATAGAAATTATGATAAATTTCTGGTATAAATTTAACCTTGCACAGTTTTTTTTAACCTTATCCTTAAATTTTGGTTCATAAACTACTTCTAAGTGTGAGAAGATCACACATTCTTTAAATTATAAATGAATCTTTTTTCTTCGGTATAATAAAGCTAAATATGTTTTTCTCAGTTAATATCGCTGTGCACGTCGTTTATGCTTTACAGTGTAAATTATCAAATAATGCTGGTGTCACTTTTAAATAGGTAAACTCAAACTACGCGTAGCATCTATCATTACTTCTTATTAATTGATAGCACGTAAAATAACTGAATTTGACAAGTGTCATTGAAAAAAGAAAACCAATTGTTGAAGTGATGTAAGCGGAAAACGTCTGGAAATGTAATTTTTGCCAATTTACATGGATTTTCATAACATTAATTTTTTTTTTTTTGACAATTCAGAAATGTTCGTTTGTTGCTACATATTTGTCTCCAACTCGTGAGGCATTAAGTCCTTTAATATATGTGAGTATACTAAAAAGTTATTGAAAGATAGGTTTTCTATTTTCCACTATTTTGGCCATCGATGTCTTTAAATCATAATTCATTTAAATATATCAACTTATACTGTTCATCATTGTATTTTCGTCGCCAATCCAATTTACACGGATGATAAACCATCAAAATTTTTTACATTTACTATAAGATTCCTCCAGACATAAATACATAATAAAAAATTATTATATTTAATGTTAATAAATTCGATTAGGGTTTAGTTCAGTGATCGGTAATTAGGTGTTACAAAATTTGAAGAAACTATACGAGGGTTAGAAAATGTAATGGTGATACTAAAAATTATAATTTTTGGAAGATAATACTTAAAATTCTTCTTTTGTAATAAAAATAGTTTACAGATTATTTTCGTAGTCTACTGGATATGTCAAAATTCATTATTTATATAGTTTAGGTTTTAACATTTTATTGTAGTTGATTTATTATTAAATTTATAAAATTTATATTACGCTATTAACTTACAAAATTTACACAAAATTTTACAAACTTTATATATTTATAGATCGGATTATCACATGGCAAACCTTTTATGCGTATAACTATCACAAAAAATAAATATATTTTTTAGTGTGACATTTTGTGAAAGGATTAAATAATTAAATGTTTATAAATATACAAAATATTTTAATATAAATAAATTACACCAAATTTCTCTATATACTTTCTAATTATATTCTTGTAACTTGTAATATTAAACCTAAAAGATAAACTATTTCTTTAAATATATTTAAAGATATCAGATGCAAGAATAATTTATCCATTTTACTTCATCCATCATTAGGGATTCAAGTTTTTGTTTTTACTATATTTTTACTATAAAGTTTATTTCCATATATTTTTTTTTTATTTTATAAAATACTTTTTATATACAAATGTACATACAAAAAGATACTGATTTATATGAGAATATACCAAGAGGATAATCATGTACAAAAAAGTGCTTCAAATTGTTTGTATGTAACAAGGATATTTTATAAATATATACATACAATTTATATATAAATCAGTGGCGACTCGTAATCATTAACATAAGAAGGGCAGTGAAATACAGAAAAAGTTTACTGATGCACACAATTATTACTATATTTGTGATATTTTTGAGTGATCATATTTTAAAAATATGTAAATGAGGGGGCAAGGAATACCAATCAAAAATATTTCATTAAAAAAGACGTTTGGGTTAAAAATAAGAAGACATCCCTATCAAAATCATTTTTGACTGGATTGCCACTTCAGAAGGAAATTCAAAATTCAAAAGTTGAAAAAGTATTGATTCAAATTTTGTTTAGACTAGGATTCATTTTGGGAGTATTGACTGAATTTCCTTTTGCAATTGAATTTCAACCAAACAACTAAAAACATTATCATATAGTCAAAAGAACTCCGATAAAATGAAAACTGTGATATAAAATGAATCAACTCCAATAAAATGAAATTGTTAGATAAATTCCGTGTAAACTTTATTTCATTCTCCTACAGAACATTGTCAAACAAACTGATCGAGAGATATATTGAGCTTATTTTACACATCCGTTGAAAAATGTGACGTTCGACAAATACTGCGACAGTTTTTATAACTCAATTTACTATTGTGACCATTTTCAGCAACGCAAATTAATTTTTTTTTTGACAGTTCGTGCAATGTAAATTATTTTAAAAAAATATTTTGGTTCTTTGATATAAAAAAAAACCGCAACAATTGATAGTTTCCAAATTTCATAGTTTACGTGGTCTCTGCGACGGAAAAGATAAAGTTAAACCAATTCTTCGCAGTGCCAGAATTTAGTTGCGCCGGAGATTTGTGATTAGTTTGAATTGTCTATAATATTTGTTTAACTTTATGGACTTTGCACATGATACGCGAACTGCGAATTGCGAATTCTTGATATTTCTTTCACTTGAAACGCGAATTGTGAATATTCCATACAAAAACAAATTTAAGGTTAAAAACGAGCGATTTTTTTATTCGCAACAATGTGGATTACGAGTGGATAGCGAATAATGATTGACAGTTCGCGACTAGATATTTCAATTCGCAGAAAAAAAAAATAGTTTATTTTCATAAATTTCATAAAATAATTAATTTTTTTTGATAACATTACGTGTATTAATTAATTTTAAGCATTTTATTTAAGAAATTTATTTAAAAAAAATTAATTAAACATGGAATAATTGATTTGCTCGCAATTCGTAGTTCGCGTATCATGTGCAAAGTCCTTTACTGTTTTACGAATAAGAATTATTAGAAGAAATACCTTGCACAGTTAAATAAGACGCTACTGTAATTATATAAATATAAATAAATAAATATCTCCTTTTCTTATATATCCTTAATAGTAGTCTACTAATGTTTGTGGTATATTTTGTTTGTATTTTTTCCATCTTACTTAAATATTCTTTTTTTTTATATAGTTGAGCTTTTACATATTTATATTGTATTAGATTAAAAGGATTAAAGTAGGAAGTAAAATATATCCTTAAAGTATATACAGTACATATAGTTAATAATATATTTAGAATAACAAATTATAAACAAAAAAGAAAATATTTTTCAAGAATATAAAGGATAATTTTTAATGAATGTTAAATGCTGCGTATCAATTGAAGGATAATCTTAATAATTAAATATATATTACTAATCGTATATATAATATTTAATTATTTAAAAGTATTTTTTTTTTAAAACTTTTTTTTTGATCCGTGAATTACAATTAATTCGACAAATTGTTATTACGCTAATCAAGATATTTGATATTAACCATGAAAGGAAATATTGAAATAAATGAAAGAGATATGAGGGATTAGAAGAATTTCTGTAGTGTAAATTGATCTACAGCGGTTTCAGTATATGTAATTATATTAAAACTAATTTAAATTCAATTGTGATCCTTCAATTTCTTTGTTCATTATTAAAATTGAGATCTTCAAAATAATTGCTTTTATATTTATAAAGAATTTTGAAGATTAAATTTTCATTTCTGAATGAAAATTTAGTATTATATAGTGAAAAAGTTTTTTTTTGGAAAATTGATTTAAAAAATAATTCCTTCAATTTATGTTGCTGGCATATTTAGTATATTTTTCTGGTGAAAGTTTCATATTATTATTTAGTTTATTCCAGAACATTAATTGTAATATGGCAATACTAATTTTGATATTTAGCTTTCTTTAATTCGTTGGTTTAAGTGGTAAGTTCCATACGACAGGACTGTGGCCACAATTAGTGAAACAGTACAATTTTGCAACCAACCACAACCTGTCTTGGCTAAGATAATGATTTTATATTTTCCTCGTGTCATACAAGAACCGTACCATATTCGTCGTGAGTTTCCGATCGCTAAAGTTGTTGAGCTAATAACATTCAAGTGTGTTCTTTCAATATCTGGCTAAGCCTTGGTACTTGCATGTGAAGTGAGTTATAATTTTTCTCTCATTCAGTTGTCCGCAGCTGCAGCATGACTTGTTAAATTGAAGGCCTAATATGGCTGCATGTTCGCCAACTAGCCATTGACTCCTGAATACAGCAGTTGATTTGGTTGTGTCTCTTCGGGATAGTTTTAGTAGCTTGTCTGTTTTATTTCTGTTGTACGACGGTAATTAATTATAAAATTTATGTATAGGGTACATCAAACAATTGCCAAGCACTAAAACATTTTTCTCGCGCAATTAACACAGTGCCAATCATTGGAAAGCTCATTTATTTATTGTTTTAGTTAATATATTTTTGACTACTGTAATTTGAATATAATTTATTTTTGTAGGTATTGCCAAAATTACAAGAAATTTAGTAACAGAGCACCGAATAAACAATATAATAATATGGTCCTATTATTTTCCGAGTCACATTAATTTAAATTTGTGATTTTTCTTAAGGATACTGATTACTGAAGAGTTTACCTTATTAATATTATAAAATAAATAGTTTTCAAAACTTTATAACTTTTGAAAATATGTTAATCTTTCTAAAGATTTTGTCATCATAAAAGTTTCATATTTTCTCGAAAACATACAAAATTTTCATTTAAAATAAAGTATTTATAATTTTTTTTTTTCTAATTTATTCTTTATACAATCAACGAAAATTTTAATTTTCTTTTTGAACTGCAATGTTAGTTCTCTGTCATCATGCCAAAGACTTTATTCAATTATATGCAATTATGTTTCAATTGATATAATGAGAAATATTTTTGCTTGTGATAACAATTTTTGAATATTAAATTATTTATAATAAGATTTTTAATAAGTTTTTAATTTATTTTTAAGCATCAACTAAATTTTATATACATAAAATAAATAATTAAAAATTAAATTTATATAAGAGAATATTAAAAGTTTTAGCTACATTGATGTTAAAAACCAAGAACATGCTAAATACAATCATTGGAAACGATTTAAGAAAAACAAATGTATTTGCAGAAATTTACCAACCACACGACATTATGTATAAATGCATCGAGCTCAAGAGTTTTTCAAAGTAGTTTACTGCTTCTCGCCGCTGTGACTATAAGTTTATTACCACATGAACTTTGCAAATTACTGAAATTAGTGATTTTTTATATTAATTTCCTGTTTGAAAATTGTGAAATTGTAGATCATTCACTTTAACTTGAAGGTATTGAGGCCCTGAGGATGTGTAACAGTGTAACAAGCTGATTTTATTGAAGTGAAAAGCAATTCAAGAAAATGGTTTAAAGAATGCGAAAAGCGTAGTGCTTTTCAAATTCAATTTAGCTAAATTTTGCTAAGTAAATATTGCGAAGTTTTAATGGCATAAGATGGGATTTGTCTGACAAAGAATTTTCTGATATCCAAAAGTGTACAAAATTACAGATTTTGTCTATCGTAATAAATTGTATTCCAAATAAATTTCATATCCGGTATAATTTTATTATAAAAATTTAATTGCAGAGTCTTTTCAGCTTTCTGCTGTGTTTAGCTTCTACTGACCTACAATACTTTCTAAGAGAATTTTTTTTAACGCCAAAATCCATGTTTAAGTAAATATTTTAAGATTTATCTCAAAAGTTGAGAAATTAAGTATTTTTTCGTTACGAATTTCTTTAATATCTATTTAGGGATTATTATTATGCTATTTCTGCACATTGGATTTATTTCGTGGACCCATCTTTTCTACTATCTATTTAGTTTCTTTTTGCCATTCCCAATTGCTAAATTCATCTTTGGTCTTCCAGTATCACTATATGTCCGGTCCATTGCTATTCTTTGGAGCGTTCAATTACATTTGTTTGTTCTCTAATGGTAACATTTCTTGTCCTTGTCCATTGATCGTTGACATAATTTCAGTTTTTCTATGTTCTTAGTCGTTAGGGCAATTAATTACAATCAAATAAAAAAATATAATTTAATTAAATTAGGCCATTAGTGAGTCATATAATAAATAGTTTAAACTTATATACGGCATTTAACCTTACAATTAACGTAATTTTTATTTAGAATAATAATCATAATATTATTTTTCTATATCCATTAACCGAAATTACCATTATGACAATAAAAATCCTTATTTTCATCCATAAAATCATATATGAAATAAAAATATAAAAGAAATTTCTTAGTTTTTCTATATAAAATTTTTATTTTATTTATTTTTTTTCTGGTTTGTTGGTGTCATTTTGATTAATCGAATCTCATTTGCTTCTGTAATATATTTACTATCAACATAATATAAAAAATGGTTATTCTTTTTTGATGGTAACATTATAAAAATTGCTTGGAAAAAAATATTCTACGATATATTCGACAATATAAACGACAAATTGCTGTTGTTATTATCAGAGCTCTAAAATATAATAAAATATGAAAGATTATATTCATAAAGTACCAAAAGATTTATTTTATGTTCTGTGAAAAAGTACAAAAATAAAAAATAAAATGTTGAAAAAAATGTTATACAGTAAAATTCTGGAGGTGAACCGTATTATCTATAGAATTTTCATTCAAAAATAAATCAATATTTTAGGGTTTTTTTTCGTACAAATAATTTTAAAATGAAATTTACAAGGAAATGTCAAAATTAGTGTTGTTAATGCTTCAATTAATTTTAAAGTTAGTTATTAGTAATTCACAAAAATTAATGATTGTAACACTAAAACTTTTAACTTTTGAATTTAAATATTCTTTTACGTCAACTTGAAATTCGTATCGACAAATTGGTGCATATGAACAAGTGTTAATCGATAATTTTTGGTGCATTATGCATTCATGTTATTAAATGTGAATATAAATTAATATATGTCACTGCTCCTAAAAAAGATTTCTATTTTTGTACGCAGAATTTTAATTTTTAACCCTTTTACTGCTCTGGGCACAATTTAGCCGAAGTAAAGTTCAAAAAACTGAAATTCTATAAAATATCAATTATTTTCAATATAATCTTTTTTCCTAAGGTATTTAAGGATATTTTTCATTATTATGATAGTAAGTAGCAAGTACTACATATTTACTCATTTTACTAAGTGCAGTTTATGGTAAAAATCAGTTGTGTAAAAATCTTTGTCTCTTAAAATTAGTAATATTGTCCAAAAAGTTTTGTTTTTTCTATTAAATATAATTAATAAAATATTAATTAATGAGGTAGGTGATCAAATTGTTATAAATTATAACCTAACAAAATGTTGGTACATATTGTCAGACGCGGTAGACACTTTCTTGATGAAGATCGACAAACCTTGAAAATTAGAATGCATCATCGACTAAAATTTAATAATTGCACTCAACTCCAATGTTGTTATTACATAATTTTTAGGAAGCTGCAAACGATGACACTGCCGTAACTGGTCACTACTAAGTGTAGACACATTTTTAAATGTTCATTTAAACTGTGCTGCGGCATTTCGATTTTATTTTTTCATATGAGAAAATTCCGATTCATAGATGGAGCCAAAGTACGCAGTCAATTTTAAAGCAATAGTTCTTTTACTAGAATATTTTTCTTCAAGGAACAAACACCAATAATTGTTTAACGAAAAAAATTAACTAGTTGCTACTTACATAAAAATTATTTTTGTTTATTTAGACGGAGATGAACTAAGAATCATCGAAAGATTGACGTATAGATAATCAATTTAATAAAAACTTTTGAATCTTGTAATCGCACGTAGATTACGATCCATTTCTTTTCTATGCAATAAAAGGAAGCTATTACTACCACTGAATATCACTGGGAACTGCGGCAATATGTTCCACGATAAAATATAAAAAATAATAAAAACAAGAACAAAAAAAACGATGAATAAATGTTTTTAAAGTTGCACACAAAAAAGAAACCGAAATGAAAGGGTTAAAGAAAATGACATGAATTTTTGAAAAAATATTTTTTTGGCTGTTTAAGTTACGGATTTTCTGGGCCCAATTAATATAGAAAAATTTTAATGTAAATATTTAATTTAATATTTATTTTTCTATGTTTAATATTATGTTTTACAGAAATACAAAATATTAAATCATATTTTACCAAAGTCATGATTCCTTAATTTTCTATTAAAATATTACCAATAAATATGCTATTTCATTTTGAGTCATTATGTAAACCTTATATAAATAATTTTGAATTATCATTATACAATCTAAAAAGTAAAAATCTAAAATCTTTTACTTTTATATTGATTACATTTTAATTTATATAAGTATTTTTATTTTTGGGTAAATTTATTCAAAAATCTCTAAAATATTATGGCGATAAATAAATACAAAATTTATTTTTATACCTTTTCGTCTGTCTAACATAAATTTTCAAATTTATATAAATCATAAAATGGAAATTTGTAAGGTAAACTTAAAATTTTGTGTTTTTATTTTCCGATATTATTTTCGTATTAAAACTCATAATTATATAATTAAAATACTTTAAAGAATTATATAAAATAAAGGAAGAAATTTTATAGTCATGAAAATTACCTAAAAGTATGCAATAATTTAAATATTAATTAGAAATAGTAATAAATTTGTTGTGAAATATTTATTATGTAATCAATTAAATATAAATATTTTGAATTTTCCTCAATATTATATAGTATTATAAAGAATGAATTGAATTTATTAAGGGGGTTTTTATTGGTTCAGTTTTTCTTAAATAAAACACTAATTTTATTAGCCATTTCTGATTTATTGTGATTTTATTACATCTAAAATATTATTACCACCATGGTTTCGTTGATTGCCATTAATTCGATTGTCAAAAGTTGTTGCAATAAAAATGGATAAATGACGACATTTACATGACAGTTCTAAAATTGTTTTTTTGTATGCTGAAGGTTTGATTAAAAACTTTATTATTAAAAAAACCTGAAGAAATTTGGTTAGTTGGATTTAAAGATTCGTTGTAACGAATACTATCCCTTACGCATTTCATCATTATTAAAGAACTGTTGAATTACCAGTTTTTCATCATTGCATATAATGAACTTAATCAATTTAGCTGGACTTATTTCGCCTGATTCTTCCAAGTTATCCAAGAAATAATTGTTCAAAATCCTCAATTTTTCTTTGTTGGATAGAAGGAACAGTGGCACAGAAAATGCGTCACTGAATCCTGCATCTACGGCACAGCAAATGCTTTCTGAGAATTGGATGTCGCGTGTAGCAACTGTTTGTTGTTTGTTCATTTTTAAGAAAACCTTTGTCTTTGTAGGATTAACAACTGTTCTGTAATATAAATCTAGAAGATTACATCGCTTAGGTGAAATACTCATTAATTTTTTAATATATGTCATGGGATATGTTAATTTGTTGCTAAGGTATAATCTGTAGCCCCTTTTCTTACCAGCTTATCATCTTTTTCATAAATAAAATAATCCAAAGGAATTAATTCGCTTGACCATTTTTTATATTTTACAGAATAAAAAATTTGGGTTACATTTACAAGTAGCTTCTTTACAAAGTAATTTATGACTAAAATTGCTATAGTTTTTACATGATGTTAAAAAATATTTCTATATGGCATCTCCATTATATTAAATTAAAGAACAAAATGTATTAAAATCTCATTAGCCCTAAAGATTAATAAATTTATTGTAAAAAGTTTAAAATGATTTATTTCCGGAAAACAAAAAGAAGAAGAAATTGAAAAGCAAAAAAGGAAACAGTTTTTTTTAAAAAAAGGAATATTCAAATACCATAATTTAAATATAATTATATTAAAAAAAACACTTTATTTCTTCCTTATATTGCCTTTTTTTTTAAATGACGTACATATTTTATCAAATTTCTTTCAACCGGTCAGTTGTAAGGATCAAATTATACATATAACCGGAATATGACATACTTTCAAGGATATCGAAAATATATTTTATTCTTTTATATTTTGTCGAATAATAAAAAGTTGCATGCAAGAAAAAAGAGATTTTATGAAGAAATATAAAAAATATATAATTTATTTTATTGGAAAAATATTATTGTTAAAAAAAAGGATATATAATCAAGGAATATATTTTTTTAGGATTCCTTTTAGCAAAAAAAAGGTTTTTAACATTTCAAATTTCAATACACCAAAATTAGATTTTTCAAATTAAAATTTTCTCTTATTTCCAAAAGAAAAATGAGATTTTTTGTTGATATTACATTATTTTAAGATAAAAATGTTGTTTTCTAAAAATTAATTAGAAAAACTTTAAAAATTAATTAATAATTATTTTAAATACAAATTTCATTGTGAAAAACAGAATGTTGCGTTCGCGCGGTTGTACATTTTAAAGCATCGCGTTAAAATTCAAATCTTACATGATTTGAAATTTATTACGATGTTCTTAAATGTCGCGTGCGTTTGTATTGAAATTTATGCGTGATAAATTGAATTTATTTTATAGATTTTCCAAGTTCTCTTGGAAATTTTAGCCAACATTTTTACCTTAGAAACAATTTTTGTTTAATCGTTTTTTTAATTACAATTTGAGAGCAACAATTTTTATTTACCGTAGAAAACCTCGTATGCCGATGCCCTGCGTTACATAATAAAAGCAGGTAACTTTAAGGTTAACTCATTCGTTAGAGCAGTCGCATGGGTTGATGTATACGGGGGGAACACGGGTTAATAGGTTCAATTGCGTAACAAACTATCACTAATTTCAAAACAACCAACAAACCATTCACATTTTTCATGTTTTCAAAATAATTTTAATAGAAAACTCCACAAAAACAAAAATAAATAAATAAGATGTCAAAAACAGGTGGCAAACGTTTGTTAACGCTACTAGATCTACATAATGCGTACATGCTTTTGAAAACACTTACATTTAAAGTTGTTCCATATATTTCCATATGTTCAAATCAATTTGTTAACGCTTTACGCGCTTACGCACTCGTCTGAAAACATATTTTGAAAATATTATTTATAATTTTATATTTTTTTTCATAAAAATAAGGTCACTAAAATAATCTGAAATAGACCACAGAATTAAATAACCTCAATAACCAAATTTTTAAATAAATTTTTCTTAAACTTATTCATTAAAATATAAAACATTTTCAAAACATAATTTTATATTTCTATGTTGTTTATAGTACAAAACAACATAGAAATATAAAATTATTATAAAAAGATTTTTAAGGACATTTTTATGTTATGGTTTTGTAGACTTAATTTTTATTCCTTTCATTGTTAAAAAAAAAACTATCTTTGAATAACCTAAAAATTTCCATTTATTAAATTTAAATAAAAAAAATTTATTATCTAATTGTATAACATAATTGGAATATTTAATTTATATAAAGAAAATTTTGTAATTAAAGTTTTGAAGTGATTTTAAAATTCAGATCAACAGGCCAGAAAAGTCAACATCATTTACACACCAAAAAAAATTAATATAAGAAATAAATTTGCATATTAAAACAACTAAAAACAAAAAGTTTAAAAATATAAAATAAAACTTTGAAATGTAAAAATGGTTTTTATCCTTTTCAAAAGATTTCCCAATTGACCGCAAGATGGAAATAGAAATAATAATTAGAATACAAATATAACTTTGAAAAAATAAAAATAAAAATATTAATTTGTGTTTTTATTGACCACGTCCTTTCAAAATAAATTGAAAAGAAATTTGTATAATCATCAGGACAAAACTCATCAATTATGAAAAAAAGTCTTGCGGTAAATAATCTTAGAACTCGGGTTATAATATTTGAGGAAAACAGACGAACAATATAAGTTATAATATTAGATCTAGTATTGGAGTCATTCTTGGTCACTAGACCATCTACGTACTCTTGAATTGGCATCAATATCTTTAATTCATCTGTAAACAGAACTGGTTGTCCATTGTTGAGTAAAATTTTGGTGTTGTTGAACGTGTTTGTAGTCGAATTTATTGATATCATCATAATGAACAAATTACATTAAAAATGAAATATAATCAGGACCATTTCAGTATAGGTGAGATGATTACGTGTGTTGCGCAACATTAAAAGATTTTAAATTAAAATAATTTGTGTCTTACTAATCTGCACTCTCTTCAAAGCCTAAAACCAGGCTTTTATAATAACTATTTTTATTCTTACAGTCTTTAATGTTTCAAATCCAATCATTGCAATAGATTGGAAAAAATAATGTACCAGAAATTGAAAATTAGAATAATTTTATATTCAATCCTGTGAAAATGTAGTACTAGTTTTTGAAACTGGTCTTTCTACTAGTCTATGTCCTTTAAAGTCCCACCTGAACAAGATCGGAAAGTTTGACAAGTTTTATTGTCGATTCTGTTCAGCTATGGCGTACATTATCTGCAATTGCGAGGTTATAGCCCGGAAAAGGCTGACCCAATTGGGTCAGAGATTTATAAGTTCTCTCGATATAAAAGGTATAAGATTCTGGGCTTTTATAGAAGTCTGTATATGTATATGAACTGACCAAAACTTTAGTATGGTAGGCACAATAGATCTCGTTATGTCGCGAAGCAGGGAGCCGGAGTTTGAACATTGACATTAACGACCCAATACTAATATTTAATGATTATTTAAGATTTTGAAAATTGTTTAGTTCAAAATCAATAATCATCTCATTTATATCATTGTATAATAAATAATTAAATTATCCTTTAAACAAATAAATTTCAAATTTATTTTATAAATTACCTGTAAATACAATTCTAAATATTAGCTTGATAAATATATATTAAAAACATATTTATTTTAAACTTATTTTTATATATAATTGAATTAATTTCCTAGTCTTGACATATTAATGGACGTACTCTTTTAAAGCCCTTTCACAAAATATCAATCGGTTGAACAACTTTTCATTCATTTTTTCATTTTTTTCATATGTCAAAAAATCGTGTATTGTGAAAGTAAAAAATTGACAGATGACAAAATTGACAGTATGCGATGTATCGAATTAAAAACTCCGATTGATTCCATTTTTCATACAACATTTTGACACATCGAATGAAAAATTGTATACAACCGATTGATATATGTGAAAGGACTTTAAGAAGCTACTTGTGTCAATGATGAACATAAAATATTTATAAGCTAAATTTAATGATTACATAAATGTCAGCATACACAGTACTGCAAGTGTATATTTTGAATAGACAACAATCGCTTCTTTTGACATTTGTCATTGCTACCCTCCATTTAATAATTCCGCCACTGGCGTTTAATAGAATTTATTTCCATCTTTAAGTGTTTTTATTTTATTATCGTTGAATATAAATTCAATATTTAAAAAAAAATATAAATACATAAATTTTATTTTATAAATAATCGATTTTTATATCAAATTTTATTATTTATTTGTTCGAAAAAAAAAAAACATTTATTATTGTTATTTATATCAAATAAAATTGACATTTTTTTTTTGTATGTCAAAAGAAAATATAATCAGCTTTTGTTATTTTGACAGGTTACAAGAATTTATAAAGTTTAAATATTATTTAATGTAATAATTTATATGTAAAATATTGTTAAGGAAGAAGATTAAAAGGATTTTTTATTTATTTTATATATTTAGGTAATCAAGGATTTTGTGAATAAAATCAAAATTTCTATATTTAGTTACAGTGTAGTTAAGTGAAATTACAATTATCACTAAAATATATTTATTTTGTAGCTGTCATTTTTATAATGTTATGTCATTTTTTAGATGATTTAACATTTATTATAATATTTTCTTTATTTAAATAATTTTTCAATACATATTTATAAATAGTTTTATTATCGTTAAATAGTGTTTTAGTTATTCGGAATTTCATTGTGACAATTATTATATCTTATAAATTGATATTTAGACATTTATTAATACTTGATATTTTATGTTATTTTATTCTTTCTTCTATTACAATTTAAGTCCTAAAGTTGCTAGATGGAAGCGGTTACTTTTTCGACATTGATGTATAAAAAATGAGGACAAAACTTTTAGTAGAAATGAAAATATAATTTAATATTCGAAAAAACGACTTACACCATTATTACAAATTTCACCCATAGAGTACAAATATACAATTTTCAGATTAAATTAGTCGTTTTTCAAAATATTTTAATCATTTTTCAAAATTTTTGAATCGTTTTCCAAATAGAATTAATCGGTGTTCAAATAGAAATACTTTGAAAACTATTAAACATTGTTGAAAACTGTTTAATTTTATTTGAAAAATGATTAAAAAATTTTGAAAAATTATTAATTTAATTTGAAAAATGTTGAATTCAATTTGAAAATGGTATACTATATCAGAACATGCAGGTTTTTACGATTTATCTAGTAGTGTTACTGGGCAAATTGTAAAATGTAATTTTAAAATTTAAACCACAGAACTCTTTAAGTATTTTGCACTCCTCCACTAACGAATTTTAAAATAACCTAAAAGCCATTTGGCGATTTTTATGGTACCCGATATATGCATCACTTTGAGTAAGATCTATAAATATTATTCTTGACTGTGAATTTTATTGACAAATGAAACAAATTTGTAATGTTTAATTCATTTTATATTAATTTTATCTACCGAAAATTCTAGGCTTAATAGTAACTTACAATAATAAAGTATAAATTTAATACAAAAAGAATTAATTTTAACAATATAAAAATTACTAAAAAAAATACTTAACGAAAGATTTAATTAGTTTTGTAGTAAAAAATTACTTATACAAAAGTTTACAATTTCGTTTGATTTGAATTTAAATTACAGCAAATTTTGTAAAAAAATGATATTTTTTCAAATATAATTATACACTTCGTGACAGGTTCGGCAGTTCATAGTTAGTTATTTGCTATGAATAGTAAGATAAAATATGCTCTAAACTCTAGAGCTATAATAATCCATTTAAGTTATTAAAAACACTTTACAAATATCGACAATCCAATTTATTTGCAATTGTATCTCTAACAAACGGTATGAAAGTATTTTTCACCGATTTTGTAAAGATTCTAAGCATAACAAGTGATAAGACAAAAATGGAGTAGTGTTAAATTGCCAAATATAAACCTAGAAAAACTCCTTGAACCTTTTAAAGTTTGTTGATATGAATACCAAACACAGCATTTTTAATGTAAACCTATCACGGAAATCTTTTGTATTTTTTTTTATGAAAGGAACCATTTTTAAAGCCTTGGATATAAAATAATCAATATAATTATTAAAAACATTTTATTATCATAAACATGACCCAATATCTTTTTCTAATTCATTACTAGTTTAAAATAACCATTAATTAATAACCATTAATTAATAACAGCTTTATTGAAAATTGTATAAGCTTGTATTTTCAATAGTTTAAGAGTAAATCGTTTAAGGTTATAATCACTGGAAACACATTATCATCAACGTATCATCAATAAAACTGCTGACAATAAAAAAACTCATTAAGTTAAAAAATAAAAAATGTTCGACTAACCTGACAGCCTTGAGGTACACCAGAACTATCTAAAATAGAATCACAATTTCAATTCTGTTGTGTCTATGATTCAATCCATTTTAAAAGTATTTAGTGAAAACCATACAAATAAAAATTAGCAATTAGAAGTTTGTGATTAACACTTTAGTGAATTCGGTATAGTAATATAGAAATGTGTAATTATAGAGTCCTTTTCAAAATAATTTATATTTTCAAAGTTCGATTTCCTGTTAAATAGTGAATTGATTGAGAATCAATATAATTTTTTTTAAAAAAACCTTTAAATTTTATATGTATTTCTTGAAAGCATAAAAATATGCTAAAGAATTTTTATATTATCAATTTTTTATACTTCGTATCAAAGTCTTATAACTTTAGAGTATATTTAATAATATTATTGCCTCTTATCGTTAAATTGTAAAGGAATTCGATACAAAAAAAAAAGAAGATAATGTTCTTTGAAGATATATGGACTAACATTCTAAGAATATGGACTATTGAACCTTAGAGTGTTTGTGTATATCTTTAGAAATAATTTTTTTGAAAAAGTTTTTGATATATACTTGATATTTTGATATTAGTATTTACTTAGAATTTTCTAACTTAAAAATATTATATTATTTTTTTATTGTAATTTGATAGTAAAGTAAAATTTACGAAATTGGTATTAAAGACCAAACTTGATTAAAGGAGGTAAATTTATTTTTGTTAAGATTTATTTAATCAACAAAATATATTTTCGGTAAAATATAGTTTAAATATAGTTCAAATAGGTTCATAGACTAAATGGATATAGACAAAATTTACTTCATAAATTCCAAACCAACTTAGTACCAAAGTAAATTGATATTTATGCTTCATTTTGTTTGTTGAGTTATTATTAAGTAAAGTTTTCTTTCTTCGTTAAATTACAAAAGAAATTTTTCTTTAAATTGAAAGAAAAATAAAAAAAAAAAAATAATTAATGAAGGATTAAAAGAAAACTTTGGTTAATGAAAATTACTTTTTTATTTTTTATTTTTCATTCTTTATCTACTGGGAAAAATATTGTATATATACAAAATGACAATCTTTTAAGTCAGATTATTTTATATTAATGAGAACTTTTTTATATAAATTATTTTAAATAAATTTATCTAATAGATAAGAAAAATACAAACAATAAATATATAAAGTCCAAATAAAAAAAAATGTGAAATTCGATATTTTCTTTATATTTTTTGTAAATTAAAACTGCAAAAAGGTTTTCTAATCTATATTTTACTGATAAATTAATACAGGAAAATTTAATTTTCTTTAAGACAATATCGTTGAGGTCATTTTGTTAAGTGATATTTTATTTAGAGTTACTGATAGAAATGTGATACTATAGTAAGGTTAAATTTGGTGTTTTTCTTTGAGGCAATTTCCAGAATAGATTGATAAAATTCTCAGATCCTATTCGATTTAGCAACACGATTTAGCTATAGAAGTAGTGATGAACTGTTGGTGATACTTATCGATCATAATGTAATTATAGTAAAACGTAAAACTAATAAACCTTTACTTGCGGCGTGATTAGTGCTTACCCAAATATCCACTGTCCCTCAATGAATTTTAGTTGACTGAAACACTGGGAATGCTATTTTATGAGAAATCTGTGGAAGGCAGGTAAAATTAAGTTTGGCCAGTCTGATTTCATTCACAAGAGAAGTAGGATGAGTCGATGTGCTTGCTATAGATGGAAGTAGACTTCGAATAGGGGTCTAACTGGTTCAAGTGATCTTCGTACGTGGCGGCCTGCAACCAAATTTTTAATTCAATCGTAGTAACATTAGTAAAAAATAGTATTGCTTAACAAATTGAAAATTGAATAACAAAGTGATATGGCCTATAAAGTTACCTGTCACCAGTCGGTTCTTTGTTGTCTATATATTGTCCTTTATTCTAGTGGCTCTTTTTTATATATTGTCCCATTTTCCAAATATTTCTTTACCATTACTTTATCAACAACAACAAAAATTATTATTCTGTTGATTACAAAATAATAATTTTCTTAATAAACCTGCAAGTAAATATAAATTTTATTTTGTATTATTTTGTTTATTATTTACACAATTCTTCAGTTCAGTTAAAATTTTACCAATGAACTTTAATAAGAAAAATGCAAATAAAAATGAATCAAAAATAAAAAACAGACTAGAATTTTTATAAAAATAATTTCCACAAAAATTCAAATGATTGGATCGATATAAAAAAAAGATATGGAAATTATGATAATTCTGGTTTTACTTTTCTTTTTTTTCTATTAGAAAACTTTAAGAAAATTTCTATGAAAATTTCAATGAAAATTTTCTTATGTAAAATACAATATAAGAAAAGTTTTATCCTTTGTATTTTTTTTTTGTTTGGTATATAATTTTCTGTATGATTGTGATACCTTCAATTGAGAAAATTGTAGAATTTTCACCCTTGCAATAAATACATATAATTTTGTCTGTGAGAAATATAATACAAAGAGTTTATCAGTACATACAAAACATAAAAAAAAAAACATTTTTACTTCGATTTATTTTGCATAAAATATGTATAAAAATTGATTTTTTTTAGCAAATATTGAACATAAAATAAGCAATTTTATTTGAAGAAGATTATTTGATCGGTTTTTATGATTTTTAAAATAAACAAAATCAAAATCAATACAAAATTTTAAATTGAAATTTTGTGTATTTGAATTAGAAAAACTTGTCAAGGAAAAACTTTTTGTATTTGAACTGCAATTTAAAATATTTTGTGACCCATTTTAAAATTATCTGTACAGTTTTTAATTTTTTTTCTCTATAAACTGTAAACAAACTCTTTATATCGTTATAAAATAATTTTCCTATATCTAAAAAATAATATTATAAAATATTTAATATTTCGATGTCCCCAGTCCATACTATTCCAAGTCAAACTACGACATATTTTGTCATTGTTCCACTTTTTAATTAATGGCGGATTTTACAGTGGAAGTTTAAGCCTTTGCCACAGCTTAAGCTTCGGTTTAACGTATTTTTGTAGTTTTTCAGATTTTTAACTTAAGCCGCAGATAGGTATAGCTTAAGCTTCACTTTTGAACAAACTTAAGCTTAAGCTATACAATCGAATCGGTTTAATTAATCTTAAGCTTTCAATGTAAAATCCGCCACATTGATTACAAAAGAATACGCCATTGTTGACTTGCAACCTCTTTCAATCTCTTTAAAACTTAATATTCCAGTATTCTGTCTTGAGTTGGAAATGATGCACGCTATCATTGTATCTCAGTCTGATGAAAATTACCAAGTAACTTGTGCTAAATCAAGTTAGAATACAATGATTTCAGTTTGAAATATGTTAACTTACTTTTTTTTATTATAATTAATTAATTTGTTAATGATTATGTAATATTTTAATTTCAAACGATGGCGAAATAAATGATCTTACTAATAAATACAAATTTTTCACTCACATTGAACTTAAGGACTGAACTAAAACAGTATTTATTTGCTCACCTAAAAAGTGGTCATTTTAAGTTAGAATAGTATGAACCCGGAACATCGATTTATATATGTAATAATTATGATTTGAAAAATGTCGTGGTTTTTTATTATTATATTCCTTAGAAAAATCATTGGCAACGTGTGATTGTAAATTAAAGCAAAATTTTTATTTTTGATTACAATGTGATGTGTTTGGTATATAATATAAAAATGTGGGAAATAACATATAAAATCGGTTAAAAATAGCAAACTAAGAGGAAACCCTTGATCCATTGATTATCTCGATAATAGGATCAAAGGAATTATTGTGTTAAAATATATAAAATCACATAAAGGATTTTTATTGTAATTTGTATTTTATTCCATTATTTGCGTAAACGCGCTTTAAAATTAAATTAAAGTATACGTATATATAAAAATTGTTGTGTGAATCAATCATAAAGGATAATTCTTTATATAATTAGAGATTTTTTTAAATAGATAATTTTGTTAGGGATTGGAAATTTAATAATAAAATATATAATTTTACAGACAACAAAGGATTTAGATTAAATTATGTTTTTGAATATTTGATTTTTTAATTTTTGCTATAAATATATTTTTAATTATGGCGCTTTAATGTTTTAATTTCGTGATTTTTCTGAGAAATTGCGATTTTGGTTATTATTTAGATAAGATTTAGGTAAATTCTTTGATCTCCACCATATGAAAATATTACCTAATTTAATATTATTTATTGTGGTATTCGAATACGCATCTTTACAAGATTTGTGATGTCTTGTTTAAGTTTATGGTTCCTTTACGAATTTACTTGACCTCTTCTAGGCAATAGCTTCTTATTCCAAAATTACATCTTTCTCAGAGATTCAACCTTTTTCTTTGATATTTAAATATATTTTTCAATATCGTGTTGTGACGAAACTATAATTATTGTACGAAACTTGGATTTCCTCAGTAGAGTATACTTTATTCAAAAAAAATATAAAATATTTTCCTGACGAATAGCCACTAGAGATTTATTTAAACATTTAAATTTTAAGTTTTTTTGGACATAAAGAGTAGAATTGCTCTAATAAATGGCTTCTGGATTTGATTTTACTACAGAAAAGATGACGGTCGATTGAAAGTTGTCTGTTTCTGGTATTTTGTATACAGTTTTCGGTGGTTTCTTCATACTCATCATACATATTCGCAATCAATTTGTATAATAGCTTAATGATTCAGTTAATAGCGATATTTTCATAGTAAGTAGTTTAGTTACACAAATCTCAATTTTTGATACATGCTTTACAAGTTATTGATTATGCATACATTTACGTTCATCTATAACATTTGTTTTCGAAATTATTGTTGAAGATTTACCATGATGTAATTGGCAGCTGTGTAAAATACACACATTTTTACCTAACCAATTGCAATGGTGACAATTGTCGGTAACAGTGTACTAGTTTTTTTTACTGTATTGAAACAAGGCTTTGATAAAAATACGTATTTGACGTGTTACTAAAAATGTAGTAGAACATTTTTTTTTTTTAAATTAAGAAGTAGCATTTAAGTAACATCAATTTCACAAGAAAGTAAAGAAACGACACAACTTTGAAAAGTTCCCTCCAACTCGTACAATTTAATTTTATATTTAAGGTCAATGTCAATGCTTGTTGACGGAGACAGTGATGGTGGCACTGTGATTTCATCTTTACAATTTTCAATTACTATAATTTCTTTATATACGAGTATTGTGTTAAATAATTCTGGGTCATGATAGCAAAGTGTTTTTCTGAAAATTTGTAAAACTTAAATATAAATAAAGAAAATCTTAAGAAACAAACAACTTTAATAACTTTATATACTTCTTGTAAATAATTTGTAATATTAAAAATCCTTTTCAAATTCATATTTTCTATAAATTTTTTGTTTGTTTTCATTATCTTCATTTCGAAGAATGATTATATTTTTCTATTTCAATTTTTGAATAAAATATTTTACCTTCTGGAAGTGATTTATCTTTTGACAAACTTTTAAAACAATCACATTTGTGTATACATTATTAAAGTGTTCAAACAGACATAAATACTCAACGAAGATTGCAGTTTCTGTCAGTGTTCTTTAATGTACTAGGAGTGAACACTCTATATTTTAAAATTAGTAACTCGTCAAAACTATATGACATAATTCTACTACCTATAATATTATAGAGTAGATGTCAAAAGTAAACTTGTAAAAAGTTTTTGTGTTTGTCGACTCTATCAATTACTCTTCAGAATAAAAAAAAACATAATAAGTGACTGATGATAATATTTTTATGGTGCAACATATAAAATTTATGCTATAGGGAAAATTTATAAATACAAAAAAAAAACATAAAAACGTTAAAACTAATTGAAGACAAGTTTTTGAAATTTGTCATTTTGCAATGACAATTTTCATAATATAGACAATCAAATTAAATCTTTAGGATTAAATTATATTATTAATTTTTGTCAAATATCTCTTATTATGGTATAGAAAATTGTTATAGAGTCAGGCCCGCTTTCAATAATGTATGCGCCCTACTTAGGCTAAAAAAAGTTTGAAACGATTCTGAATTTCTAAACGAACTTTAAATTGTAAAATGATAACATTCCAAAATTTTAAAACTGAGGGGCGGTGGCGTAGTAGCAGTGTGCTATGATGCAATGCGTTAGTTTATGGGTTCAGGGATGTATCTGTAAGTTTACTCAGCTATAAATAAATGTTTTCTTGTTCTATAATATTAAAAGCCATTTGCTTGTTGCAATTAAAAGATTCGTCAATTTAAAGAAACTTATGTGGTTCGGAATCCATATAAGTAGGTCATAAATAAAAAGGTCATGAAAATTCTATTATTGAGTATAACCAACCTTTTTTTATTTCAAATAAATAACTATAAACAAATCATCATAACTTTGTTTTTTAGGCGCACTAGGATCGATGAATTTTGTAGGCCATTTATCCAAGTGCATAATTAGGGTGTGTATACATCATAAAAATGAAAAATTAATTTTAAATTAATTAATTAAATATTTTTAAAGATCCTAAAACTTGCTAATCCAACGGTTACGGTCTGTTCGTTGATAACAGGCGATAATCCGTGAGAGGTCGAAAATTGTTTGCTAGTAATGAATTAATTGTGGATTATTAATATAAACTTAACTACAAACCCGAAGGACTTTGCTAGAAAATTCAAAGAAATTTAATCAAATGATCTTGGAGGCAATCTTTTTTACAAAACGACAATTTTTTTATCAATTTTTATTATTACAAAACAACAAGTTTGGATAATTTTTTACCCTTTGTTGGATTGTAAATGACTCCAGGCCTAAAAAATTTATATAGCTTATACTTGATATCTCTCAAAAAAAAATTCTATGGCATGTGGCATTAAATTTGTTTCATTGTAGAAATTTTGCAATATAACTGTTGAAATTACCGACCTTTCTTTATAATAATTTATTTAAGAAAAGAAATAATTTTGGTTTTAATCAGCAACATGAATTTTTTAAATGGTTTCAAATTAATGTATTGATTGATTTTAGCGGCGAACCGCTGGGGTACATAAACTTAGGCTAGAATTAGGATAATTGTACCCCTCGCAACCTTCATTTTATACATGGAGTAGTGGTTAGCTAAGTTAACAATTCTTTTTTCGGAACCAGTTATTTGATTTACAACCCAAATCCACTGCTTCATGCAGTTCATTCATTCAGTAGGAACCAAAACCTCTGCGTCACAGGTTCATGAGACTGCAGTGACACAAAAAGTTTTCAATCTACAGTTTTTATTTATTTTATGATTTTATTTTGGATAGTGTTATACAAAGACTTAAATCA
Organism: Rhamphomyia laevipes; assembly: GCA_963920725.1. Taxonomy (NCBI): domain Eukaryota; kingdom Metazoa; phylum Arthropoda; class Insecta; order Diptera; family Empididae; genus Rhamphomyia; species Rhamphomyia laevipes. The sequence continues at coordinate 51,091,929 of OY987257.1, forward strand.
ATTCAAATATTATTTAGAATAGAAATTTAAGGAATGGTAATTGACATTTTGATTGCAGCTGTGGTTAGTATGAGTTTTTTTTTTTAATATTTTTGGTAATACAATCATAAAATTATTTAGTACTTTTAGTCTATAAATTTTAAAAATTACAAAATCATAAAAAACACTCTTATCCAGTTTTTACATAAAATCATTACAGTATATAAAATGAAAAAGGCAATTTTTCAAAATTAATTTTATATTTATAGAAAGTTTATACCAAAAATGAGTTTAAAAGATAAACGATTATTATATGTACGTGATGTATTACATTATAATAATATTTTTTTTATTATGAAATATTAGGGTAGGCTAATCAAACCTAGCCCTTTAAAACGAACTGCCTCTGCTATAAAATATGACAAATAAAATGAAATTTGTATTTTGAATTTATTTAATGATCTTTTCTGAGATATTTGTAATTTTGCTGTGGTTTTTATTATGCTTTTTTCTTTGTTGAATTACCCTAAAAGAAAAATATGTCTAACTTAGCTTATGATATTAGTCTTGACTATCGCACTAATTATTCCATTATAATTATAATTTAGAGCAGGTTGAGACCCGATATGTATGGTTAGATTAGGTTGGCGTCCTTTGAGAACTTATAGATCACCGAGGGTCCGTAGCGTGGCTGCTAGCTGGAGAGTTATGAATTAAGATGCGTCTTGCGTATTCTTCGAGTTGTCTGAAATGAATTGCGTGCTAATCGCGAAATTAAGAATCATCCAGATAATGATTCTTGAAATCTCCTTGAGTTTAGAGAAGAACATACCGATATGTTTACAGAGTTATACATATACTCGATATGTGTACCTCTGAATAAGTATGAGCAATCAAACCTGAAACGTAATTACAAAATCATGTTTATCTTAGGTAACGTCTGGTTAAGATATTAATTAATTCATAAGATTGGAAAAACCTATAGGGCCGTGTTAAATACAAAGTTAATGTGCTGTAATATTTACCCATCCCACCTCTTTATTTAACGCGATTAGGTTGGCATCACGCTTCATTTCACCGCCTCGAACATATTAATTAGAAAGTTGCATTTCAAATGTCGTAATCTTCTTTATTGCACTGTAGGACAATGACAATGATTACCTCTGCAGAGGAAAATGGAGGGATAGTATATAACAATATATAAATCTGGTATTTCCTTTAATCATTGCTAGTATAATACCTGTTGTCTTAGCATCCGGATTGTTCGGGAATTATTGGGTAAAGTTCCAGGAAATTTTCAGTGTCCCTGCCTCTAGCCAGATCTTCTGCAATCTCATTTGCTTATATCAAACTATGACGTTGTTCAGATATTCAATTCTAATGGAATCATGTGTAACATTTTAATTCAAATCGAAATAAGATGGTATCATTTCTAATTAATTTTCCAAATTATGCAGACCCTTAATTCATCAATTTCAATTAGATCACTTACTCTTGTTTAATATTTATTATATATATTTATAATTTTATAATAATTAAAGAACAAAATTTATTTTACGGAAAAAATATATTTAATTTAATTTTTCTTTAATTTATTTAACATTGACAAAATTTCCCATAAATTTTATGTCACACAATTTTCTGAATCAACCGAAACATTAAATATGGTAACATATTTTAATATATTTATACTACGAATTATATAAATCTGTTAACCATTTTCTTAATTAAATATTATGTTAAACATAATTCTTAACTAATATTTTTATTTATTTTATTAATTAACCTTTTTTTTTATGTATAATTACAATCTAAAAACAATAATAATTATTCAAAACATCCTAAATAATATTAGATTAAATTCAATAAAAATTATGTATATAATATGCGGTAAATAAAATCAATTTCATTGAAAACATTCATAAAAAAAAAAATGTTTTATTTATTTATTTATAGAAATGGTTCATAAGTTTGTAGATTTTAATATATGAAATTCTCTCACGTATAAATCAACAATAAAAATTATTCTGAAATTACGATCATTACAAGGAGTTCTATATACATTTTATGTAATACGGATCAGTCAATCACATTTATAAAATTTTTGTCCTTTTTAAATATATATATATGTATATATATAAAGCTTAAAAGAAAACAGAAAATTTTATGCAGTTAATATCCTTTTGTACTGTACACGTATGTATTTTATGTCCATCCATTTTATTATGGACGGTTCATTATTATTTAAAAGGAAAACAAAAAACAAAAAAGATTTGGCTATTAAGATATAATACGAGATGTATACAATTTAGACTATTCAGCAAATTTTCTATATTTTTGTTGAAAATGTTAAATTTTACTTAGAAATCTTAAATTTCACTCAATTTTCTTTTTAAAGTGTTTGATAATGCTGTTCCATTTTTGGTAACATTTTTTAGTTTCTTGAGAAATAGGTAACATTAAAATACTGATTTATATTAACCTTTGATTTAGAAGTGTCAATTAATATCAATATCGAATTCTTGCAAATTACTTGATGACAACATTTAGCCTGTAACGATAAAGGTTTTTTTTATTCTACTAGGAAATTAGGATTCTTAAGTACTCGTAATTGAAGTACTAATTTTGTTAGTACTACTACTGGAATTGCTGCATACATGCTGTACTCGTCTCTATTCATAAATAAATTAATTACGATACCAACGATTAATTTTCACTATCAGAATATTGCCACCATTGCCACCGAATAGAAAAATCTTAAATATTTATTATTTAAACACCTAAAAGTATGCAAATTAATTTCATATATATATAACTCCCTTGAAATCGGCAATAAATTATTTTTAACAATAAAAATTTGTGTTTTTTTTGACAGTTACTATTATAGATAATAAGACAAGAGTGAAAAATGATATACATATATAAAATATTAAATTTTCATTTTGAATTTTCCAAATTTTAATCTGGGCGTTTTTTTTTATATTTAATATTATATTATAACCCCTCAAACAAGCTCGACGCGACGGATACCACGGAGACGGATTCAAATGTCGAAAAAAAGTTAAAATGTATAGGAATATATGAAAGTGACAAACTCACGACGGACGCAACACGCAAAAGTTAAATCGATTTCAACTTTCGACGGACACGACGGATAGAAAATAGTTACTTTTCAAAATTTTGAATTAAAATAAATTTAGTTGACATTCCAAAAAATTTTTGAGTGAATTATTAGTATGAAAAATTAATTTAAAATATAAGTAGATAGTTTTGTTTACAAAAAAAAAAATGTTTATAAACTGTCATTGAAGAAATGTAGTCCGTGTCAACCGTCGAGTTTGCTCCATCGAAAATTCTTATGTGTTTCTTGTCCGTCCTTCGCGTCCGTCTTCAGTCAAGCTTGTTTGAACCATAAGACTTAAAACACCTTTGGGAATATAATCAAATAATTCATAAAAATAATTTCATAAAAAAATATAAATAAAAAATAATTTATTTATATTTAAAATTTAAACATTTTCCTTAATAAAAACTGCGATCCCTAGATAATCTAATTTTATTGTACGTGGTCTGATTTTATAAAAAAAATACATCTGAAATTTTGATCCATATATAAAAACTATAATAAAATTATGGGTCATTTTGAAAGTTTCTAATTTTGTAACGCCTAAGGATATGCAAATTTTTATTAAAAATTATTTTATTGAATTTGGTTAACTTTATAGGTCCTGTCTCTGTGATTATTTATATTTATATGTCTATATTGTGTGTAGTTAACCCAAAAACACACAAATTATTCGAATTATATATAAAATTGTATTCATATTACATAACTTTACTGAATCTACTGAATTTATTAAACCTGTACGTCTTTCAAATAAAAATCATATATTTTACCTGTTTAAAAATAATATCCAAAAAAATTTCCAATCTTCTTTCGATCATCAAATTATAATAATAAAAAAAAAGGCTCACAAAGATAAATCGGAAAAATCTTTATAGAAATGAATCAATGAAATAGTTAAGTTTTTTTTGTTAAAAAAAAATTTCTCACACAACTTAATTCAAGGTAACAACATAAAAAAATATATGTTAAACAAACCAGCAGCATATAAATATATCTATATGTTGTAATATTTTATGTAGGAATTTATAAGGATTTAATGCCTAGTTGCGTGCCATGCTTGAAAATCGGTGAATTTGATTTTTATCTTAATAATATGTTTTTTTATATTTAGTTTTGTAGAGTTTCAGGTATGTACAAATTTTCATTTTCAGATTATGTGGTGGATCCTTTTTTAGGTTTCTCTTTCTGGGTATTGTGTCAGTAATAATAATAATCATCAATGTAAATTTTATATATTTTTATTCAAAATTATAGGGTGGTTTTTTTTTTTTTGTTATATGATGGCTTTTCTTCCGTTTTGTGAAAATCAGAAGAAAATATTTTTTTATTGTTGTGGGTTAGGGTAAGTTTTTTTGGTTGTGATCAAACCGCGGGTATTTTGACAAAAAAAAAAACTTGTCTGGTAAACAAATTTATGAGTTTATTTTGTATTTTTTTGTATTCGTATTAAGGAAAATGTTTTGTCTTGTTTACTTAGGTATGAAATTAGGTTTTCTTATTTTTTTTGAGGGGTGGATTGGTAACATTAATATTTGAGTTGAGTTCATTTATGTCTTTTTGGTATATAGGACATACAAACATTAAAATAAAACATTGATAATGATATGGTTATGTTTTTCAATTCAAAATAATGATTTTATGATAAAGTTTGATTATTATTTTCATATTGTGGTTTTGTATTGTTGAGGTCTGTTTTATGGTTAGAACAAATTTTTAATTAAAAAAGAAATTTCTTTTTTATGTAATGTTATGTAGATATTTTGATGATAAAGATCATTTAAATTTATTGAAGAATAAAGGAAATAATTTGAATTATAAGTAAAGGGTATTTTAATAATATTATGTATAGTTTTCTAAATTTGAAACCCTGTTTGACCAACCATGAATTTTTGCGTCATAAATGAATATGTTTTTGTTATGTAAAGGAAATTATTTGACTTTTCATTGGAATTATTGTGCCACCTTTAACGATTGTAGATGATGACCTTATATTTTAATATCATATTGGTCGTATTGAAACTTGAAAGGAACTTTTCAAAGCTGTCATTACCTTACGTATTTTACATAGATGTTATTCCGACGGTGAGGATGGCAGTGTAAATGCAGCTTTAACTAAATTAAAAAAATTGTCAAAATTTTAAAAATAAAATATGAAAATTTATAAAAAAAAATTGCAGAAATCAAATTCGACTAGGTAATAATACTCAGTTTCCTAATAAGTGAGACAGCGGAAGGAAGTAGTAGCGTTCTTTTCGGAACTGTGAAGTTCTAATTTTGTGGTAGCCTGTGAATTCAAAGTTATTTGATTTGTAATTAATTATTTATTTTATTTAGCTACTTAAGTTCAGTGGCTGTGTCTAATTACGAATATTTCTTTGTTTTCGGTGATGGAAACATCAGAGCTTTATCCACTGTGGATAGTAAATTTTTGCTGCTGATAGTTTTCTTGGCAAAGGGAAGCTAGTGCTTGGGTCTAAGACGGATTTGTAGTTAATACTCGATTACTATTGTTGTGATCGAAAGATTGAATTCTTTCTAAAATAATTTTTCATTAAAATTTGTAGGTTGTAAATTTAATTTTGGCATCCTAGGTTATGATAGTAAAATTTGAGATCCGTAAGTTCAGTGGGTACCTATAAATGTTTCAGAACCTGAAATATTTTCTAAATTTATTTTTCTACTAAATTCTGTTTTAACAATCTCTCTGAGTTTTGCGATACTTCTACGTACGTCAGTTAATAGGTTTTTAAAATTGTCATGAATTTTGTAATGCTAATGCGTAATGTGTATAGGGAATTTAAGTTTAATTTGAAATTCATTATAACATAATTTTTTTTTTCAAATATTTATGCATAAATATTAAACACTTTACATTTGAAGAAGGTCCTTATTCATATTCATGGGAATAAATTGGTTAAAGTTTTTTAATTGAAGTTTCCTGATTGCCTTGGGTAATTTATTTTTAGACATTGAGGGGGCAATAATGTATAGTAATATTCAAAGAATTAATGCTATATAAAAAAAATGATTTTAATTTTTTTTTTTTTTATTTTTTTTCGGTTTATTCCATAAATTAATCAAATTTCACCATGACTACAAAATTGATTATTCATCGGAAATTAACTAAATATAATACAAAATTTTTTTTATATGTTAATTCTTGAACAATTTTTTAGTTACCATGCTACCAAAAATTAAAAAAAAAAAAAATTATATATTTATATTTATAAATTTATCATTTTCATAATTTTATATTACATAAATTTTTTTTATGTTATTATTATTATATATAAATATGTTTACTTCAATATTATATTATATAAAAGAAAATAAGAGGTAAATTAATTTTATAAACACATTAAATATATATGAAATATCCTAAAAAATTTTATATTTTTTATGTTTTCATAAAAGATTTTGGCTTTTAAAGAACCTTTCAAGCGTATTTAATAGGGTCAGTTCACCTTTAAAGTTAATACCAAATAAAATAAAATATACGACAAAGTATTTAAGATATGGAAACACCTGGGCTGCTACTAGAAGCTTATCTTTTATGAAAATATTTATGCGGCATGACAAAAAAAAAATATTTTCAAATTGATTTTAATGGACCATTTTTAAACGATGTCGAAATATTTATTTGGTTTTCAAAAAAAAAAAAATAAAAAAAATAAAAAAATATGGAAATATTTCATGTTCAGTGAGTATTTGAGGATCCGTTACAAATATCATAGATATTTATGTATGTAAAAAGTTTGATAACATTTTTTTTTTATGACAACTTTATGTGTGTAAGGGTCGGTTAAATATATTCTATGATTTTACACCAAATTTACATTTTTCCTTTTTTAAATTTAAATATATTGATAAAGTCAAAGAAAAATGTGTAATTTTTTTTTTACTTTTTTTGAAGCTCCAACCGCGAATTATATGGAAAGAAAATTTGATATGAGCTGTTTCTAATTTTTCATTTCATGAAAATACATTTCATTGTTATTGCATAACTTGTCTAAAAAATTGACACCAATCTGAATATTTTTGTTTGATACCAAGAGGTGTAGGTAGGGTTACGTCTTTGTGGAATGTTTTAATGTATATATTTGATATGAAAATTAGGTAAATATTATTAAATTTATACATCATTTTTCTTTGAATATTAATATTTATAACTATACAGGTTGGTCATAAAATCCAGTTCATTTTTATTCAAGTAGGAAACCGATAATTTATTTCAATCAGCGAAAGCAAGCATAAAAAGAGATATAATAAATACGAGTCCAAGATGAATAATTGTTTTATCTGTTGTTCGAAACATCTTGCGTGAATTTAGAAGATTTGACAGCATTTTGTCAATTAAACGTATTTCTTTATGATTTATATAATTTATAATTGTTTTTAATTAAATATCATTTTAATTAAATGACTTTAATAGAATTGAATTCAATAGTTAAAAAGGTGCTAATCCATGATGCATTATGTCACAGGATAAATTCCAGGCTGAGTTATTTATGTAACACTAAATTTATTCCAGTAATAAATCCTCAATATTGAAAAGCCATTCCCTTCTTTTGCTTTGCTATATTATTTACTTTTCCGTATAAAAACTGCTTAAATTGCAATTAACTGGTCAGTAAACCTTTTAATTAGAAAGATGAAGCATATGAGGTTAACATCTGAATCCAGTCAAAGAAAAAAGAATTGCTTTTAATTGGTAAATGTTAAAATGTACGTCGTTGATATAACCATTAAGATAATTCAATATACAATAATAAATCAGTATCATTTTATTTTAGTGATATCTTTATGCTAATAATGTAATATGTAAAAAAATATTGTAATTTAATTTCATGAAAGTATTCATTTCTGATTAGTGAGTGGAACTGATTTATTTGAACAATCTGTATTATTTTTATATTTAAAATTTATTCCCGTAAATATTATATCTTTTAATCTAAATTTCATTATTATATTTCATTCCAAAATAAATATCTTAATTATATTCCAATAGACAATTTTGTTTTTTACCTTTCAATTTGTATTTTAAAAAGTTATCGATAATTTTACTGATAAAAAATTTGTTTAAATTTGGGATGACATTTGAATCTGTTAGATGTCGTCTAACCTTTTTTTTTTTATAAAAAAAATATGTCATATAATTTTTATTTGTTATTACTTCAGTTATTTTGAATTAAATTATTTTATTTTGTTAGTTATTTTTGCATGAATTGGCAAATAAAAGAAATTTTACTTAAAAAAAATATATATAAAAAAGAATTTTCTTTAAGAAAAAACCGAACATTTAAGAAAGCCAACACGTTTTCTATTATACATAAGCTTTTAACCAAAAGGTCAATTTTAGAAAATGGTCATAATCTGTTACAAGGTTTATTGATTTCATAATAGCATTTCGATACATAGTATAAAATTATCTTATATAAAAGAAGATTTTTCTATGAATAGACCGAGAAAGAAAATGTCTCATCGTCATCACGTTAATTTAATATTTCCCAAAAGTAATTAACCCATACTTATTTATTCAGAAGACAGTATTTAAGAGAAAGTTCAGAATTTATTGTCGTACAGGTTTATTTAAAAAAAGTTGTTTTACTCTGGGAAATCATTATTTATATTCAGGTTAAACGAAATTGTTTTTTGCAGGTGGCATACTAATGAAGTTCGAGAATTTTCTTAAAAAAAAATATACGAATTTTGTCATGGATTTGGGTTAAGCTATCATTCCACAAGATTTCTACAAGATAGATAAGAGACTTGTACATGCATTAAAGAAAGTCTTCTTCAACTTGGCGGCTCATTCATTTTCTGTTTCCTGTTTTGTATTATTTCGTTTTCATAAATCCATATTTTATAGTCCATTTAAAATTACAAAAAAATGCATCAGACACAACCTCCCGACTATATTACTTTCTTATATGTAATCATTTTATGTTAGTCGGTAATTTAACTAAGTTGAAGATTAATTTGCTATTGTAAGTGAAATATAATTAAATGACCTTAAAGTTAATTACTTAATTAACTTGCAATTCTCATCGGATGCTGGATAATACAAAACGATTCGGTTGACGAATTTTTAATTTTTAATGTAAAAATTTACGATCCAATTTTGTAACTATATAAATACATTTTGCACAATTGATATCGGGCTACAAACAGTCGTAATCATGTCAGGCCATTTAGTTTATTTTTATAAACAATGAAACAGTACAGTTTTTGTAGAGAAAACTACCAAACGTTTCCGAAGCATACCAAACGTTTCCGTGTTAATTCCTCACAGCCACATATTATGTATTCCGCCATTTCGTCCTCGAGTTAACAGAACCTAGACCCTTGATCCGCTGACAGTCGGATTGTGTGTAGATACTTTTTAAAGTTATAGTAACCTGTAAGGAAGCTTATCAATATTCTTCCTATTAACCTATTCATTTTAATGACGTCTGTTCCTGTTGCTCACTATTAATTTGAAGAATCACTGTTGCTCGTTTTTTTGTTGTTCTGGAACAAATAGCTTCGAGTGTTGTAGCCCTTTAAACGTGGTCTAGTGTAACTCCTTAGATTGAGTAGTTTTCTCTTTTTTGCAGTACCACAAAATGGTTCTAGTACAATAAGGTGGCTACTATTTACTTTTTACCATCCTTTTTCCTCTTTCTAGGTTTAATACAGTTTGCAAAGTTGACTTGGTATGACTACAGTGCTTTTAGTGCCATTTGACTGTCTAAGAATATGGTTCTAAATTTGTTGATATATTAACAAATATTTTATCTTTCATTATTTGACCAATTACTAAAAATTTTATTAATTCAATTTAATAAATTATTATTTAAACAATAATTTTAAAAATATTGTTCAGTCAATTTAAAATTATGCTTATAAATTTATTAAATTTTCAAAATTTAAATTTTTATTTTAAAATTATGGTTTCATAATTTTTTAAACATTTTGTTCAATTCGTTTTAAAATTGATCTTTAAATGATTTATATCTTTGGGCCATTAAGTGTTTTTTTTTTATAAATTATCTAAGTTTTTTTTAAAAGGCACATGCCAAAAGGAGCAAAAGAATTATTAAATTATTAACCTCTTAGATAATTACAAAATAATTTTTGTTTTTCTGTAATTACATTTTCTCCAAAAAAATGAAAATTATAAAAAATTTATCCCTCTAGATGGAATATAAAATAAAATAATATAAATAAATTTATATCCTGTAGAAATAATTGAATGAAATTTTTTTTAAAGCCATGTGGTCCAGTCTAATATCAAAATTATAAATTTCAAAGATAATAATAATAATTCTCGTAATCACAGTTGTCACAATTTTTCAGCTATTACATATAATTTATGATGTAATTTATGTAAATATAACTGAGAAATTCTGACAAATTTATATGTAAAGAGCAAGAAAAAAAAGGTTCACATAATTTAGCTTATAACCTTTTTTTGTATTTTAAATTAATTATGTTTTGTGTATTTAAATACATTATGAATTTAAATGACGAATTAATTATTTTTCATTCTACGAAATCTTTCTTTTGATATCTAACTAACTCGCGCAAAGAAAGAAAACTATTCAGAAACTTGTTTGGATACAGCACAAGCAAAATGGGGGACTGATTGGATACAGCACAAGCAAAAGGAGATGAATCACTATTTTGTATGCTTCGCGAATGCGGAGCAATATTTTTATAAATAAGTTTAAAAATAATAGCTATTAAAGTACACAGTAAATAAATTTCTTTTTTAATAGCAAAATTTACCAAACTACAAAATATAGGGTCTTTCAGTCAAATTGAAATAAAACAAGAAGTATGAATGGTAAAAAGTATGTTCCTATACATAAGTTTTTAAACGATATTTCATTTCTGCTATGTCTGCGAAAGCCAATTCGATCAACCCAATTTATACTTTTTCACTTAAAGCTGGACGAATGTCATTAATAATTCGTTTGATATTGACTTCGAGTGTAATTATTGTTCGTGGTTTATCTGAATAACCAATGACTTAGTAAAATTAGTAAAAGTGTTAAATCACACGATATTGTTGGCCAATTGCTACGTCCAATTCAACATTGCTTGAAAAACTGGTGTTATTGGTGATAACACCAGATTACAATACTGAAAACACACTGCAAATATATTTCAGCAGATTTTGATTTTTACATCAAAATGTTTCAGCAAAATTTCGTGCATTCTTTGTAACCTTTTCTAGGATCCTTGGATCCTTTGAGCCCCATGGACCACACATTTAAAACCTATTATGAATAGTTAAACCTGATTCTGATGATCCTGATGAGACTGGTTTATATTATTTTTGTAACTGATAACAGTGTTTCTTACTATACGATGGGCTGAGTGATAAACCGGACCATTTTGCATTTGTCGCCTGATGAGGTTACATAATGGATTAACAAGTACTCACACGACTTTTTTTTAATTCAGTTCAAATTGACGATCAACATTTAAATTACTTTTGAATTAAATATACTTTAAAATTATTTATTTGATATGATAATTAAATAAACTTGAGATTAAATCAATTTTAAAAATAAATTTATTTTATTTGTTTGAATTGCCTAGTAACAGGAAATTAATTTATTTAGAATTTTCTTTGTGAAATCATTTTTTGATGGCAGAATATTATTTTAAAAAGAAAATTTTTATTCAAATTATTCTATCAATAATTTTATTTACTCAAATATAAAAAAATTATGTAAATTTTTTGTTTATTTTAATGAGTCTCAGAGGTTTTTATGGTGAATTCTTCTGTATAAAACATAAAAGTAAAATAATATTTAAATTTTGTTGTTTTATTGCTTTTTAACAACAATTTTCTACGCAATATTAAAATAATTTCTTTTTAGAAGTAATATAATATTTGACCAACAAATTAACATTGACTAAATAAACTTATACTAATGAGCGAAAAATTTATAGTATTAAGGGTGCAAAGAAAATAATTTTTTATTTTGAGATCAAATAGAATTTATTATTGATTTAAATAAATTATTGATTAATAAAGAAAATCGATACATTTAAAAATATAACTTCAAACTTTTAATTGTCGGATGAATCCAGAAGTCAAATTCATAAAAAAAATTCATCTGTAGATTTATTACCTATAATTTTCTTTTGTATAGGCGAGATGAAACTCTCGATAACTACGAGAATCCTAAAAGCACCTTCCTCGAAAACAACCATGCCGAGAATAATCATGCTGCGATCTATTTTTCAGCAATACTCTTATCACTTATCTATACTATCTCGAAAGGTTTTACCATTTTAAGTGTTTGTGTTATGTCGGTGTTGTCTAGAAGCTTTATAGACTGAACATTCACATGTCGAAAAAGTCTTTGTTCGTGATTATTCCAAATTTTTAATTTTTAATATAGTGTCTATTTATTACATTTTCCTGTACCATAGTTCTTCTCTGACAACTGATTTCCTCAAATGCTGAAGCCCAATCCATAATTTCGTCATCTGTATTTGCGCTTTTAGGAATTACTCATTGGTATAAGTTTATCAAATAAATGTCATCGTCAGCATTAAAGTGTTCTGATGGCACTTTTTAAGATTTTGAATTAAATCACCGGAATTTACAGTAGCAACTTGTAGAATAGTTTCTTCTTAGAGCGTTGCTTTAACGATTTGAATACATTCTGGTCCATCAGTTGTAATATTCGCGTTGTATTCGGTGGAAAAATTGTCATTTCCATGACAAGTTGCATTGTTACGAGATTCTTTTCTCGCAAATGATCTCTCACTTGTGATATGAAAATGTTGAAAACCATTCCTTAAAAAGTGGTTATAAACTAAACCGGTCTCGTCTGCTTTATATACTTATTCTGCTGTAAGATGCATATCACTTAAGAGTTTCTGAAATTTTTCAATAAAAATGGGCACCGTTGATGTGTCGCAGGATATATTTTCACCACAAATTTTTAATAAACATATACACATACTATTATTGAAATTTTCGATCCATACTACGCTTCCTTTAAATGGTACGTTCGGATATTGGGTTTGTAAAGGCTTCCGTAAACCCGAGATATTTGTGGTTTTTCTGCAGGTTGTGGACACAGTGGTCTGAATATTTTCTTTATTCTTTATTATTCTCGACACAACTGTTTTATGTATGCTGTTTTATTATAATTTTGAAATATATTTTAGTTTTTTATATCAAGGATTACTTATATGTAAAGTTTCTTATATCGTGAGTAGCTTATGTCGAAATTTTACTGTATATACAATCTTTTTATTAATTTAGATTCCTATAACTTTATCCTCCATTTTTTGTTCCAGTTATTTATTTAAAGTTACATACATATTATGAATCGAAATTTTCGGTATAACTTTTAAATTTTCATTGAATATTCCTTAGGACAGAATTTCTGAACGATACAATTGCTAAAGTTCTATCCAGATAGTCAAATTCTAAATTCCTTAAGCTTTCTAGTACAAATTAAATTTGATTAATAATTATTTAGTATTTTAAAAAATTATGTAGTGTTTGCACTCTAATAAAGTTAATTTTCTAATTGCATTACTAATGGCATGTCAGAAAAATGTTCATTACACTTTTTATGTTTTCTCATTTTAAATTTATTTTAAATTTTTTATATTTTTATATTTTCAGAACTTTAATCGCAGTCCTTAAAACTGATTTCGATCCGACAAGGTATGAAAAATATTTTTTTCTAGTTAGTAGTTTTTGTAATAATAAAATAATAATTTTCTTGTGAAAATATTAAAAACTTTTAAAATAAATATAAAAAATATTTTATGAAAACTTTATTTAGATAGGAAAAATATGAAAAATTTCAAAAATTCACAATTTAAATGTTGTTAGTTTTCTGTAAAATAAAAAAAAATTCTGTAATAAAATTTTCCAATTTATGCAAAAAATAAATAAAATTACATTGACAAATAGAAAATATTTTTTATTTGTGAATTATTATAACCAAAAATGTAATAATCGTAATAATCGATAATATTTTGAAATTTTGTATTAAGGACATTTTTTTTTGTGTTAGAAAAATAGAAAATATTTAATCATATTTTTTTTTTTTTTTATGTTTTGTTTTGAGAGATAGTTTCATAAAAATAATCAAAAAAAGTTTATTTAAATAGAATTTTCTGTGTACTGATTTTAAAATTGAAAATTCTGTTTGCATAACTTTTGAAAATTCTAGAAAATTCTATTTACATAATTTCAAATATTATTTTCTATTTTTTTTATATTTTTTGACATATGAATGAAATTATCAGAATGAAATATTTTGATTTATACTTCCTATATTGAAAGCTGTCCACATTTTACTCTTCAAGAAAAAGAAAAATACGAATTCGTTTTTTACGAACCCAAATGGAACCGCTTCTGGGGACTACCTTTTCATCTACACATTCACAAAATGACATTATATTTTATTCGTAAAATTGGATCGCAAGCTTGCCGTTTATAGTTCGTTTTTAGTTCGATGTGAATCGTTGTGGCTGCATATAACCGTACCGTCTTTAGCAAACACTTGACGGTACCACTTTTTTTGGTTAATATTCATATGCCAACGTAAAATCAGTTCGAAAACGTACTCCTGTGTTAGGAAATCACTTCGCGTGGTATCGCTTACGGGTACTCCATCAGTAGTATTATTTGTTCAAGTTATTTAGTGTAAAATGTATAAATTTTTACTGGTCTATTCACTTCCATGGAACCAAAATATTATGAAAAATATTTGCAATTAAATTAAAAAAAAACTTTCATATTCTGTAGTGATAAAATCAAGGAAAATAGTAAATAAAACTTTTTCTATAATTTTTTTTTTTTAAATAAAATTTTGTCTCTGACATTTGACGTTATTTAATAAAGTTTATTTATTTGACTTCTTGTTCATATATTAATTTATCGAAATACCCACAAAGACGAAACTTATTTTCAAACTTTTCATATTGGTTTCAAAATTGTCTAGTGGTAATAATAAAAGTTTGAATTATTCTTGGAATCCATTTTGTAAATAAACTAAAAAAAAAAAAACACAAAAAAAAGTACCAATTTAAGGGTAGTACAAAACTCAGAGTTTGTTAAAAAACAACAGAGTTTTATAAAATATACAAAATTTCAGATCTTTGAAACATTAATAAAGTCTTTTTAATATATAATTAGGATATTTTAATAAGAGCCAAAACCGATTCAAAATTACCGATTATCAAGAGTTAGGGAACGTGGACGAGTTTTTTAAGAATCTCGACTCTGGAAACAAATTTTCATTGAATATTCCTTGAATAACGAACCAACCAACCAGGGAACATGGACGAGTTATTTTAAGAATCTCGGCTCTCGGAAACAAATTTTCATTGAATATTCCTTGAATAACGAACCAATCAACCAGGGAACATGGACGAGTTTTTTAAGAATCTCGGCTCTCGGAAACATAAAGAAAAAACCGATCTTTCTATTACAACACTTCATAGTGTAATTCTATAATTTCTTTTAAGTTTTTTATGTTTGGTTTTGTTTTTCACGATGAAACTTTCGGCAATTAAACATTAAAAAAAATTAAAAGTTAAATAATATTATTAAAAATTAAATATTAACTCATATCTTTTGTATATACAATCAACATTTTTTTTTATTTTGGATCCCTTTTCTTAATTTAAAGTTTACATAAAACTTATGGCTTTATTTTATATATATATAACAAAAAAAGAAAAAGTTTTTTCTGCTTAATAACAAGAAATATCTTAAGAGATAACTTTTCTATTTAAAATTGTTGATCCCAAAGAAAAAAACCCTAAAATCAAATTAACCCATAATAATCATAATAAAGAGATTTAATTTTTACTGACAATTTCCATAGATGAATTTATAATGATATATCTAATAATATACGCAGATCCTTTTTATAATTTTCCTAAGAATTTTCTTAAGGATTTTCCCTGGAAAAAAAAAACACAATGATAAAATCAAGGTTAAAAATTGTATATTTAATAAAATTGTTTTGGTGTTTGCTTTTACTATGACAAAAATGATCTTGATTATTATTTTAATACAAAATTTTTTTTTAGATATACAAAAATCCTTATTCGATTACACCTCAATTGTTTATTTTGTTTGTTATTCAAAAAATTTGAATTCAAAAGGACCTTTTCTTTAATTTTTTTTTTTTTTTTTGGTTTCTGTAGTCAAAGATATTAAAACTCTCTAATGTCCTGCTGACAATATTATATATAAGTATAAATTTTTGATGAGATTTTCACCATAAGGAAAATTTTGGATAAAATTTTTCTTTTATTTTTGTGGAAAAGAAAAAATGATGAAGGATTTAATTATTTTAATAGAAGTACTCAACCATGAAATAGGTTACCTTATTATTCTCTATATCTATCTATGTATAATTTCTTTGTTGTTTTTATGACAATTTTCTAAATATGTTCTGATGGTGACCTGTAAATGAATTTTCATAATATAAATCCAAAGAAAAAAAACAAAAATATTTTAATTTTTATAAACAATATTTAAACAAAATCTTTTGTGATGCCTTAAGGAATTAAAATTAAACCAAATTGCGAAATACGAATTGTATTATATTTAATAAAATGAATTAATAAGTCAACTTTTATATGTCCAGCGGCGTACCATTAATAATTACCGCTCGTGTACTAAATTGGTAACAATTTTTTTGTTAACTTTTATTTCTATTGCTATCCTTTTGTTATCAGCAATAATTATATTGCGTATTTAAAACCATGGATGTGCGGAATGTATTATTAGGTTGATTACGTAATATGGAAGTCATTGGGTCGTCATACTCATTCAACAATTTATTGTACTTCTTTGAAAGTACTGGTCTTGCCATAAAGTTCTAACTTAAAGGTATATTACAATAGAACCACATTGGACGCAGTGATTTGGGACACCGAAACCTATTTGTAAATGATATCTAATCTAACCCACATTGAGTAGCGGATTTGGAGAGAATCTAAATCATGACTTACATACTATTTAATAACAATATAAGCTATTATTATTTTGCATTATTGGTAGCATTGATAAAATGCCTCATAAATAAACATATCCTCACAAAATATGCGAAGCTCATGTACTATTATCATAATATTAAGAGTATTTCTTAAGAGTCTGATAAGTATGCATTATTTATAAATACGAAATTTACACTTGGATTGGATTGAAGATGCGAAACGCTGGGTATTCAAGCACGTAGGCCAGAATTAGATCCATTTTAGATACATTTTATTCCACGTATCTTTGACGTTACATATATCGCAGTGACTAGTTGAACCAGCCACTCATTCGATCGCACCAGCTTCATGTAGTAAGAAGTTATAAGCATTTCATGTAGTAAGAAGCTAAGCATTTTCTTCGTATGTCGTATATGAGATAGGGACAATGAGACAACAAATGTTCAGTTGTCTTACATTCATCTCTGCATCCTCTGCACATGTTTATCGCGGATCGCTATATTTTAAAAGAATGATCTCTCAGCACTGAGTGTCCTGTATACCTAGCTCTGAAGTTTCGCTAATTTGTACGTATTTCTTGGTGACTACTACGCTCGGAACTCTTACGAACATCTTATTTACACTTACTAACATTATTGTTAAGTATAGAATTAAGCCATTTTAGTATCCGTTTATTGCTTTAATATAAGGCCATAGGCCACTCATGTTCTAGTATGTGGCACCTAAGGATGACGCACCATTCCTATTTTCTTTTTTTTATTATCTAAGATAATCATCAACCATATTTTATTAATTCTTTTCAAAAGACTTTGTAATTATAGAAATGTACAATTTTAATAAAATAATTTCCAATATAAAACTCAGTAAATATAAATTAATTTCAAATTTATCTATTCGATTTCCGTTCTAACTTCTATGAAATTTAATTAATCCTATAATATTATTTCATTTTCCTATAAAACAAATTTGTAAGTATATATTTAATTGTATTGGTTAGATGTGAATTTCTATAAGAGAAAAATATCCTTTTAATATAAGAAAGTATTAAATGTTTTTAGTTTCTATCAATTATAATCCGGATGCATAACTCATTAATTCCTTATTAAAAATATATAGTAGAAAATAGAGGATATATAAATTACCATAGAGAAATAAATTTCGATGATAAAATTTATATTTACGTATTTACGTATATATAAAAGATATCAGCAGCATCTACTCTACTATATCATTTTAGTTCAATTTAATCTTCTTAGCCATTTATTCGTAAAAGAATTAATGTTTTTTTTTTTTTTGCTGTTGCTGTTGTTGTTGTTGTTATCATTCCGGTATATAGTTTTTCCCGCAATCATTCAAAATGTCTTCCTCTTGTATATTTTGTGTAATTCCTGTCGCGTTCTATATAAAAAGGATATGAAATATGTATATAAAAAAAAATGGAAATTACTTACACCAGGCTAGAATAAAGATTTGTTGTATAATTATACTTTCTCTATAGCTTTAATAGAAATTTTTTGTCTGTTTCTTTTACTGACAATTTCTTTATTATTTTTATCCTTTAAGAAATGTGTGTGTGTGTGTGTGTCTGTATTTTTTTTGTATGTACTTTTACTTATGGTTTATGCTTAATTATACATAATATCCTTTACAATCATAATAGATATTATTTTTGTAATATAATAAGGTGTGAATTTAAATGTTAATATAGATAATTGGAAAATGAAATTAAATGAAAATGATATAAAAAATTAAAGGAAAATTATATAGAAAAGAAAAATTATTATTTTAATTACAATTTATATATTTCAGTAAACATGAGACTAATTCAATATTTTGTACATAAGATTTATTTTATTATCAGTATTATTTGGTAGAAAAAGAAAATAATGATTTTAATAATGTCATTAACAAAAAATTAAGCTGCCCATACATTTGTACAACCTGTTTATCGAAATGTTGACAACTTGGTAAAGTTTTATAGTTTGTGAAGAAGTTAACAATATGTTGACAATCATTTTGATGGTTGACATATCGGATAACGGTTGAAGAAATATGAAAATATTACAATTTATGTGGTTGATAGTTGGAAATTGTATAGTGTATGTGGAAGTTGTACAGCTAAAATGACAATTATTGACGTTCACTATTTTATTTAAATCAATGAATATTTAACTTCAAAGTTATTTTTAATTTATTTCTATAATTATTCGTTAATTTTAATCAACAAATAATTATTTTAAGTTTGAATTATAAATAGAAATTTGTATTTTGTCAATTGTAATATTGATTGTAAACTAAGTTTGTGGTAATTTACAACTCGGTTGACAACATGTTGAAAATCAGGTTGAATCATGTATAGGCAGAATTAGAAATTAGAAGATTAATTACAACAATCGTATGACGACTGTAAAATTTCGATTAGTTAAATTTAAACCCAAAATTATATGAACTAAAGGAAAATTAGTTTCATATTTTCACAGCTTATTGTCCAAGTTTCCATTAACATAAATTTGACAGATGATTTAATACCCACTGTAAGAAATATCTGAATTGCCGAGTATGTGTTTGAAATGGTGAGCTATCTATGGTGAGGTATTACAGACTTTAATATGTTCGTTAAGCCAGATAATATTGTTTCATGTTTATAATCAATTGTGCAACATTTATTTGTTAGGCTAAAGCCACTTGGTCAGAAGTTGGAAGTCATTTTGGTGAAAATTACTTATCAAAATATGCGGAGTAAAAATACAAATAAGTAAAAATGTTTGGGAGGTGGTACATTATATATGAGACTAAGTGATTTTCGTCCAAGAAATTTCCGATCAATGATTTTCCACTAAGTGACAGCCTCATATTGCTTCCTATGCTCTTTAAAAATATAATTCCAGAAATATTGAAGAATTTATAGGAAATATCACATGAAACAAGACCTTAAATTTCGGAACCAACCATGACTCAAAATCGAATCAATTCTTAATATTAACCAGTTAATATTAGATTCTTAGATTACATCTTGTCAAATTTTCCCAACACTTTTAGGCATTAATTAACATTTTCTAACATTATTTGTATTTACAATAAAGAACAAGTAATAATAACATTATAATAATAATTATATAATTTTTGAAAATTAAATTATTAAAATATAACCTTTTCATTTGTATAAATAAATTTTCAACAGCTTTAAATATTTCTGTATTAAATTGACAACATCTGAAAGGTACTAAATGGTAAAATACTAATCATAATTATTATTAAAAGGTGTTTTATCCTTATTCGAATTTAAACAAAAATAAATGCTATAAAATGTACGAGAGTATCATTTTTATTAAATTCATTTAAAGTGGGATATTTTAAAGGAATTTTAATTATCCTTTATTAATTTATTCATAAGAATAAAAATTTCTTGTGTTTTTAAAATAATTTGAATTGTTTTTAAATCTACGAACCACAAAAACGAAAAAAAAACATTGAATATTTAATTATAGCAATTTTGTTAGATATTTTAATTCCGCATTCATAAATCAAGATCCAAAATTCAAAAGAACACTCATCGTAATTAAAATTTAAAAGAAAAATAATAATCATAATGTATATTTTCATTTTCATATTATTTTAATTCCTTCTTTTTTTTACTGTAATATAAGCCATTTTATTAAAAAAGCGTCAGTTTAAAACAAAATTCATAACCTCGTAAGTCAGTTTTGCAAATTTTTTGAAAGTCATAGGAAGGGAAATAAGAGAAAACATTTTTTTTCCTTAATCGATTACGCAAGTGAGTACTGCGACCTTAGTACTGCCTAGCGAGGATGTTTAATGGTGCCATATTTGCTAGTCTTTCGGTGGCGTGGAACCTTTATTTTTTATTGAAGTGGTAGTTCAAAGGACTGTATCCTGCCATTAGGTCTGTTCTGATTGCCTTTTGCTGAGTTTTATTACCTCCTCCACTTTTCTTTTTTTGTATGGTTTTATTCGTGATTAAAATCCTGGTGTACTGAATATTCCAGTACAACTAGCGCTCTTGTGCAATCCATCTGGGTAAGATGAGGTTTCAGTGTTCTCTTGATTTACCGCAGAACAGATCTGGTTCAATGAGTTTTGTACTTGATACAGTTTTTGCAGACAAGGGTTTGTATTTTTATTTCCTTCAATGTCTTGGCACCCACATTTAAAAAAGAAAACTATATTACGATAATATTTGTTACGACTTACGACACATAATTGGTCTGACAATTGAATTAAAATATTAAAACTAATAATTAACAATAAACTTTAAATAAATTTAATGGTACTACATCATCTGTAAATTCGTATAGTTATGAATTATGAAGTACTGAAAACCACTTCTTTTTATTAAAAATTTAGTTACGGGATTCTGAGGAAACTAATTACAATGTAATGTCCAAAAACAAACGAGTTTTGTGATTCTTTCATGAATTTAGCTGGCTAAATAAATCAATGTAGAACGATTCGCCCTATATTTTCCATGGCTATAGCATCACGATTTTATTTTTTTTAATTTTTGGACTTACGGAGTTTTGAGTGGATGTCATGTACAAATAAATATTTGTTATGTTGATAACAAAATGAATTTAGGTTATATCGATATTTATCTAAAATAAAACTAAAAGTAGCAACCTATATTTAAAATGTATATAAAACTTTAGTTCCAGAAAACTCAATAATTTTTTTTGAATTTGATTTCTTTGCATCACTTTTACGGCTTTGCATTTCGTACTACCAGATATTAAAAATTTTATATGAATATATGAAATTTTTTGGTATTGAACATGATAATATTATAACCACATGATAAAGAACTTTCATGTTAATAAAATTTGCAATTGCATACCTCATAGAAAGTAAATTTAAATCTACATAAAATTATATTATTTTATAAAGAGATTTATCTAAAATTCACTATAATATTTTCAAAATCTATATCGAAATTTAAGATAATAAAATCAATTTTATGCTAAATCATATTTACAGAGTACAGTAAAATTTAAAATTTTAATATCGATGCAATATTTAGTTTAATGTATTGCATAGTTTCTGGTTTAAATATTGACATTGTGGCATAAACAACATAAAAATGTATTGTTGATGTATAAATATTTCATAGAAAAATATGTAGTAAATTTATATGATTAACATAAGTTATGGAGTAAAATAGAAATTTTAATGAAATTTATTTTACTGGAAATTTAATGCTATCGTAACCAGATTACATATTATGTAGACCGATTTAATTTTCTGCAGAACATATGCTAACTTTATTGTACATATAAAATAATTTCACTCTCCGCAATGGATTAAGCTGAGTATTCATATAGACATAGAGTTTGATTAGCTACAACCTGCTTAGTATAATCAGTAAACATTTTTGAAACATAAAATTGGAATAAACCTGAAGTATAGTAATTTCCACGTCAAAATTATGCATTAGTTATTGTACAATTACATTACAACTTGCTTCAGGCTTCTCAGTTCAGAAAAGAACGATAATTAAGGACTAAATATTATAAAATAGTTGTTATTCTGCAGCAGGAAGAAGTTAGTTGTCAAAAACAAAGACTATATACAAGAAACAGTAATATTGACTATAAACTATATTAATGCCTGAAACTATGTAATTTACATTTACCCATTTAGCATTTTCTTTAGGTTCATCTTACTAAAGTTAATGTCGAAATGCATTGCTTTAGAGTTTACTTCACTGAGGATTCTTGTTAGAGGCTCATCATAGAAATTGCTTTTAAAAGGCGAGAAAGATCTGAGTGATCTAAAATTAATACTGAGAAATATTCACTCTTGTTTGGATTTCTATATTACGTTTAATCATAACTTCTGATCTTAATGTCTATATTTGGAGATATTAGGTAAATTTTAGTATTTACAAATAAATCTGCGGTTTGTCAACTTTTCACATAATTATTATTCCATTTTTATATAAGCATGAGGCCTATGGCTATATACTAAGCTTCTATGGATATGGATAATCTCTCTATCTATACTATATTCATAAATGTGTGCAAGCATAGCTTGATGCCCAGACATGGATTTTAGAAAATTGCAGATTTTGTTTTGTTTGTGATTTATTACTGAGTAGTGAGTACAATCTAATTATATTATAAATAATTTGATACAAACATGCTACGCAGCATAATTACTTCTGCAGTTTTGTTTTAAATTAATGGGATTTCTTTAGTGCCAATATAGTAAATTGTATATATCAATGTTACATTTACAATTTTTTTAAGAATACATAGTCTAAAATTTGGAAAACTAAATATATTAAAAGACACAGGTTCATTAAAAACCATTAGTTGCTCCTTAATTTTAAAATTTTCATTTAATGCAATCTGATAAAAAATTCTTTAGTACGATATCTACCAATAATTAAAGTGGTCATTTATTAAGTTATATAACGATTTGAGAATATTTACTTCGAATGGACAGACTGACAGAAATAATAAATAAAAACATTAACATAAGGAATTTAACAGCCTTAAAAAAGACCTAAAAATATCAGTAATGGATGCCGAATATCAAAAATTCTGTATATTTATTTTGCAGATTTGATAATAATATTGCTGGGAATATTCTATAAATAGATCTTTAGATTGTTATATAACTTTTTCTAAAAAAAACATCATTTGCGCAAAACATACTTGATATTTATCTGATATTAAAAGATTGATTTAAATAATAAATAATTTTCTTTCATTAAATATGAATTTTATTATATTCTGAAATATTTTTTCCTTAATTTCAATATTCATAACAAACACATTTGAATATTAATTAAATAATATTTTCTAGTATATTAATATTAATACAAATTAACATTTATATTTATATCAATTAAAATAAATATAATATAATTTTCATATTTGTATTACATTTTGTAAGTAGGGATCATAATTACATATACATAAATAGAATTATTCAAAATATATTTGTATAAATAAAATAATTATATTCAAAACATAATTTTATACATTTCATCTTTAACAATCTAAATAAAATTTTGATATCTTTACTTTTCATATATTTATGAAATCATTGTAATCAGAATATCTTTATTTTAAAAATGGTAAATTTCTTTTTTTTTTTTTTTGGTTCAAGGATTTTATCAAAATAAACTTTTTTTGAAAAACGGAAATTGTAATAATAAAGTTTTTCAAAATTTCTTAAAGATTATTAATTATATATAACTTTTTTGTTTATTTATTTAGGTTATTACGGTTGCTATCAAACCGAATTTTTCGGGGTAAACTCAAATTTTTTAGTTATTTATAAACAGTGATTTATAAAAAACAGCTCTTTGTAATATATTTTCAGAGCTGTAAAGACATTCGTAAATATTTATAGGAATCTATTGAAGATACCAATTTTAATAGCGATCCACTGAAATTACCAACTAGCTAAACTTTGGATACAAAAATACATTCAAAGATTACATAACAATTACTGGTTTCTCTGGATCCTACTGCTGGTATTTTATTGGCACCAAGCATATCTTGCTGCTACCGAGTTGCAATCTTTTGCCAACCTCGAATAAATATTGATGTAAGCAAAATCTATTTTCTCAGCTTTACATTCCATTTCAACATTAATACAGGGTGTGCTAAAAATCACGCATATGTGTGTAAAAATTAAAATTGCTAACACAAATTGTAGAATTTTACTTTTCGAATGGCGGATCAATATTGCTAACTCACGTACCGAAATTATGCATTACCATCGTAAGGGCTATGTGTATAAACAAAATACTCTATTTTGTGGTACTAGAAAATTTCGAGTTTCTGAAAAATTCCGACATTGATATCAGAAGGCATTATCGGGTCATACTTTTTTGAAAATGATGTTGGCAATGTATTGGCGGTGAATGGAGATAGGTACCGTGATAAGATAAATAATGGATGTATGACCTGTGACAGATAACATGGGGTTCAAGCAGGGTGTTGTTTCCTCAATTCAAAGCGATAAAAACACAAATGTTGCATGCAATTATGCAGTAATGGTGATAATCATCTGTCAGACATAATTATTCATAATTAAAATTTAAATCGTACAAGTTCAAATTATATTATAAGCAAAAATAAAATAAAAATAATTAATAAAGTTATTCAGTTTCTACATACATGAGTGAGTGTTTGTCCACCCTGTATTATTTATTAATTTTAATATTTTAATATAAAATAATTGAAATTTATAATCTGAAATTTTTGTAGTAAATTTATATTTTATTTACTTTTAGTTTGATTGCATAATACAAAAATTATTAAAAGCAGAAAATTATACAAACTTTAATTAACCCTAAATAAACAATATATTTATAATCAATTTCGAATGTTATAATATAAATAATAATATACCATTCATAAAGGTTGTAAATTTATATTTTATAATAATTATAATGATTGTTTTGACCTATCCTATACTTAATCCAAACTATACTCTACTTAAGTAGCTTCTTCCGACATTTGTAAACATAATAATTATGATTAATATTACACAATTTATATCTTGATTTGTACCTTCTGAACAAATTTAGTTCATTTTCTAGTTAAATAGTAAAAATTTGTATAGTTTACCTGGGAGTGAATATAGTAATCCATTTTGTAATTATATGTTATATAGTAAAATTAATAATTAATAAGTATTTATTTAGTAACGAGAAAATTTTATATTTGAATAAAATCCTTTTATTATTTCTGAAATCAAAGTTATTTATTTAGTTAGCTTTTGCCAGTAGTTTGGTTTATCTGTGATACTTATCCTTGGTGATCCGTTCGGTTATGTGTAATACTTTAGTTTTATGATATTGAAACTAAAACCAATTCATTATTTTGAACTTAAATTTAACCCTTTACTAGTCGCACTTTTGTAGTTGCTATTCCCAGAACGTATGCCAAATATTTTACAATTTTACAACAGCAAACTGAAAGAAAAATATTTATAATATAATTTAATCATAAAATGACGATGCATATTTTGATGTGTATATGTGACATAACACCCACTAAAACTAAAATAGGTACGCTTAAAGGCATTACGTTAATAGGATCTGTTGAACTTGAATTAATTTCATTCGAACCATCAATGTCAAAATCATCATCTTCACCATTAGATAATTTTGTAAATAATTTTCGGATGTTAAGACTAAGTGCATGAACAGAGTGGCGCTATTAGCGGTGCTGGAAACTGTGCTGTAGTGTTGTTGTTATTGCTTTTTATATAAAAATACACTACAGCACAGCTTCCAGCATCGCTAATAGCGCTACTCTGTTCGTGCAGTTAAGGTTGTTTTTTATATAGTAACGCAACTTTAAAATAATCGTACAAGGCGCAATCTGAAACTCCAATTTTCACACACTTTTCGCAACATTTGCGGCCGTATTTCGCCAATAACTCTTAAATAATAAAACCTACCCGAGAAAATAAATAAAACCCGACAAAATTCTACATTTCATTATTCTAGGTTTATGCAATTTATTTTATAAAAAAGTAACAACTAAACAAAAATTAATTTATAATTATCTGATTAGGTAATAATTGTTTTTAATTAACTACATACTTACTTAGTACTTAGTACGCAAAATTTATAACTGCCATGGATAAAATCTAGAAAAATTTAATATCAATTAACTTTATAATATAATAAGGTAAAAGTTAGTTTTATATTAAAATTGTTCTAACAAATTTTGATGCAGATTTTTACTCTGTGTAAATACTTTTTTTTTTAATTATTCCATTTAATTATTTTCAATTAGTTTCAGTTTCATTTAATTAAAACTTTTTTGTTTTATATACTAGTCAAAATAATATTAATAAATTTTTATATTGTACTAAATCATTAATTCCATGTATAATGAAACCCCATGAATAAAAATTAGTTAAAAATAAACTAAAACAACTCAATTAAAAAAAAAAGAAGAGATTATATTGGCGATTCAAATCTTTAATACGAAGAATTTTGTGTCCATTAAATGTCTGATGAAATTCCCAGATTTTGCTACTACTTTAAAAACTGAAATTCTCATTTTGCTAGGAGGGTTTGGAATTCAGTTTCTTATTTGACCAATATTGAATGAAAATCATTGCCGAGATTTCGTGGACGCGCTTTTAAAGTTCTAAGGATTGAGAACCCAATTTTGGAAGGACTTTAAGTATGCTGTTGGTGTTCGTTAGAAGTTTCTAATTCGGATAAATCGAGAAGCATAAAACCTTATTCTAGAGCTATAAAGACATTCAAAAGAATGTATTTTATATATTCGGTAATCTGCTGAAGCTACGAATTTTAATAGCGAGCTGACGACTACAATAAAACAATATTTGTTTCATTCAAAAATCACAAAAAATTAGTATATACTCTAGAGAACAAAACAAATATGTACACAATATTCTTTCTCGTGGACCTACTGCATCTACCGATCCCAATCTTTACGGACACCAACTTTGTCTATAAAATCTGTAAATAGAAACTAAACCTTAGCAAATAACAAAATACAGTAATCAATTACAATTATATCTAATATATTCTTAATTATTTAAAATTGATCCAATTTCATGTTTAACATACAAAAATGTTAAATTTTCTTTTGATCTATCTTTTAAAAGGTTCTACACCACTGCACTTATAAATTCATTCAGGTACAGGTAATTCGTCCAGGTAAATAATCGTTAAATTTGTGGCTTCTTTTTTTTTTTTTGGAAAACGAAAATTATACGTTAATGTACAAAGAAAAAACTGATCCCAAAAGTAGAAATTTGAAATTTTCCAATTATTATAAAAAAAAATGATATGTAAAAAGAAATTACTTAATTTTATTTATTTTAAACTAAATATGTCAATAATTCAAAATAAATTTCATAAAAAATATTAATGAAATTTTCGTATATTTTGTACAATAAACTCTGTAATAAATGTCAATCATAAATTTTTGTATTATGTATTCTGTTCTTGAAAATGTTGGCATTAAGGACCTCTAAATATGATATTTTAGTAAAATTATCAAAAAAATTCTTATATAAATTAAATATATTTTGATAAGTCGATTATATTTTTATACAGTCACATTAGTTTATGTAATATCAAATTAATACTTAATTTAATGATAAAATAAATATTATATAGAAACATTAATTTTCCATTCCAAAAACTTTGCCTGAAAAATTCAAGTATAAAATAAATGGATTTCATGAAAAAATCAATTTATTTAATAAATATATAATATTGAAAATGAAAATATATAGAGAAGGATAAAAGCAAAAGGAACCATAAATTTATCTTTCAAATTATTTTAATGGTTTGTAATACATTTTTTTGTTAAGTAATTTGTCAGTTTTTTTTTTTTTGTAAATGTTATTACATATTTAAATATATTTTTCATTTTAAATAAATACAATCTTTTAGTATAATCTATTTTATTAATGGGCTATTTTATTCCCAGTTTTCAAATATAAAATTTGATAATTTTACCGAATTTTAATTGGAATATATATGACAAAAATCTGTCTCACAAAAAATTGAACAGAGAAAATCAATTTTTGTAAATGGTGACGACCAATACTTTTTTTTTGGTACTATCAAATATAATCGTTGCGAATTATTCCAAACTGATTATATAGGTAAGGTAGTATCAATACTTATTTGACACTTATGCTGCCATTTGACTGAAAATACTCCTTTCAAATTTGAAACCGAAAAGTTGTACGAAGAAAAGGAAGTAAATCAATTAAAAATATTTACTAGTAAATAGTCTTGACCAGGCTCGACAATAATTCACTGCATTAAGCTTTAGTATTTTGTTCATTTTTCCTTTTTATCAATGCGATTGTCATTACCCTCTACATTTTGAATATTATATGAGTTTAGTTATTTGATAAAAATAGATTGTAAGTAAATTTTCTACCATCTTTCTTTTTATTTTATGACCTCATAAATTATATTTTTAAAAATTTCTATTGATAAAGTTGTAATCACAAAAAGCCACTGTCGCCGTCACGTTAATTGGTATCTAAAATAACCAATTTTATACCCAAACAATTACAATGCTCAACGTTGATGGAGTACTAGAAAAATTTTTACTATCAGTGCTGAAACACGACTTTAATACAAATATTTATTTGAAGGATTGCTATTTTTAATAAATTAAGTACAGAAGTATAGCTTCAATTTCACAAAATAGTAAAGAAATGGAAATTTTTAAAAGTTCATTTCAACGCGTATAATGTAATTTAATATTTATGTCAACGATGTCGCCGGTGGCACTATGATTCCAGTTTTAATCTTTTATCAGCTTTTAACTTACATTACTAATTCTATACTGAAAATTTCCGAGATTATAGTTTATATAGATCCGTCTGAAAAATAAGAGTTTCTCGGTAAAAATGTCAATTGAATGAATTTTCCTTACCACATCAAATCACATTTGTTAGCGTCGTGGTTCGAAATGACTTTAATTTTATTCTGTTAATATCATTCTAAAGATTTCATTTAGTCTACTTTAAATTTTTTAAATAATAATTCCCAGCTCAATTATATATCAAAAGTAAATCAAAATTAAATGTTATTATTTTTCTCTTTTACCTAATAAACGTTTCGACCATCGAGAATAAACATTATTTAACATCATTATACCAACTGCTGTGATACTGAAATAAACACTTTTTATTATAAGCACAATAAATGATCCTTAGGGACAAACATCAACAGTAACAACAACAACTAAAAAAAAAAAAAAATTCGATAATATCTTGTCACATTTGGTTTTTTTTTTGTTTGTTTGTAACAATATTTAATTCTTACCAACATTAACGTATCTAACCAATGTTTCCGTTTGTATGTGTATAAGGATATTTTATTGAAGAACATTTAAATTCACAATATAAAATGTTCTTTTCCTTTTTTATTTTACTGGTGATGACGTAAGTATTTTACTGTTTATAATAAAGAACTTTTTCTCTTGTCATTGTGTTAGAGGGTATATTATTACAACAAATAAAAAAAAAAATATTTTATTTACTTTATAACTATCCTTAACTATAATACTGACACAGAGAATAGAAAGTTCCGGTACACAAAAATAAAATCCATATAAAATGTCCTGTTAAAAGATTTCTAAAGAATAATTCCAACTGGGGGTTTTGAAATTATATTACATTTAAGAACAAGGATATTAACAAAAGGTATCATTAATTTAGTTCACAAACAAACAAAAATACAAAAAAAGAAAAAAAAAAATATAATAAATTTTAAGTTAACTAAAAATAAAAAAACATAAATTAGAAATTCATAAAGTTAATTATTAAAATATAAAAGATTTTTTTTTAATTATATTATTTTTATTTTATTAACTATTAATATTTTGTCCTATAATTTTATTCACATTAAGTTCGAGTGAAATGAAATTTTTATATAAATTTAACGTCGTGAAATCAAAAATGAAATTTTTTGCTTATAACTTCTTTAAGAATACGAAAAGAATTCTGTTATTATGAACCGCTTCTGAAAAACCTTTTCACCTACCCATTCACATAAAAACATATTATTCTATTTATGCAAATTCAGCTCGCAAGCGTTCCGTTTTTAGTTCGTATTTAGTGAACTATTTGTTGTAATGGACACTGTTGTAGTGGCCACAATTGTAAGTAACAAACAGTTGTAGCGGACACTTAAAATTAAAATAATAATTTGTAATGAATTGAAAATTGTGTTAAATTATTGTAATTATCTTTAACATTGTCATTCAAAATAAAAAATTTCATATCTTTTAACTTTTTTTTTATAAAATTATTACATATTCATCAAGAAAATGCTACACTTAGCAGTTTGTGCATTACGTTTTTACACCATTTTTATGCGAGCTAATACAAAACTAAACAAAGCTAATACACAGTACCACTAATACAAAACTCTTCTAACATTTACGTTTTGTATGAAGAAATGACATCGTACGCGGTTCGAAAACGAAGCGTTTTCCTTAGAAAGAATTTCGCACAGGTAGTACCAATACACAGAATGCATGATAAAAGTCATGAAAAAAGGTAGTTTGTTGTCCAATTAACAGATGGCGTGCAATAGTTTTCAATTATTTTTCATATGAACATTTTGGAGAGCTTAGACCTTAGGAGATAGCTTTAAAATTTAATTTATAACAAGTTTTAAAGTCCACCAATAAAAAAAACTTGATTTTCAGGAACTGGCGAATAGCTCATTAAAACATATATATGTATGTATAAAAGTTTTAAGAAACTTTCTATTCTACCAACAATTTTCCTCTGTAGTCTAAAGTAATAGTCAATTATGCTTTGTTTAGGCATTATTGTGTTGGCTTATGCTTTTAAGGACTTTTATCCTTACAAAAATTATCAGAACTGTTAAAGATTATACACAAAAACATGAAAATCTGCCAAGAGTGAGAAAGAGTTTAATTTTACGTTAAGAATATTTAGTATGAAATTTGGAAAGTAATAAATATTTGAAAATTTAATTAATGAGAATTTTGTGGTTGATTATATCTACAATCTCGATCAGTAAATTGTTTTATGAATTTTAATTGTTGATTTATTAGTTTTGGAAAAAATAATTAATTCAAAACAAGTATTAAATTTTTGTTGGAAAGTAATTTTTATTCCACCATTCAACATATTAAATATCAGTTCAGGAATCAATTCAAGAAGGTGTAAATTTCGATTGAATTTAATTAAAAATTAAGAAACCACATTATAAGAAAAAATGATTGAAAAGACTATTCGCAGAATAATTATATAAAAAAACCGCGTACGACCTCAACCCTAATCCGATCAAATTTTTTCTATTCTACGAATTCATTTTATATTCTATTTTCAACAAATTATTTTTCTTTGAATTATTTTTCAAAGATTTTTTTTTTAATGATACTGATTAAATCAATGTGGGCAAAATTAATTTCCTTTTAAATATTTCGTACCTTTCCATAATAATTGATAGATTAAAACAGTATATACACATTAGGTGCCACGTCAGACATATATGAATAATTTCGGCAATATCACTTAAGTAGCATTACAATTTTTTATGTTTATAAGTAATTTGGTTATTAATGTTGCTTGTGGAAAGATATTCTTGACTACTTAGTTGTCATCATTGAATTTCAAAATGTAAATTCTTCATTTTATCTTGTCGTCAGTCGAATAATTCCAACCGGTGATATTTTAATTTGCAAATGAAGAAATTTAATACTGTTTAAATGAAATGCTGAGTTCTGAAAATGAATAGCTGATTCAGATTTTAATATAGATTGACAAGAGGATATATTGAATTTTCTATTAATCGGGACATTTAACATCATTTTTAATCCTGACAAAATGTATTGAAAAATGTTCAAAATTTTATAAAACTTGTCTGACACACCAATTCTTATGAACACTTTTTATCAGACATATGAAACGATTCTTGTCAGTCGTTTTTGCTTGTGGGAAAAAAACACGTCCAAATTCAAAACAGTCTAATTTTGGCTCGGCACCAAATATTTACAACTGCTGTTATATAGATGATCCATTAAATTTAATGGATGCAACAGTCGTGATACCTTAAAGATATTTTTCGAATAATATCGACATTAGTTTTGGATTTTCCTTTTAAAAGAAAGAGGAAAACTTCATTTTCTTTTAAAACCATGTTTGTTTTCATTATCGTTTTTAAAGAAGTAAAAGATTTCTTTTTATTGCAAACACGATAATCTTAAATAATTAATGAATTGAATATTGCTTTGTTAAAATATTATAATAAATTTACTGATTTATTTAAATGAAATTTTCTTAAAATTACATTTAAATACTTAATAAAGATTTGATTGTAAAAAAAAATTTCCATTTTTATTACAATGGATTTTCCTCCTTTTTGTATAAAGATTATAAAATTGTTTTTTGTTCATTTCATCTTCAATTTTCTTTTTTTATATATAATTTTCCTTATACAATATAGTGATAAAAAATAATATTGTAAAAATAATGATAGAATTACAATCCTTTTTACAAAAACAATCTAAGTCGTTTTAAGTCAACGATTTACAAATAATTCCAAAATTTTAAAAGTACTTGTATATATTTATTATTAATTCAAACTTTCGTTTTATATTTTGTTTCAATAAAGAAAATATTTAAAATATAAAAACAAAAACAAGAAAAACTTAACTAAAATTTTTCATTTAATTTCTTATTTGAATTTTTCACTTTTTAAATTTCCCAGGATAAAGAAAATTTAAGAAGTGCTCAGGATAAAAAGTAATTTTAAATGTCAAATGCAAAGAAATTTTTGTAAAGTTTTTTTTTTGATGTTGTTGTAAATATATTTCCTTAAGTTTATAAATAGCTTCTTGACATTATAAAAACAGGTGTGTAATTTCTGCAACAGGTAATTATAAAAAAAAAATTGTTTGCAGTGAAATATTTAAGGAAAATAAATTAAATCTAAAGAAATGAAATAATTTACAATATAAAAACCAAAAAATTGAATAAGGTTAGAAATAAAATTAAAAGACTTCCAATCGTCCAGCACTAAAATATAATGATTAGTATTATTATAACTACAAGGCATTTTCAAGCCAATGGATGGACTTGTTTATTATGACCCCTCAAAATATGGTGTAGTAGTAGTTCTATTAGATTTATTAATAACATTTCGGACTATAACATTCGTAAATGAATTTATTATGTCTCAATAATCAATTAACTCTTGACCAAGTCCCAATTTATATTTAATGCATGTAGTATTTCAAAGAATTCAGGTTCGGTTATTCAGGTTCACCAATTCCATATCAAAATTCTATATCTAACCAAAAAAAAAAATGATTTTTACCACATTTGATTTTGAACATATAATTTTAATGTCCCGAGCGTTCTAAAAATTACTTACGCTTAGAGGTTACTACAACACTGTTCTCTTCTTTCATATATTCCACCAATTCCACAAAATGAAACATTTTTAAAATATATCTGATAATATTTCCTGCCCAAAAATCATAAAATTTTATCTTGTACTCCAAATTTTGTTTGAACAATTTTTTTTTTGTCGATTTCATATTTAAAATTTTCCTTTTTATATTTTTGTGTTTGTTAATTTTCGTTTTAATATATAAGCAAAATAAAAATAAAAAAAATAATGCCAGTTTTTATCATAATATTTTTATTTATATCCTTTTTGTCAAAATCCTTTTGAACTTTATAAATTTCTTATTACTTATACGCGCTTATATGTTTTCTTCGTTTATTCGTGATATCTTGAAATGGGCGGAAGGGAAGGACGATATGTATTTTTATGAAGATTTATTAGGACTAAAGTTAAAAGGAAAAGTCGGTATCTTTTTGGTTTTTGTTATCATCTGAACTTTTTTTTATATACATATATATTTCTTTTCCGGATTGATTCAATATTCAAGTTTTCTTTTTCATTTTTATTATTTATGTTTATGATATTTATATAGAAGAAAATGTTTGTAACATAATGAAAATATTTGTTAAAAAAAAAAGAAAAACATTTTGCGTTTTTTTTTTCCCCGTCGTCAATGTGTTAAGAAAAGTTTTAAGGATTATTTTCTTTTTTTTTTATATGTTTAGTATAGCAGCATGAAAATATTTTGTTATGTTATATGAATATCTAATATATAATGAAAAGTTATACAAAAATACGTAAAGAAAATTTTGTATAATACAAAGATATATTTAAGTCGTGACTAGAATTTAGTTAACATATTTGCAAGTATTTATATTACAGTCGGTTAATAATTGTATAAATACGTTTATGTTGTTGTCAAATAACGAATTTTAATAAGTTTCTTTAACGCCATCTTGTGTATTTTGATGACAACTTAATAGCATAATATTCTAATTAATTCTACAATAAAAGAGTTTCTTTGCCAAACTCTGAAACTTGTCATACGGATTATAAAACTATTTAATACTGAAGACTTTAAGAAACAATCATGCCTAAGATCCAGTATTGGTAAGACGAAAATTGTCCATTAACGTTATTAAATTTGTTACAAGTCACAGGTGCCAAATTAATTACGGATACGGTTATGTAACAAAATAATATCTTAACGCTATATCGTTATTTAAGTATTAATTACAAATTAAAAAAAATCGTTTTATTTTAAAATTTACAATTTAAAAACTTTTCTATTTTTTGGTTAAAATTAATTAAGTAAATTAATTGGAGTAGTTAAACAAATTGTTCATCAACTAATTAAAATGAATTTAGTATCAGATAAAATCAATTTTAATAGAAAAGTAAACTGACCACCATTTTGAATATCCTGCCACTGTTTTAAATATTCAAATAACGCTGCTTCGAAAATATATTTATTCAAAAAAATAGGGTTATGTTTTTATGATTTACTGGATGGTAGAATAAAAAATCTCGGCGTGACTTTACAGTTTATATCCTGCTGAAAATATCTACTACAACATTGTATTTGAAAATAAAGTGTAACCGAAAATATCAGACTACCAAAAATAATAATAGATTTCAAATAAGCTTGCAGGTACGAATATAAAATAACGTTATAATTTATTTATTTCGTTACATTACAATAAAGTTTTCCAACACTGTTAAGATCAATATTATTCAGCCTCAATTTGAAATGTATTTTTCTAAATATTTATATTTTCTTTACGGAATCTTAATTAGGATGTTCATAAAAATCTTTTAAAACATTCCAAAATGTATGATAAGAAAATTCTTCTTCAAGTTATTTTCATTCTTCTTACATACACATTTAATAAGAACTAAAACTGATTTCCATCAGTACAAAGCTAAAAACAAAATAACAAAAAAAATAAAAAAAAATAAAAAAATTGATATAGGGAAATTCAAAAGTGCTTTCGATAAAAATGCCAATTGGAATCAAAGGATTTAGACTAAAAGGATTTATGGCAATTTCATGATTTGATTTTATAAAATCTCTGTTAAACGTATTAAATAAAAAAACAAAAGCGAATATGATTCAAATAAATATACAAAAGGATAATGAAATATTACTGATTACCTGGAAAGTATCCTCTTTATTATATGTTCAAAATTTATTGTAGATTCGAATAGGGTCAAATGCTGTCAATCAATTAAAATAATATTAAATAATAATAAAAAAAATATTCTTAAATTATTGAATTATTTAATTTAGAATGAAATTAAGAAATAAGGATTACATAATCCGAATAATTAAATAAATTCATTTTTCTTTTGTTGTAAAATTTCTATTTTAATGCCATGTAAAAGGACAGTTCAATCAACAACAAAAATGTATTAAAATGTAAAGTCCTTAATCCTATAATTCATGCTGTTGCCTGAACAATTGAATGTGAAAAAAAGTAAATGGTAGAAAAAAAAATACTTCCATTAAAATATGATTCTTTTGTTGACTTGCCTCTGTAGGATCATAAATTACAATAAAATCCGTTTTGTTTGGACAATTAAAATTATTATTTCGTTTGTAATAAATTGAGAAAAAAACTGTTAACAGTGGGGAGCACATAATTCGTAGTTAGGTTCAACAAATCAACAGTATTTTGTAATTAAAAGGACCTTTGTAACAAACACTGTTCAAAATTTCACATCTTTATATAATTCAAAATTTTGATAGGCGCACACTGAAATTACCGACTCCAGATTTCATGACTTACATATAATAATTATTGTATTTCCGAACTCACCGACCTAGTAAATGCCCAGAAAGAAAAGTTACAGCCTTAAAAATTGGATTGAGTTTTAGAGCCAAAGCTTCAAAAAATATTACAATTTTATTAATATGACTCATTTCTATAAATGGCACCCAAATATTTAATATACTTAAACCTTAGAATAAGTACCTTCATATAATCGGTTTAAGTAAATGAAATTGTCTAACTTTTCGGCTATACTTGTCTCTTACATTTACTCCACCAAATTGTCAAAAATCAATAGAGATGACAGTTGAAATTGAATTTTTTAAATTTCATTTTGTTCGAAATTTATCAAAAACTTTTGCAATTAAATTTTGTAATTTTAAATTTATAAAAATTTAAAATTTATAGAAAACATGAATTATTATTTATTTAGGTTCGTTCGAATTAATCTTAATGAAAATTGTTTAATTTGTTGAAAATAAAACCATTTTTACCTTATATTTAAAACTATGATTGAGTGATTGACATTCCATTAAATGGAATATCACTGCCATTTCATTAAAATTTCATTTATGGTATTGACATTTCATGAAATGTTGATATTCTTTTTACAATTAAAAAGAATACATCTAGAAAGTTTTATTTCATTTAAAAGATATCAACTTTGATGTACTAGGTTAGATTTGGTTATAGTGGCGGATGAGCCTCGCATACTCCACACTGGGTTCATAGCGGTAGCAATTTAATTGATATAACTAATGTGTTATGGGATTATCCATTAAGTCAAAGAATTGCAGCAAACTTAAGGAGTTTCGTGTTGCTGTAAATCGAAACCTCTTTCAATGCTAGTTATTAAGTTTCTCCTAGAATACTACCCCTCGTCTCGTGATTGCCGGGCAATGATATAGTACGTGTTCTAGGATTTCAACTTGCCCTGGATCGCTGCAGTTTCCGGATTGATCACTTATGCGATTTGTCCAAGCCTATGCGCATGTATGCCCTTCAAGCAGTGTCTAGTGAGGAGACAGACTGCTCCTAAAGCTGTAATTTTTTTCTCATTGTAGTTTTATTTATTGAGCACGTTGATAACTCCTTCCCACACTTTTTTCACTGGAAGAGTCTTGTTGTCCCATATATTTTTTAGTGTTTCCAATGGCACTACATTTTCGGAGCATTCTTGTTCGAGGTTTGCTCCTCTTCTGGCAAGTTCATCCGCTTCTTCGTTCCACTTAATGTTAC
The DNA here is from genome assembly GCA_963920725.1 of Rhamphomyia laevipes. Taxonomy (NCBI): domain Eukaryota; kingdom Metazoa; phylum Arthropoda; class Insecta; order Diptera; family Empididae; genus Rhamphomyia; species Rhamphomyia laevipes. The sequence goes on from OY987257.1 coordinate 51,129,916, forward strand.
AGTGCCTCGGTACCCAGCGGAGCTCTACATTTCTGTTAGTATACGAATGCTATTTGTAGTGTCAAGTAGCAGTCGTGCACTGTTTTGGATTTGATATAAGCTGCCGCAAGAGTTTTAATGGCAACCTGACTGTCAATGTAAATTTTATTATTGGGTTCACTGTTTCTAGAGTGCAAGCAATTTCCCTCACATTTCGTATAGCTTTGATGTAGAATATAAATTTAATTGAAGTTTTATCGAACATTTTAGTTCATAAAATTTGGATTTTATATTTCGAGATTATGTAAATATTAACATTTCATTTTCTATTTGGTTGGTACTTCTTTAGGTTTAAAATGTATTGGATAAATTATATAGAAGCTATTATGATTTGTACAATAATTTTCATATAATAGACATGTCAAAACGACATTTAACAATTACGTGACAGGGTCCAAATTCATGAGAGTTAAAAATAATTGTATAATAAAAAGGTCGAATTTAAGTATTCAAAAAATATCAAGGGAAAACCTTTTTTAATTCTTCTATTACATCAATAATTATAATTTGATAATATATTATTATTTTTACTAATAATTAATTAATTAATTATATATTTTATTATTCTTTATCATGCTTTCAACTAAATCTATATTTATAAAATTATTATTTTTTTAAAAATAAATTCCATTTTTGTTCAAATATACATGAAAATTATAATTTTCAATATATGTTTATATAATTGTAATAATTAATTGGACTTATAATTAAAAAGTACTTATAATTTTAATAATTTAAAAATATATTTCATGATTTATAATAAATTTGTAGAAAATGTTATATTTTTTTTTCAAAATAAAAAAAATAAAATGTATCTTTCTAAAATACAATAAGATCGTTTAGGATATGTTTTCCTTAAAGTATCATCAGATTTGTATTATATTACATTTTCCAATTGAAGAAAATTCAAGTGAATTTTCTTTATATATATACAAATGACAATTGTATTTTATTTTTTGTTAAGAATTTATTACAATATAAATTTTCATTTATTTTTATATACTTTTATTTTGAAAACGTAAATTTTATTAATATTTTTTTTTTATATTGTAAACATGATCCCTAGGGGAAGCGAATATGTTCAATTTCCACTTATTTGTGAAATGAGTTGAGGTTTTGGATGAAATAATTGTATGAAAAAGTTCCATTTCAAATGTGGTATAGTGAAACGAGATATTGTGATGTAAATTATCCATTTCAGTAGATTTATAATTTTTAGTAGATTTATAATTTTTATTCAATTTATTACCACAAGAACGGAAGTTTTAATTTGTCAATAAAGCTTATGGGGAGTCCGGAGCGAAGTAGTCATCAAGAAATATTTATGAAAATAGGAAAAGTTCAGTATATCTCTGGTGACCATTTTTTTACACAATCAAGTTTTCGAGTTAAACTTGTGTATAGGTTGCGGATGCGAACCACCTGAACACTATTTTTGTCATTGTTCTTGTCTCAATGACATGGGATGTAAATATGTTTTTGTTCTTATCACAACTGACCGAACTGTATGCAGCAAGTGTTTTGGGTTGAAAACTAATTCTAGAATTCGGTGCAACGAGTTCCTTACTCTACTACTTACCGCTACATGTGTAACGTGAAGCATCGGTTAAATTCTGGCCTAACTGCATGAAATCCAATACAAAAGTAAAACACAAAATTTATTGAAAAACTGTTAAAATACTTTTATTTTAATTAAAGTACAGTTTGGAATTAAATGTAAAACAAAATATCCGACAAATGACCGCCACTGCTGGTACACGAAATATTGAATTCATTACTGGACTTATTACTGCTTAATATATTCAAACTTGTAATAGGAGTTTTCAATTTCGTATAAAACTCCCATTTTAGGCTACTCTGGAAGTTTTAATGGTAATGTGATACGTAAACATTAAATCCATATAAGACTCGGTTATGCTGATCAAAAACTTTCTACAATATTTTCTCTATAATGAGTTTTTACAATAAAAATATGTTATGTGTAACGTACAGCGTTCATAGCAAATAATTCCAATTTGTCTTCTAAGTTGTCAAGTTTTAAGTTGTATACACTTAAATATGACACGTAATTCAAAACGAGTTAATAATGGACACCCTTTAAATTTGAAATTGTATTTACTATTATCTTGATAAATAAAATTATTTTTGTATAAATAAATATTGATTTAAATAAATTTGTTAATTTACAAATTTCGTAATATTAAAAACCTTTATCAAAAATTTAATAGTTTTGAAAAGTTTTGAAAGGTTAATTAAAAAAAATAATTATATTAAGATTTTCTTTAACATCCTGTCACCAAATTTATTAAACTATCTAAAAAAATCTTAAAAATACTATTTAAAAATAATTCTTACATTTTCAAAATTTATTTAAATGAAGCCATTACTTTACAATATTAATTTCTAAAATACAAAACTTTAAATTAGTTTAAATCGACCATATTAAGTTTGAATATTAGAAGTTTCACTAATAATTGAGTGAATATATCAAATGTCAGATATCGTAATCACAGCCATTCAAATTGTATTCACTCGAAATTTATAGCACCATAAATAATTCAATTTATAAATTTTTTCTCGTTCTATTTTAAAAGTTATAATTTAATTATGTAATTAATTTATTTTTACCTATTTTCGTAGGCAAAATGTAATAATGACATCACAATTTATTTTGACAATATGGTTTGCAATAGTTAGCTATACGTTATTACCAGTAGTTAGAATAACTATGAGTGTTGCATTGGACTTGATAGTAAAAGAAAATTGTTGTCTAGGCGTTTGTGAGGTAGGGAGTATGACACATAATAAAAAACGCTAAAATTTCATAGTAATATTTATTTTGGACTGAATAGCCCCTAACAAACAAATCATAATTAATAAATTAGTTGTTATCGTTATAGAATCTTGTATAAAATTTAGGGTAGTCTCGTCAGTTCGACCACTATTGAAATTTCGAATTATCTTAAAAGATGTGAGATTTTTAACAAAGCGTCCTGCTTGTTACAAAGCTACTGTTAACTACAAAACATTGTTCGACATAAATCACTGTTGAACCTTTATTACGAATTATCTGTTTCCCCTAGATAACCACCTTATTTTTTGATGCTATATACTTTTTGATAAATCATTTTATTATGCAGATACAGGCTACATCTATACACAAATCTACTATTTTCAACAAAAAGCTAATATATATTTTCATTATTAACTATTAATTTTAATAATTTCATTAAAATAATGAAAATATTAAATTAGATAGAAAATGTTATGCTCAAAATACTGTAACATCATCAAATAAATGATCTTATTTAAGTATATCTATGATTTTCATTTGGTGTTTCGTTTAAATATTATATTAAATTAATATTTCGTACCAGTCGTAGTAGTCAAAAATAATAAATAGTAGATGAAAAAAAATGGCTAGACTAAATGAAAATGATTATATAAAAGTTTTATTTTATATATTCAGTATTTATTTAAATTGAAAAAGTCACAATGAATTTGGAATATTATAATTGAATTTCATATTTTATAATGATTTAAAAATGTAAATTTATTGTGAATTTTTACAAAATGGAAAATGAATTGTTAAATTTTAATTATGTAAATTCATATTTACTGAAATAATTGGTAATAATTTATATCTTTAGCAATGTTTTATATAGCTGTTAGAATTATTAAGTTTAGTTTACTTTAAGTTAGAAAGATGACAGATTTACATAACTACTTGAGGTAATTAATATTCTTTCATTTTACCACTGTGAAATTACGAATTATGAAAGTTGTCGCCACCTCGTCCAAATTATCGAATTTATTATCCCCTAAGTACTGTTCGTTAGTTTGGTTCTGTGAAATGGTCAGTAAAATGTCATAGAGTAGTGCATCAAAAAAGATATACTGGTAAGCGATGAGATACGTTTATTAGACCTAGTTTTCCATCGCATCGTTGTGTGTTTTTTCGAAATTGCGTCTGAATTAAGACTAATTTTTATGAAAGAAGTTTAAAAGTGTCGCAAAGTAAAGACTTGGGTAAATTGTAATAATTTGAATGAAAATTAACACATAGGTTAATTTAATGATCTGTAACTTATCGGTCCGTATCAAAATTTCCGATATACATATATATAATAAGAAACATTGTTGATTAGCTAGTATACCTTTTAACAAACTTCAAGTTTTGGGTTACCTGTAATTAGCATGTTTTTTATATAATATTGTAAATTAGCCACGAAGCCAGCCAGATTCACGGTACGCTTTTTGAATAGAACGGGGTGTAAATATATAAACTACCTCTTTGCACCACGTAACCTAGCCTGGTATCATGAGTAAGAGTGGTAGCAAAACAGTGGATATGCGATAATTGGGGTCGCGGCCATGTTGCTGGGGACTCGCCACTTAAACCAACCCAATCATTGTAAATTGTATAAGTGAATATTGCTAATATATTAGCAATTTCATTTTCTGACATTATTTAATAACTTTTATTTATTTTCGGTTTTGCTTCTTTAATGTAGATACAGAAATATATTTTTGGATATGCATCATCAATATTAATTATATAACCAAAATTGTATACAAGCTTTCTGCATTGCAATATAGAAGTAAAAATCATTAAAAAAGTTTAAAAATCATTGATTTTTTTTTTCAAATTTTTAACAATTTTTGACATATATTATATGTCAACATATTCTCAATAATGTTAACAATTTTATATACATATAATATTATGTTGTCTCGTATTAGTTATGAACGAGAGATTACACTTTCATAATAATAAGTAAAAAAGATATGACATTAACTGTCAGAAAAAATAAATGTCACAAAGTTTTTTTAAAAAAAAAATATTTTGCTATAATGAATAATCTTAAAATAAATTCACACTCCATGTAAAGCGAGAAAACATTTTTTTTTTTAATTTTACACTTTGTTGAAGACAATTTTAAAAATATTTTCTTTTATGATTTTTATCTTATGTACTACTTATAATGATTTTTCTTTTTTCTCCTATTTTAATTTAAAATCAGATTTTCATGTATAATTTTTTTGCCAACCTCTGAAAATATGTGCTATTTTATTTAACATATGATGATAGATACATTGATTACCTTTTATATAATAAGAACGTCTTACACACCTTACTGAATAATGAAAAAGGAACAGAATTAAATTGAATATATTTTTTTTTTTTTGAGTACCTACATGTTGTTATGAGCTATAATTTCTGATCAAAAGGAAAATTCAATTTATATGTTTATTCAAATTGAAATTCATTTGATATACAAATATTATACAAGAAAATGAAAGCTGGTAACAGTGGATAGCAGATAATTCGTAGTTAGATTCAACAATGATTTGTGTCCAACAGATTTTTGTAATTAGTAGTACTGTTGTAACAAGCAGTACTGTTGTACTGTTGTAAAATGCATACCTTTTATATAATTTAAAATTTATCGACCCATAATTTTAATAGATGATGAACCCAACCTGCTTACCAATTTTCATTGATATCGGATAATCTGCTCATATATCAGTTTCCGATGAACCCACTAAAACTACCCACAAGCTATAAATTTCAGTAGCAATAACTGGATGACAAAATTAACCTGTGTGAAATGTTATTGAACTTATGAAATATAATTGAGTGTTTTAACATGAACCCACGGAATTACCGACTTTAGATTGTACAGACATCAACTACATAAGAAAACTATTAATCGGAAATTTTAGAATAAACCCCTGATGCTAATGACCACCACTACCAGGGTAAGACACGTACACAACCAATCTGTGTACCAAAATTTATCCAAATCTGATGTATAAAGTTTTATGCTAATTTACAATAAAAAAAATTCCGTAGCGCAAAAAAATATGGTTCTTCACATAAACGGGAACAGGAATGTCACTAAAAGTATTAATTTCTTCTTGTACGGGCATCAGGATAATCAATAAAGTCTGGTTGAACCAGTTTGCCGAATTAAAATGTGACGAACAGTTCTAGAAGATGTTGTTGCGCAAATGCAAATTTAACGTACGCGGAGGCGGACGTTTTTTGTTGTTGATGAATTTTTGGAAAACGCCCAGAAAGTTTCTGCGAAATCATGCATTTTTTTTGAGTATCGAGTCTAATGCAATACTCCTCGTTATTCTAACTACTCGTAATAGTATATTATATTACGATATACATAAAACGTGGAAAAATACAATTATAGAAGAAAATATAATTCTATTTTCCACTTGAATCGTTTGTGGGATTACAGAAAAAATTCAACGACAAAATATTTAAATATTTATTTTAAATTTTAATCTTGTTATGCAAAAAATATAAAATATTTGATTTTGATTTTGTTTTCAATTCAATATTCATTTTGATTTGATTTTATACATTACTATTAAATTTAAAAGATTTTTAAATAATAAATAATAATATAAAATCAATTTTACATTTGTTGATAGTCATTTTTTTTGGTCAACTTTGTAAATAGAATTAAACTTAAAATATTATTAACGCTTGATATAGTCTCGAGAGTGCCGCAGCATCTTTAAAATGTTAAATGATTTTATATATGGACTAGGGACACTTATGACTTTATCATGTAATATCGACAATCATATTAAATTTTACACAAATTATTAAAAGTTTTATTTTAATGCAAGAATTATTAAAAGTCATTGAGTTATTATCAAATTTAAATAGAATTAAGGTTTTTGCAGTACTATAGAATAGGGTGTCATTATGAGGACAGTAATAATATTTATTATCTAAACTGTTTTTTATATCCCTCCCTAGTAACTTCTGCGTTGCACACACGTCAACGGTATCATCGGCGCGAATATTTATTTATAAGCGAGATATTTCATAGTAGCTAATTTATAACCATTTTATGATGATTGTTTAGAAATATAGCATACTCAAGGATTGAATTTAGATTTGAGGTGCCACAATACTGGAAAGTATATTTTGCTGAAATTACATATTCGGACGTTATGTTATGGATCTAACTTTGCGAGGTTTCATAAAATTCATAAACTAATTAATTACTTTTCTATTGTAACGAAATTACCAGTATAGTTCCAAGTTCCAATACACGTAAACTGTCATTGTCTACACTGTCTAGAGTGGACAATAGCGCAGAGCAACATATTTGATATAGATAATTTCGAGTATGCTAGTAGACAATGTTGACTTTGTGAGATCTGTCAAGTGTAAAAGTTTGATTTTGCAATTTGTATTATTACTAAATAGTTTTACTATAATTGATTTTATATTATCTACAATAACCCGGTAACCTATGAAGTAGGTTACTCATAAAATTCGAACCGTAGACAATGATGCAGTCTACAACAGGTAGTCAACATCACAGAAGGCACAACACTGGAAATTATTTAATATTACGATTTTAATGACCGTTTTCTATCACTTTTAATAAACTGTAATTAAGTTTTAAATAATTTTATATTAAATATAGTATATTTTATAATTAATTTAATTGAATTTAAATAAATTTTTAGTATACGTATTAATGGAGTACTTCCAACTTTTTCTTTATTTGTCTTGTGTCTGGCAATATAATATAATTTATTAAGTTCTCTATAACTTGTAGACAACATTGTTGATATTATAAGATATATAAGTATTATTTTATTAGAAATTTTATACTGCCAATTAAATGATTAATTAGAGTATTATAACACCAATAAAATCACAAAATCTTAGAAGAATAAAACTGAAAAATTGACTATAATTTATTTGGAATTTAATCTTATCCAATTCATTAAATTGTCTCATAATCTCTTAATACAGAAGATATAGAATATCCGATTTTTTTTTTTAGTGGTGTCGATATTTCGAATAATTCTGAGAAATTATTTTCTTTTTACATTATTATATTTTATAATATTTTTTATAGACAATGGTCTGACATGCAAGTAAAACTAAGTAGTCTCCTGGACGGCGAGGAAAGTGGACGCCAATATTGTGTTGATTATTTTTTAGTTATTACTATATTGGTTATTTCATTACACCTCGTACCATACAAAATAGCTACTTCTACAAAATAAAACTTAATCTAAATTTATACATTACACTTCAAAAATATAAATTTGATGTTTCATACATGAAACTTGTCTACTCATACTCGCATTATTAAAAATATGTTCTAAATAAAATTTCGCAAATAAAAGTTAATAGGAGCTGTCCAAAAATGTCGTATACAGACTTGTCCTTATTGCATTACATTCTTGTCAAGATTAACTGTGTGAAGTCCTCATACTTAACAAAACCGACCTAAGTACAATAACTGGCTTGTTCACGGGCCAATGTACGCTCAACAAAATCTAAACAAAATCGGAAAGTATGATTATAGTGACTGTCCGTTCTGTTCGGATGATGAAGAATCTGCAGAATACATCCTCTGCGATTGCGAGGCTGTTGCCCTCTCGAAATCAGAGGTCTGGCCGTCTGAAAAACGCTACACTTCTACAGAAGCCTGAATATTAACTGACCAAATATTAGTAGGGTAGGCACAATAGATATCGTTAGGTTGCAGTGTAGGGACGCGTAAGTTCTTAGTTATTTGCCTTAACGACCCCTTTATAATCTAATATAATCTACACGACAGGAGTTTTGTGGATCGTCCTAATTTATTCTGTTTTTTTTTTTTGTATTATCTTCGTTTTATAGACTGTTTTTTAGGTTTTGCAAATAACGTTCTTCACCCGGCCCTGTCTCCAGAAAAATCAATCCATGGATCTTTAATACCTCTACTAAAGGATACAATAAATTAAGAATAATTGTCCAGGATGAGACAATTTCCATAGAAAATTTTGTTATCGTTCTGAAAAAAATACCTTCAAAAGTGTTGACGACAATTTCTAATCTTATTTAAATCAAAACATATTGGAAATCCTAGGTAGGTTCATAATATGATAAACGGAGTAACAAATTTGTCATCTTTAATATTCAAAACATTTAGTTTTATTGCAAGTATTTTAAAAATATTTTTTGTTGTCCTGATTTATTTTATGTTGTATAAATAAAATATCCTTTTTATTATAATCTCAAATGTGAAATAAACTTTAAATTTAACATAAATTTATTTATGTTTGTTGGTTTGCTAGTTGGTATTCAAACAATTTAGTTTGTTTTTTTCAAAAATTTTTATATACATTATTATTTTTTGTTTGTAGAATTAAAACCACAATAATAAAAAAAAAAAGATACAAACCATTTTTTTTACACATATTTTCCTTAAGGTAAATATTAAAGAAAATTTGTATTTATATAGAGAAGGAAAAATGTCAGTCACCTTTTTACTTTTCGTTTCGTTGTTTTACTTATGCGAAATTTTTTTTTTCATTTGAGGATATTTTCGTTAACCATTTGGGAGATAATTTATGTTTCTATAAGTAAAAACTTTCATTTACGTGACTTGAAAATTTGATATTAAATAAAGAAATTTTGTACTTATTACATAGAAAATTTTAATATATATTATGTAAAAAAATAATAATAATGTTAATATGAAATATATATTTTTTTAATAGAACTTTTTTCTTGTTAAAGTATATATTAAAATTTACGATAGTGACTTAAGATTAATAACAAAATGCTCTGATGGTAACAAAAATAATTTACTAGATGAAACTGATAGAATTTAATTCAATATTGTAGATGTACAACAAGTTGTCTACCAAATCTATTATAGATAAATTTGTAATTTACAAACATTAAAATAGTTTTTTATACTAGAAATAGGTAATAGTTAAAATGATAATTCATAAGATTTGCTGGTTTGAATCTTGCCACATGATTAGATTGGCTCAGATAAATGACTTTTCTAATATTTAGTGTAATTCAAGTGCAAATCATATTTTATTCGCATTGTTGGTTTTCTACTTTTCATTTCATTAACAATTCTTTTAATATTAAAATATATTTTATTTTTCATTGATTGGAAAGACAGTGATAGAAAATGTTTGTTTTAATATTACCAGGGTCCTGGGTTACCTCCTTTATTTCACAACCTTTGCAAGGCGATAATTCCAGTAAACATTCTAGTATTTACCTTCTTCATTTTTCAGGTGACGGTTTGGTATTCCCCATTTTCCTAACATTTTCTTAGCATTTGATAAACAGTATGTGACTAAGACAGGTCAGATGATAAAATCTTATAAATGACAAGATATTTTCATCTGAATTTCTTCATTATTCCTTATTTATTATTCTTGATGCATTATTTGAAATTGTTTTATATAAAATTGTATTCATTATCAATAAATTCTTAATTTATAATAATAAAATTTTGTTATTTAGAAAGTAAACATAATTATAAAAAATATTTATATAAATTCCAATTACTTTTAATATAAATTAATTTTTTTTTTTTAAATCTTTTTTACAGATCTCCATCAAAACCTAAACTTTTAAATAAAATGGTCGAATACAATTTAATTCCATTAAAATTCTATTTAATATTTCTTCTTCGAAACAAGCCTAATGAAAATTCATTTCAACCCCAAAATAATATCTACTTTTAATATTTAAAAATAAACAAAATTAAAAATAAATTTTAAAACATGTAAAAAGTTAAAATTGGCTACAAAAATTTAAATTTATATATAAATAAAAACTAAAAAAAAAAATTAAATTAAAATTAAATTATAAATAAAATTAATTAATATTTAAAATATATATTTT